>OZ012741.1:638647835-639217835 GCA_963859935.3 Lathyrus sativus
GACTCAAAGGTAGCGGGTACCAACCAAAAGTTTAGATAACCGAAGGATACAAGATACCAACCAAAAGTTAGGATGGCAAATGGCAACTGATCAAGAAGATAATAGTGGCTACTAACCAAAAGTTAGGATCACTAGAGAGAGTAATAACCAAAAGTTATGAGAAACAGGCTACTAACCAAAAGTTAGGTTCACCCAGACGCTGATCGAAAGCGAATATACAAATAATGAAGACTACCAACCAAAAGTTAGGATCTTCATAAAAGATTACCAACCAAAAGTTGGGATGAAAGGCTACTAACTAAGAGTTAGGATCACCGGAACACCGACCGAAGGCGGACGTAAAAAATGAAGACTACCAACTAAAAGTTGGGATCATCAACAAGAAATACCAACCAAAAGTTGGGGGAAAGAGAAGTTTAAACAAATAAACTTTGTCCAAAAGTACAAAGTAAGATGAACACATCTATCAATGATTTTTGTTGGGGGTAAAGTACCAAAAAGTCATGAATTATGCCATTATCTACTGGAGAGATGTCTGGCAATGGTATTAAACCTGGCTTATGATTCAGATGCATATATTTGAATATAGCGTAATGCTCCATATGAAATGGAAATGCTACGCATTTGGAAGGATTCAATGCAAATGATATGCAAAAGAACACCACCAAGAAAGGAATTGAGAAGATTAGCAAACAAACTCCGTTGAGGAAGACACACTGAATGGTCTTCCTGAATATAATCGCTGTTGAAAATTCCACTCTGCTGGGAATTAAGAATAACATCTCTTGGGAGATCGTTTCAAAATCTGACTTTGAATAATGCCAATGACCATTGGACTTTGTTGAGGATATCAACCATCTCTGATTTATCCGTCGAGGGAATCAACATTAATCTCTGCTTGGGGGGAGAGGTCAATGACGTAGATCCTGTTGGGGAACAACAATGAATTTACTCTGCTGCTATGGAATAATCTCAAACTTGCCATTTTGGGGATAAATGCACATCATTGCTGGTGAGATACTTCTGATCTGACAACAGTACTCTGTGGGGAGACAAAATTTCTACTGCGGGATAGATGTCTGACTGCATATCAACACCCTGTCTGATGTAGTCAGCTTTTGAATACTCGCTGGGGAGTATAAATCCAACTGGTTGGGGAACACAGAACCCTGAACTCCTATTGGGGGAGGAATGATTCACCATGTGCTACTGATATTGTTGGAACTTCACTGTCAGGGAGAAAGTTCTTCTAGGGAGAGGATCATGTGATCCTACAAACAAATAATACACAATAAGATGTTCTAAGTATGCGAAATGGCCACCTCGATTACCATTCATGACACCTATCGTTAAAAAAATCGTTGTTTTTAATATGCTCTGTAAAGCCCCAATGTTTTCACATGTAATGTTCATCAAAAAATATCGGACGTTTTTCGCAAACAAAACAGTAAAAGTAAAAACAAAAATGAAAAGCTTTATGTCTGAATAATATACTTTATTGATTGAAATGGCATGTAAATAGGCAAGTTACAATTTGGATGCAATTCCTAAAAAGAGGTAATTACGTAAATAGTACAACAAGAAATATACAAATGTTGGCAATGTGGAAACAGATAACCATCATGTGTTGATTTAACTATAACTCGTATGCCTTCAATGTTCATCTATGCTCCGCCTTCTGAAAAGACTTATTGGACCGATTCTTATCCTTTGGGATCTCTGTATATCAAGATGAATTCACAGATCGAACGTAGGCCGCATTCATTTGCTTTTAAATCCCTAACTTTTGCCTGGATCGCCCTTGCGGGTTTTCAATCCACCGGGATACCCATTTCTGCCAAAGCCTCCTTTTCAGGTTTTCAACTTTACAGGTTTATTTTTTTTCTTTTATCCCGAACCTTTTCCTTTTATGGTTCTCCGAGATGCCCCATTTTTGCCTGGAATTTTCTTTTTCTGTCTAGCAAGTCTATTTTAAGCAATGTATTTTTTGACTACGTCTGCATTCATAGGGGACGTAAAGTCTTCACCATCCATAGTAGATAGTATTAAGGCTCTGTAACCCGGTGAACTGACTTTAAACAATGTTGCGGATAGCAAGAGTCGCCACCGACTTTTATTTTATCCATAAGGAAAGGTTATAAAAGAACAGGAAAGACCTTAGAGAATATTTTGGGTCCGGGGGGTAGGTTATGAAAAGGGAAGGTATTAGCATCCTTTTCATCCATGGTTATCCATGGGCTCTTAGGTACTTAAGCTCACTTTTGAATTGTTTTGAAATTGTAGTGTGTGAATAGAAAATTTTCAGAATAGTTAATAAATAATCCATGTAAGGATGTGTTAAGAACTTGTTTGAAAACTTGTTGAAAATTTGTTTAAGTGCGAAACAGTTTTGAAGTGAGCAAGCACCTAGGAGTAACCTACCCCCCGGACCCAAAATATTCTCTAAGGTCTTTCCTGTTCTTTTATAACCTTTCCTTATGGATAAAATAAAAGTCGGTGGCGACTCTTGCTATCCGCAACATTGTTTAAAGTCAGTTCACCGGGTTACAGAACTGGCGACTCTGCTGGGGATAACAAGGTATAGATAACCTCCCGTTGTTGGGGATAACAAGGTATAGATAACCTCCCGTTGTTGGGGATAGTAGGGTATAGATAACCTTCGTTTTCGTTTGATAGTAGGATAAGTATAACATCCCGTCTTCGTTCATCGTGCCCTTATTGGAAAGTAATTTCCCGTATATCCGTATGAGGATAAAAGAGATGGATATAAATTCCAGGGGAGATTAGACTTTGTGAAAATGGATTAGTCCTACTGATGGTTTGTAACTGTCTTGTAAAGATGAACCGGTGAAGCTTCGTTGAAATCCTTCCCTCGTTCGTCCTTAGTAAATACTATTACTGCATTTTCATGCATTTCTGGTAAACATCAATCATATTAAAAGCATACATGCGTTTCTGGTAAACATCAATCATATTCAAAGGCATACATACATTCAAACACAACCAATGGACGTTTCGCTTATGTAAATAGGGTAAAAGTGAATCTGGATTCAAAAGATGGAATTTATTTATATCAAAAGTGACCCATACACGGGTAAGTTTGTACAAGGAGACATAAACCCTAGTAAGAGAATTTTGTCATGAAGTTTTACAAAAAGAATCAGCTATGTGGGAAATAATCCTATTGAGTTTCAATTCTATTATTGCCACTCAAGTATCTCATCTTCTTGCTGTTGAGACGGAAACGATTGGATTGAGCTTTATCTGTTTGAGCTTGAGTAAGTAGTACAACTGGTTGCAGTTTCATGAGTGATCCAAACGAGCCATAGTCATACGCTTTAATCCCTAACTTTTTCCTGGATTGCCCTTTCAGGTTTTCAATCCACCGGGATACCCTTTTTTGCCCAAGCCGCCTTTTCAGGTTTTCGACTTGCCGGGTGTACATCTTTTTATATATATATCCCTAATTTTTGCCCAAACCCTTTTGGTTTGCCGGGATGCCCTTATTTTTGCCTAGGCCTGTCAACCTAGCGGGTCTCTTTTTATGCGTAGTATTTTTTAACTATGTCTGCGTTTACAGGTTGTGGGAAGTCTTCACCATCCATTGTAGTCAGTATCATGGCACCTCCTGAGAACACTGTCTTGACTACAAATGGTCCCTCATATGTTGGAGTCCACTTGCCCCTTCAGTGTCAATCTCATTGCAGTATGCAGGCTTCTCAAATCTATCAATGGTAATCTTGGGAGCTTCATCATCCCAGCTTATCTCAAACATAGATGCCATGGTGGCCAATGCGTCTGCCAACTGATTCTCTCTTCGTGGAATATGTCCAAAAGTAATCTCTTTGAAATGTGGGATCAAAGACAACACATGTTCTCTGTAAGGAATGAGATTATCATGCTTTGTATCCCAATCTCCTTTAATCTGACTTACTACCAGAGCTGAATCTCCATACACCTCAAGGAACTGAATCTTCATATCAATAGAAACTTGCATACCCATGATACATGCCTCATACTCAGCCATGTTATTGGTACAATAGAAACAAAGTCTGGCAGTAATCGGGGTATGACAACCTTAAGGGGAACTAATCACAACACCAGCACCATTACCATGTGCATTGGAGGCACCATCAAAAACCATAGTCCATCGAGATCCTTGTTCAGGTCCGTCATATTGTCCAGGTTCTTTGGTAACAGACATAATGTCTTCATCAGGGAACTCAAAATTCATTGACTGGTAATCATCTACTGCTTGATGAGCCAAATGATCAGCAACAACACTCCCCTTAATGGCCTTCTGAGTAGTATACTGTATATCATATTCCGTCAAGATCATTTGCCATCTTGCAATTCTTCCGGAGAGAGCAGGTTTCTCAAATATGTACTTGATTGGATCCATTTTTGAAATCAACAAGGTATTATGGGTCAACATATACTGTCTTAGTCGGCGAGCAGCCCATGCCAAAGCGCAGCAAGTTTTCTCGAGCAGTGAGTATCTTGTTTCACAGTCGGTAAACTTTTTGCTAAGGTAGTATATTGCCTGCTCTTTTCGACCAGACTCGTCATGTTGCCCCAATACACACCCCATTGAGTTGTCTAATACTGTTAAATACATAATCAAGGGTCTTCCATCAACTGGTGGCATTAAAATTGGAGGTTCTAGCAAATATCTCTTGATTTCATCAAAGGCAGTCTGGCACTCATCATTCCATTCCATCACCTGATCTTTCTTCAACAACTTGAAGATTGGCTCACAGATGGTAGTTAATTGGGAAATAAATCTTGCAATGTAGTTCAATCGTCCCAAGAAACCTCTAACCTCCTTCTCAGTACGGGGAGCTGGCATCTCTCGTATAGCTTTCACTTTTGCAGGATCCACTTCAATACCTTTTCCACTGACAATGAAACCCAGGAGCTTTCCAGATCTAACTCCAAAAGTACACTTGTTTGGATTTAATCTCAACCTGTATTTCTTCAACCTCTCAAACAACTTGTGCAGATGATCAAGATGTCGTTCTTCATTCTGAGACCTGGCTATCATATCATCCACATATACCTCTATCTCATGATGAATCATATCATGAAACAAAGCCACCATAGCACGCTGATATGTTGCCCCTGCATTCTTCAAACCAAATGGCATTACCTTATAGCAAAAGGTGCCCCACTGTGTCACAAATGTAGTCTTCTCCATATCTTCAGGTGCCATCTTGATTTGATTGTAACCAGAGAAACCATCCATAAAAGAGAATACCTTATGCTGAGCAGTGTTGTCTACCAGAATATCAATATGAGGAAGTGGAAAGTCATCTTTAGGGCTAGCCTTGTTCAGATCTCTGTAGTCTACACACATACGTACCTTACCATCTTTCTTAGGAACTGGTACCACATTTGCAACCCACTGAGGATAAGAAGTTACGGCCAAGAACCCTGCATTGAACTGTTTCATTACCTCTGCTTTGATCTTTTCTGACATTTCAGGACGCATACGACGAACCTTCTGCTTCTTTGGACGACAATCTTCTTTCACTGGCAAACGGTGAACCACAATGTCTGTATCCAACCCTGGCATATCTTCATAAGACCAAGCAAAGATCTCCACATAGTCACGTAGCATCTGAATCAACCTGCTCTTGACACTGTCTTCTAAATCAGCCCCTATCTTGACCTCTTTTCTGTTTTCTTCAGTTCCCAGATTCACAACTTCGACTGGCTCTTCATGTGGCTGTATAGCTTTCTCTTCTTGTTGTAACAACCTAGCAAGCTCTACGGGTATTTCACAATCGTCCTCGTTTCCGTCTTCAGTTTGATAGATCGGATTCTCGAAATTGTAATTGGCAATAGTAGAACTGTTATCAACTGGATCCAGAGTGGATGAGGATCTGCATTTTAGTGACGTGGGTGTGTGTAAGAACACATAGCTGATAAAGCAAAAATAAAAGAAAAAGAAAGACAAGGAACACAATATTTACGAAAACGAAACGTCCACTGATTTTATTGAATGAAGTATGCAAATGAAATGACAACCCGTAACAAGCACACCATTGTGCCCCGGGTAAGGCACATGGCTTGAAAGTTTTAATTGTTCCAGAAATTATAAATTTAAAAACATAACACAGTAATAGTATTTACTCCTGACTAAAGGAGATAGGGATAACATCTTCAGCTGTCCAATTATTGAGTCCAGCACCCACAGTAGGAAAAATCCATGCCTCCAAGTTGTAGTCTTCATCTTGATCTCCCACAGCATTGATAACCCCTTGATTGGTGATACGAACAGCACGGGCACGACGGACAGCCTTCTGGGACTCTGCAGTGAAACCCAAACCAACCTTGTCAGACTTGTATGGAATATCAGGAAGCTGACCCCAAATAGTACAACCACCTTCTTCCACCACAGCTTTTGCATCATTGAGGGAGGCCATTGCCGTTGTTGGAGGGTTTCTGATGACCACAGGAACCTTCTTCACAGCAGGAGGAGTCACACAATCCTTAACAGCCCAGGGAACCACTTCAAATGACTGACATGGAGTTTCAATGTATTCACCTTCTACTTCCAGATACTTGAAAGTGTTTACATGGCTGACAAAGTATTCTTCCTCTCCAAAGACAGTAACAACTTTTCCATTCACCGGATATCTCAACTTTTGATGTAATGTGGAGGTCACAGCACCTGCCCCATGGATCCAGGGACGACCAAGCAGACATGAGTACGAAGGACGAATATCCATCACATAGAATGTAGCAGTGAACACCTGAGAGCCAACCTTAATTGGAAGATCAATTTCCCCATGCACTACTCTTCTAGAACCATCAAAAGCCTTTACCACAATATTACTGGGCTTCAATACCGTATCTTCAGGACTCAGCTTGTTCAGGACTTCCTTAGGCAACACATTCAGAGAGGAACCATTGTCTATCAGCACATGAGACAGGGTAGTGCCCCTGCATTCAATTGAAATATGCAAGGCCCTGTTATGATCCCTCTTGGCAGGGGTCAAGTCAGCATCAGAAAATCCTAACCCGTTGTCATAGGTCAGGTGAGCAACACAATTCTCAAACTGGTCCACAGAAATTGCACTGGGTACGTGAGCCATCTTTAGAAACTTGATCAATGACTTGGCATGAGCCTCAGAACATAATAACAGGGAGAGCATAGAAATCTTTGAGGGAGTATGCCCCAGCTGATCAACAATATCATAATCACTCTTGCGAATGATTTTCAATACTTCTTCCATCTGCTTAGAGAGGTCATCAGCAGCTGGCACATCAGTAGATACAGGCTCAATAACAGGACCCTTGCCCCGAGCATCAGTGGTGGAAGTAACAGCAGGAGTAATTGCACTCTTAGAAGCAACTGGAGGAGAGAAGACTCTTCCACTATGAGTGATCTTGCTAGATCCAGCAATATTATCAATGTCAACAGGCATATCAGGTAAAGGCTCCTGCTTGACACCATGGATGTAAACATCAGACCCATAGTGCCAAGGCACAGCTTTGTCAGATGTATAAGGAATAGGACCAGGAGTGGTAATGATCAGAGGAGCTACTCTGGCTTCAGCAACAACTTTCACAGGACCTTCAGCAGTAATCTTGATTGGGCCCTGATGAGTGATTTTAATGGGACCCTTTGAAGTGATTCTTAGTGGTACTTTGTCAACCATATCAACCTCTTCAATCTTCTTACCCTGAGTCAGATGATCTACCATACTTTCTACAGATGCTGGTCTTCTTTCAAACACTATAGTATACTTATCCATGAGACGTTGAATCCCATCTCTCAAAATGAAGCAACTATCCGGCTTATAGGTACAATACAAACAATCTTCACGACAACCTGGAAAGATCCCAGCTTGTACTAACCTCTTTTTGATAACAGACAATGGTGTGCTCAACTCCATGACTGAATAGACATGCAGATCTTCATCAATATCTTCATCAATGGCGTTGACAGTCTTCTCGTGATTTGGCATTGGAGCTGTAATCACATTTGGAGTACCTGGTGGATCAAACTCAATTTCTCCAGCATCAATCATATCCTGAATTTTGTTCTTCAAGACCCAGCAGTTATTAGTATCATGTCCTGGACAGTTTGAATGATATGCACATCGTGCATTGGGATTGTACTTGGGAGAGGTAACATTGGGATTCTGAGGAGCCTCCCTCAGGGTAATAAGTTCAGCCTTCAACAAGTGTTGCAATGCCTGAGCCATTGACATGTTGATCTTCGTGAACTGTCTTCTAGCCCTCTGTTGGTTGCCTTGAGGCTGCTCTGTTGTTGCAGGAGTTGGATTTGAAATATGAACTGCACTAACAGACTGATGCCTTCTGTTACGATCAGGCTGACCATACACAGCATTAGATTCTTTCTTCCCAGTGGGAGGCTTCTTTGCAGCACCTGATGAAGAAGTGCCCACTTGGATCTTACCACTCTTGATACCATTCTCTACTCGCTCTCCTGTCATGATCAACTCAGTGAAGCCAGATGATGAGCTTCCAATGAGATGACTGTAAAACGGACCATTCAGCGTACACATGAACATATCAACCAACTCCCTATCAGTCAAAGGGGGTTGAACTCTTCCAGCTAAGTCTCTCCACTTCTGAGCATACTCCTTAAAGCTTTCTTTGGCACCCATAGACATGCTTTGAAGCTGCATGCGGGTGGGGGCTAAGTCAGCATTGTATTGATACTGCTTGTAGAAAGCTTCAGCAAGGTCATTCCAATCTCTGATGTTGACACTCTCCAACTGATAATACCACTCTAGCTGAGCTTCAGATAAACTCTCTTGAAAGAAATGGATCCACAACTTTTTATCAGCAGTGTGGGGTTGCATTCTTCTGACATAAGACCTCAGATGCAATTTGGGACAAGAGACCCCATCATAGACAACAAATGTAGGAACTTTGAACCCAATGGGTATGACCACCCCAGATATCAAGCTCAAATCCTCAAAATCTAGCCCAGATGATTTCTGTAATTCCATAGCATCCATTCTATCCACCAGCATCTTGAATTTGTCTTCGTTAGGCTCATGGTAGTAGTTAGCCTCAGAATTAGAGTCCCCCATAGTGTTGTGGAGACTGCCTCTCTCCTGCTCAGATTCTTCAGATTCATGGTCTTCAACCTGTTCCTTGGTCTTGGCAGGACCTTTGAACCTTCTTCCCATGTTGAGCAACCCAGCAGACCTTCTAGCCTTCTTAGTCTTCTTGGCCAGCAGTGTCTTCAATTCATCCTGCCCCTTGGATAGGTTCAGGATCAGCTCTTGGAACTGTGCATTCTGTGCCTGGAGATCCTTAACTGATTGTTCAAGAGCCATTGCTGAAATAAACAGCGAGAAGATGAGAAACCTGTGCACAATTATAAACCTGTGATGTAATGATATGGGAATGCATATGCAATGTTTTCAAGGACCGCAGGATTTAAATTTGCTTAAACAAACAAGAAAGTAACTTTTTATTAGTAATAACTTGTTTTGCCTTTTAGGCTTACAAAAAATGAAAACGAAATAAGTACAAAAGATGGGGTTTTAAGTCTCCCATGGACGTTTCCTCTTTGTGTTGAGGTATGAGTTGAGGTTTCGTTCCTCATGAAGTAGCTTTGTTAGCTCTAGGATCCTTGATTGGCTTGCTTTGTAATGAGCCTCGAAAGTATCCCTTTGCTCTTTCAGTTGGATCCATGATCTCTGCAAGTCTTCCATATCAGTAGGCATGTCTGGGTGAAGGATGGTATAAGCTGTGTCTCCTTCAGCAACAGGTTCCATGGTAACTGGTAGGACGGCAGGATATGGCATCATGAGTGTCTGAGCACGAGATCGTACCCATCTGAGATAAGCCTCCATAGGAATGGTGTACTTAGGCTCCAGTGTCTTGCTGTCAATCCTGTTTACCTTTCCCCAAGCTCGTATGAATCTCTGACGGTAACCCTGAAGATCGTTGTCGTAATCAAACACAATGCCCTGAATCAACATGTCATGTGGACCATCGCTCCGGGCGTAACCAAACTGTCGTAAAGCTAGAGATGGGTTGTAGGTGATGCCTCCTCTTATGCCTAGAAGTGGCACATTCGGAAACTCCCCACAATGGTCAATGATGGTGACATTCTCCATAGATCTGGAGCACCAATGGATGTCTGAGTGAGAAAGTGACATGATCCTCTTGGACCATCTGAACCCTTGCTCATTCTTCATTACTGAGCGAGGAAGGTGAGAAATAAACCACCTAGAAAGTAAAGGTATGCAGCACATCAAAGTTCCTCTCGCCCTTGTAGTACGGGTGTGAAGAGAATGTAGGATGTCTCCAAGTAAGGTAGGCACTGGATTGTGACTCAGGAATATGTTGATGGCATGAACGTCTATGAACCGATCAGGATTGGGGAACAACACTAAGCCATAAATCAATAAGGCTAAGATCTCCTCAACAGCACCGTAGCTCATAGCCTTCAAGAACATTTGAGCTTTATCCACTAATACCTTGGCAAGAATACCTTTAACTCCACTTCTCGTCTCTAGAACAATGTCAGACTTCTTCAGATGTAGAGCTGCAGCAATAACTTCTGGTTTAAGCTCCTTCTCTAAGCCTGTGAATGGCTTCTGATCAAGAACAGGTATACCCAGAAGTTTAGAGAACTCCTCCATGGTTGGAACCAGCTGATAATCAAGAAATGTAAAGCAATGGTGCTTAGGGTCAAAGAACTGAAACAGCACACTCATCATGTCTTCACTGAACCCTGAAGTAACTAGATCCAATAAGTGACCATGTCTCTTGTTGAACTGGGAATGATCAGGCACTAGGGAAACCAACTCCTTGAGCTTAGCAGGTATCCCTACAAAGTTGATCCTGATGGTGTTTCTACGAGCAGAAGCCATGACCTGCAACAAAGAACAAAGATAAATCCTTTGGTCCTTGAAATGGTTAGGGAAAATGATATGCTTATGATGCATGATGATGTCATGATGTCATGCTCAATCACAAACATGTGGCACACACAAACAAGTCACACCATAGCCCTAGGTTTAAAGGCTTGCATGAGGTTCAAAGGCAAGTACCCTCCCCTGAAGTTAGATGGTTCATCCTGTCCTACAAAAGTAACCAGGTTCTAAGGGATCTCAATATCATTGATCCTTCACAAGGGTGGTTGTTCAGAAGGCAACTTACTTGCCAACCAAAACCCTCCAAGTTTAAGATCTCAATGAGCGTAGTATCGAGTGTCAACCAACTTCAGTCTGCACCAAAGCCGGTTACCTCACTACTTTCTAAAGGCCAAGAGGAGTTAACTAGGGTTCTAAAAGTCAGTTAGTGCATTGACAACATATGGCAGCCTCAATATTATCCTCAACTTGACTTAAGGAATATAAGCACCAACCAAGAAGTCGCACTAACTATGGCCACCAGATCAACCGTATCGATATACGTCGTACAGTTTCCTTGGTCTATTGCCATTTACCTAAGGTACACTAGATCCGGGTTAGGACCTTTCACACATAAGAGCACCCCAACAATATAATAATAAAGCAAACAAGGCAAACAATTTAAAGTGATCTTAATTCCTAAGGGTAACCCTCTTAAATAGATCCCCAGCAGAGTCGCCAGTTCTGTAACACGGTGGGAGAACTGACTTTAAACAATGTTGCGGATAGCAAGAGTCGCCACCGACTTTTATTTTATCCATAAGGAAAGGTTATAAAAGAACAGGAAAGACCTTAGAGAATATTTTGGGTCCGGGGGGTAGGTTATGAAAAGGGAAGGTGTTAGCACCCTTTTCATCCATGGTTATCCATGGGCTCTTAGGTACTTAAGCTCACTTTTGAATTGTTTTGAAATTGTAATGTGTGAATAGAAAATTTTCAGAATAGTTAATAAATAATCCATGTAAGGATGTGTTAAGAACTTGTTTGAAAACTTGTTGAAAATTTGTTTAAGTGTGAAACAGTTTTGAAGTGAGCAAGCACCTAGGAGTAACCTACCCTAATGTTTAAAGGTCTTTCTTATTCTTTATTCTTTCCTTTAGTAAGACTATCCCTACTATAATGGAGTAGGTAGTCCTTACTTTGGATGTTAAGGGATATGTGAGGGACAATTTGACTTTGAAGGCCATTGTGGGATGTAATAAGCACATATAAGGGACCATCATCATTTTTCGAAAGGGACTTGATTCGTAAAGGCAACCATAAGGGACTTTGATGATTTTTTTATTTGAGGGACTTGCTTTATACACCCCACTTAACCATTATTCGTAGGCAACTTGAGGGATATCCTTAGGAAGTGAGACGGCGATTAAAATCGACTTACGTGTGTGACGTGTTTATTTTAATTATCTTTATTTAAAAGTGATCTAAATTTATTTTAATATTACATACATGTTGTTACACTCCCTAATTACTAACCATAATAATAATTAAATAATTAAACAACTTTACATCCAAGAAACAATTACAAAATAATAAGCAAAATAATTAAATAGTAAAGATAAATAAAATATAAATAAGCAATAATAAATAATAAAGGGGGTTAATTCTAAGTTTACTCGGCAAGACATCGCATCTTGTGCCTACGTATCCTTACGGGAGTGGAATCAGAGTAATCGTAGTTCCCCTCAATAGGGAGGTTAGAAACTTCTTGACTGTGGTCAAGGTCTCAAGGGGAATAAACGCATCTTAAGGACACGCTTACGTGGAGTGTAGAAACTCCAAATCTCTACGTTGAAATGTTAAGTTGTAATTAGGGTTAAATTAGGGATTCCACGGCGGGAAACCCTAAAATGAGCGCGGCGGCTCTTTGACCTAATGCTAAGGGTAAAATTGTAATTTTGCCTGCGGCGAGGCATTTGTGAAAATTAGGGTTTGTAGTTTGTAGTTTTGAGGATTTGAAATTGAATGTGTGAAGTTTTACGGACTATTGGCGCGGCGGCCAAACAGTTAGACCTAACCTTCGGATATGTGCAATGTGACAGAAATAATAGTAAACGCGTGAGATAATTGAATCATGCAAACAGAGAGATAATGTCATAATTTAAACCATGCAAGCAGAAATTTAAAGGCAGAATTTAAAGAGCGATTGTTAAGTTCGCGAGGTTACATGAGAGGAGCAGATACAATATGATAATGAAATTTGAATTGAACAATAATAAAATAAAATAAATAACGGTTCTAGTTATTATTTTAAAAAAAAGATTTTAGTTATTATTTTAAATTTATCTAAAAAAAAGTTTTTCTTAAAAATAATAGGTTTTCATATTAATTTGGAAAAGATGTTAATGTTATTTATTTTAAAAAACAGATTTTTATATTATAACAAATTTTAATAAATTAATGATAACAATAATAATAATAATGGTAATAATAATGATAATAATGATGATAATAATAAATAATGATAATAATAATAATAATAATAATAATAATAATAATAATAATAATAATAATAATAATAATAATAATAAAGCAATAATGAATTTTAAATGTGCCAAATAACCCAACAATGTTGCTAACGCAGAAATGCGCTCATCGCAACCAGATCTAAATCGGACGAAACAAAATTTATCGCAAAGAAAAAGAAATTAAGCAAAAAATAGTATTATTGCTCACACAAAAATGCGATCATCGCAACCAGATCGAACTAACACAAATGTCACGCGTCATGCACACAAATGTGCAAACATCGTATCGACATAATTCGATCAAAAATCTTATATATATAAACTCTAACAATTTAAAAATTATATATATATAAACGTAACAGTAATAGATAAAGAAAAAGAAATAACGGTAATAGATGAAGAAAAAGAAATAACGGTAAAAGATGAAGAAAAAGAAACAACAGTAATAGATGAAGGAAAAGAAATAACGGTAAACGATGAAGAAAAAGAAACAATAGTAATGGATGAAGAAGAAAACTAAATAACGGCAAACGGCACTCACTCCTCTTAGGTTTTTTTCATTCTCTCCCCTTTTCCAACAAGGCAACACATGTATATATAGGGAACAAATTAGGGTTAACACCAAATTGTCAATAATGTCCCTAAAGCCCATTTTAAAGCCCAAACTAAATAATTAGTTAAGAAAAAATAAAATTTAAATAATTTAAAATAATTAAAATAAACTTAAAATAAAAACTAATAATCCTATTGATTCCTAAAATAAAAAATATTATAAAAAGAACAAAAATTTTTTCAATATTTTTTTATTTTATGATTTTTTGGATATTTTTATGAATAATTTAGAAAAAAGTGAAAAAAATAATATTTTAAAAAATGATTTAATTAAAATACGAAAATAATAATTAAAAACTATTTTTGTTATTTTTTTAATGAAAGATAGAAAAATTTAGAGTAAAAATAATAAAAAACAAAAAAAATGACAAAGGTGAGATTCGAACTCTCAACCTCTCACACTCATAACTCCTTAAACATGTCCTCCTGCCAATTGTGCCATTTTTACTTTTTAGAAAAAAATGCATGCCATATGATATTTACCTGCAAAAAGTCAAACGACTACACAAATTTGTTAGTAATTGATTAAATGCAATGAAATGCGACGACAAATCTTAGGGCAAAATTTGGGGTATTACAGTTATTATGATAATATTTCTCACCCAACCTCTCTTTGATGTTGGCAAAAAAAAAAATCATGAAGTTTGACTTTGGTTTGACCACAGTTGACCTCAGTTTGACCTCTTAACTGCATTGACTGCTTTTGACTTATCTGATCATCTGACTGAGCAAACTTTTGAGAAAAGTCTTGAAACTTGACATGGGGGTTCTTATACACATATAAGATGTTATGAAGCTCACTTGAAGTCTTGGAAGTCCATTTAGCCTGATTAAAGTCAAAACCCTAGTTTTGGATGCACTGCTTAGGAGGTGCATTGTCTGAGGGAATTGTCAACTCTTCTGACCAATTGTGAATTTTGTGAACCTTGTGAACCTTCTTGGAACACAAAGTCTTGTATTGTGAGGGCAAATTTTGGGGTGCAACAGGCTCCACCAGAGAAAACCTTTCTTACCACATATGGACATTCGTATTTTGGAGTCCATTTGCCCCTGTGATTTGTCTGAGGAGGAAGGATCCTTTTCAAAACCAGGTCACCTGTCTGGGAGCATCGAGGATGCACTTTATGATCAAAGGCCTTCTTCATTCTGCTCTGGTACAATCGGACATGAGCAATGGCTGCCAACCTCTTTTTCATTAATAAGACTTAGCTGATTCAACCTGGCTTACACCCATTCAGCTTCGTCAAGCTTCACATCAGCCAATACTCTCAAAGAAAGGATCTCTACTTCTAATGGTAGAACTACTTCCGTACCATACACTAGTGAGAAAGGAGTTACCCCTGTTGATATACGTGCCGAAGTACGAGAACCGTGTAGAGCAAAGGGAAACATCTCATGCCAATCCTTATAACTCACCACCATCTTCTGTACGATCTTCTTGATATTCTTATTTGCTGCCTCAACAACGCCATTCATCTTCAGACGGTATGGAGAAGAATTGTGGTGTTCAATCTTGAAATTCTGGCACAGTTCCTTCATCATCTTGTTGTTCAAATTTGAACCATTATCAATACTGAGTCTCTCTGGTATTCTATAACAACAGATGATGTCCTTCTTTATGAATTGAGCAACCACCTGTCTTATGACATTAGCAAAGGAAGCTGCATCTACCCATTTTGTAAAGTAATCGATAACAACTAGAATAAAGCAATGCCCATTGGAAGCAGTCGGCTATATCTTTCCAATCATATCGATGTCCCACATTGCAAAGGGCCAAGGAGATATCAACATGTTCAGAGGGTTAGGTGGCACATGCACCTTGTCAGCATAAATCCGGATTTATGGCATTTCCTGGCGTATTTGAAACAATCGGATTCCATAGTCATCCAATACTATCCAACTCTTAACAATTTCCTAGCCATTACATGTCCACCGACGTGAGTATCAAAGGAACCTTCTTGAACCTCTTCCATTAACAGGCCCACTTCATGTTCATCAATACAACGCAGTAAGACCATGTCAAAGTTTCTTCTATATAACACATCATCCTTGTTCAAGTAGAAGTTTCCTGAAAGCCTCCTCAGAGTCTTCTTATCTTTGCTTGATGACCCAAGTGGATACTCTTGAGTCTTGAGAAAATGTCTAATGTCAAAATACTAGGGCTTTCCATCTGATGCTTTTTCAACTGCATATATGAAGGCAGACCTATCAGACGTATGATGCTGATTGCTAGAGCTTCATTCCAGAAATTCACTAACGTTGCCAAGGCGTCTGCCATATGATTTTCAGACCTAGGTACATGATGAAACTCAACTTTGTCAAAGAAAGGTAGCATTCTCCTTGCATAGTTCATGTATGGCACCAAGTTGGCCTAACGAGTTTCCCACTCTCCTTTAATATAATTAACGACTAAAGTTGAATCGCCATACATATCAAGATTCTTGATCCTCAGATCAATGGCCTCTTCTAAACCCATAATGCACGCTTCATACTCAGCTTCATTATTGGTGCAAGTGAACGTTAATCGGGGCAGTGAACAGTAAGTGAGAACTGTTAGGAGTTGTAATGATTGCCCCAATTCCGTTGCCATATGAGTTAACAACACCGTCAAAAACCAACTTCCACTAAGATCCAATCTCGAGACCCTCGTCAAGCAAGGCTCATCGCAGTCTTTCATCTTCAGAAACATAATATCTTCATCTGGAAATTCAAACTTCATTGGCTGATAATCCTCAATTGGCTACTCAGCAAGATATTCTGGCAAGACACTTCCCTTAATGGCTTTTTGGGAAACATATTGAATATCATACTCTTTTTGAACCATCTTCTATCTGGCGATCTTTCTGGAAAGCGCTTACTTCTCGAATACGTACTTGATCAGATCCATCTTTGATATCAATAAGGTTGTATGGTTTAACATGTATTTTCTTAAGCGTTTAGTTTCCCAAGCAAGTGCACAACATGTTTTCTCTAGCATTGAGTATCTCAACTCACAATAGGTGAATTTCTTACTCAGGTAGTAAATAGCATGTTCTTTCCTACCTGTCTCGTCATGTTGGCCGAGCACACAACCTATTAAATTCTCAAGAACCGTTAAATACATAATCAGAGGTCTTCCTGCAACTGGAGGCATTAGTATTGGAGGTTCTTGTAAATACTCTTTTATCTTCTCAAAATCCTTTTAAAAATTTTCATTCCAAACAACTGCCTAGTCTTTCCTTAGCAATTTGAATATAGGCTCGCAACTCGTTGTAAGGTGAGAAATAAACCTTGAAATGTTGTTCAATCTCCCCAAGAAACCACGAACCTCTTTCTCCGTCCTCGGTTCAGGCATTTCTTGAATAACTTTGATTTTTGTAGAATCTACCTCAATACCCTTCTCACTAACAATGAAACCTAGCAGCTTCCCAGATCTCACTCCAAAGATGCATTTATTAGGATTCAACCTCAGCTTGAATTTCCTTAGTCTTTCAAACAATTTCAGAAGATTGACCAGATGTCCTTCCTCCATTTTTGACTTCACAATCATGTCATCAACATATACTTCAATCGCTTGATGAATCATATCATGAAAGAGAGTCACCATTTCCCGCTGATAAGTTGCCCCAACATTTTTTAATCCAAAAGGATCACTTTATAGTAAAAAGTCCTCCACGGTGTTATGAAGGTAGTTTTCTCCATGTTCTATGGGGCCATATTGATTTAGTTATACCCAGAGAAGCCATCCATGAAGGAAAACACATAATATTGAGCGGTGTTATCAACCAACACGTCAATGTGGGGGAGCAGGAAATCATCTTTCGGGCTTGCTCTATTCAGATCTCTGTAATCAACGCACATCCTGACCTTTCCATCTTTCTTAGGCACAGGAGCAATGTTAGTGACCCACGGAGGGTAATTGGTGACAGCAAGAAACCCAGCGTCCAACTGCTTTTGAACCTCTTCTTTGATCTTGACTGCCATGTCAGGCCTCATCCTTCTCAATTTTCATAGACGGACATTCTTCTCGGAGAGGCATCTGGTGTACCATTATATCTGTATCCATCTCGGGCATGTCTTGGTATGACCAAGCAAAGATATCCATGTACTTATGGAGCATCTTGACCAATCTTCTCTTGACATCATCTTCCAAAGCATCCCCTATTCTGACTTCCCTCTTTTCATCCTCATTACCCAGATTGACGACTTCAATATCCTCTTGATGAGGCAGAATGACCCTTTCCTCTTGCTTCAGAAGTCGGGCTAATTCCTCAGGTAGGTCACAATCTTCGTCAGTCTCTTCTTCAGCTTGATAAATAGGATTATCGAAGTCATACTAAGCCATAGCCAAATCAAAATCGATGGTATTTGAGATATAAGACTTTCATGATTGATGTTTTATGTTTATCATGAGATGAAAATAAACACAAATACATTGCCATTTTTCTGTTTAATCAAAATGTAAAAAAATAAAAAATAAAAAAACAGGGATCAAAATATTTGAATGCAAAAAAGACGTCCTTTTATTCATAATAATGTTTAAAAATGACAAAAGGGGGCCCTACAGAATGAGTCACTACGTCTTGGGAAGAATATAGGACTGGACATAATCAAAAAACAAGTGGAAATTACTCTTCAGTGGTGACTTGGACAATTTCCCCGGCAGTCCAATTGCATAGCTTCTATCCAGGAATGCAAGGACAGATCCAGGCATCCATGTCGTTGTCGCTGTCACCTTCGTTGTCTTCTACGGCATGAATTCTGTCAAAGATGATTCCGCCGCTGGTGAATTGAACAGGTCCCCTGTATCTGGAGGATTTTGAGAAGAACTGGAAGGCTTGAACCATAGGTCGAACTTGTCCTGTTTGACGAGAACATCAAGCACCTGGCCCCACCTCTACGAAGATCCATATTCAACGATACCACAGGCTTCTTTAAAAGATGACATTGAGACCTCTGGGATTTTAACTTCAATGGGAGCCTTCTCCTGAACTTTCACTACTTCAAAAGCCTGATAGAGCATCTCGTGGATCTCCCTAACCACCTTTACGTATTTGAACGATGACAGCTGGCTCACCATAATATCTTCCCCACTGCACAGCGTAACGACCTTTCCCTCCATCACGTACTTTAGCTTCTGATGCAACGTTGATGTGATTGCTCCTGCAGCATGAATCCATGGTCGGCCAAGCAAACAACTGTATGCCAGCTGGATGTCCATTATGTAGAAAGTTGCATAAAAGATCTCATGTCTAACATGGATTGGCATGGTATCACTCTGAATACATATGTCTTTGAGCCATCAAACGCCCTCACAACCAAATCACTTGGCGTACAAACCAATCCCTGAGTATCCAATTTCATCAGCACCTTCTTGGGTAGCACATTGAGTGACGATCTTGTGTTAACTAGGACGTGTGACAGTAAGGATCCTCTACACTACATAGATAAATGTAAAGCATGGTTATGATTTCTCCTAGAAGGAGTTAAATCTAGGTCTATAAAACCTAAACCATTTACAGCGTTGACATGTGACACTACTGTCGCTTGCGCGAAAATAAGGTGCCGGCATGACAGAAGAGTCGCCACCTTTCGTTATTTATCCCTCAGAGCGGGAAAGGAAACGATCGGAAAAACCTGACGAAAAAGGGTAAGACAAGGTCATCGCAACCATTGTCTGGGTTCGGGAGTCGGTTACGCAAGGGGAAGGTATTAGCACCCCTCACGTCTGTCGTACTCGACGGGATCCTTGCTTGTTTGTTTACTTGGACGGGTTGGTTATAATCTATCTACCTATCAAGGTTGGCTGAAAAAGAAAAGAAAAATGACTCGGCAAAGCGTCGCGCTTTATGCCTACGTATTCCCGTCTGGAACGAGAAATCAGAGTCAACGTAGTTCGCCTAACTACGGGGGAAAGGTTGCTCGCTAGGATGTCGCATCCTATGCCTACGTACTTTCATCTGGTATGAAAGATCAGAGCAAACGTAGTTCGGGAAACTACGGGTTATCTCCTAAAAGAAGTGTTTTTTATTGTGTTTGCGATTTCAACCGCACTAGAGACTATGACCTGAGAGTGAATGCGTCGCATGTCACCCAAAGGGTACCATACTAAACATCCATACTGTGGAAAAGAAACTCTCCCACAATCCTTTCTCAGATAGCTTAAGGCTCGTAACGTACGAAGGAAATCATTCATGATTACTGTATCTTAAGCTGTTTCGAGATGAGAAGAGAACAGGCCCAACTAGGAGGGAGACTATCAAGTCCTACTGTTATCATACCATGGATTCATCCTATGGTTGAGGTTTGAACAGGGAACTCCTAGATGTTGTCATGCATAGGTTTCAACCTAAAATTCTATCATCAAATCCTTATCAAAGGAAATGAGAGTCCTAAGGGATCATGTCAATGATACACCAAAACAGACAAAAGCATCAGCTTTAACAGTAAAATGCATGCAATGCAAGTGAGGGAGGAAATGTGTGTGGGGCTTCAACCTCCACAAGCTCGTCTCGACCTCAAGCCAGTCATGAAATAACAGTAATCATACTGAAATAAACAACATGCTATCAAGCAAAACAGTGAACTGTAATCATACAGACAGAAAATGAAATCATGCTATCAAGCAAACTAAACACATGGGCAAGGGAGCTGGGCTCTACCGAATACCCGCAAGCAAAGCCAAGCACTAACAATACAATCAGATGCACTCATGCTCTTAGACTGAACTTATTCTAAATGTGCTTAGTCTAATGCAGCAGACAAATCAGACAAAACACACAATACATCAAAGAAAACAGAAGAAAGCCTCAGCTCCTCCAGCAGCAACCCAGTCTTCAGACTTCAGAGATCACTTGCTTTCCAGGTATCAACCCTACAACATGAGTATCAACTCATCTTCTCCCTTGAGCTTCAGCTCCTTTGATCAGCTCTACCTTCAGGCTTCACTATCTTCAGGGATCTTCAGGCATCAATTTGATCTTCACAGAGTCTTCAGACTTCAATAATCTTCAAGGAATCATCCTCTTCAAGGCCTTAGCTTCTATCTTCAATGACTCCAATGCTCCAGCAAACAAGAATCAGTTAACAAGATGAGGTGAGGATGTTACAGTACTAACTGACTTCCAAAGGATGCCATTGAGGACTTAACATCAAAGGAGAGGTTCTCTCAAAGTTCTACCTTATAGGGCAAGGTCACTAATCCCTCCAAAGGAGAGAGGTGAATACCCTTAAGGGACTCTGTGTCATAGAGATGAAAGGAGGTGAACAAGACACTCCTTGTTTATTGAACAAAGTATTCTATCTAGGGCTCTGCCTATGCACCTATGAACCTATAAACAGAACAACAAAAACTATGCTAGACTCCTCTGCAAGGTCTTCAAAGCTTCCATGATGATCCACAAGGTCTTCCCATGATGCCCAAGCTCCTCAAGCCAACAACAAGTCCAAAGCAAGGCAGAACAAAACTAAACTAGCCCTAAAGACCACACAAACAACATTCAATTCAAAAATCAATGAAAAATACTAACATACCATACAAATTCCTAATATAAATTCTAGGGGATCCTATTTAACTACCCTTAAGCCCCATATATTCCCCACACACTAATTTGTCCTAAAAACCCCAAAAATAAAATGTTGAAGTTCAAGTACACAACCTAAAACCCTAATCAGAGCACCTAAATGTCTAACAATCAAAATACATCAAATTTTAATCCACAAATCTAGTGATAAATCCAGAGAATACTATAATGCAATATGAATCACCACAAAAAAGAATGGGCAAAAAATCTATTTCTAAATGCATGAACAAAAATATACAAATCCATGTATGAAATGAATGGTTAAAAAAGTGCATTTATTTGTAAAATATGCAAAAAATACCAATTAAAATATAAAATGCAATTGTTATATTTTTTAATTTTCTAGACATTTTAATGAAAATGTTAAAAAAAGAATGAGTTAAAAATAATATTTTTTCATTTAGTTATGATTTTTAGAAGATTAATGAAATATGAAGAAAATAAAAAAAATAAAAATACAAGAGAAGGAGAGAGGGGGTGAGAATAGAAAGGGATTCAGTTCATTTCATTTGGGCTGCATCCAAGGGGGGTGCGCGTAGCACATTGGGCCCAGCTAACCCAGAATCAGTCACTAAACCAAACGCAGCGTTTGGCTAAGTGATACGCAGCGTTTTGCTGGCTTCAGATTTCCCTCCACTCTGAGTTCAAACCACGGCCGTTGGATTGTGAGAATAAGTCAAGGACTTGGAACCATCTGACGGCTAGAGTTCGTCTTCTCCAATCAAACCCTAGGATTTTCAGAAAACCCTAATTTCGAACCAGAACTTCCACTCGATTGTTCTCACTGATGGCTGGGTGAAATCAAGAACTTCCAAAAGCAATCTTGCTCTACCAATTACCCTGAACACAATGATATCAATATTTGGCCATGAAACCTCCTGAATCGCCCTAACAGAAAGCACGAAGGTTGGGGTTCCACCATGATTCTCTGCTATCAACCTTAACCAAACTTCAATCTAATGATATAGATCTGTTCCATAGGTTACCCTAGCCATTCTAAACCACATCATGTCCATTAATACACCCTAACCAGCTTGCTATCAATCTTGCAAGAAAAAGTACCCTGCCACGAAACCTCATGGATCCTTCCCTAATTTTCAGAAAACATCCCTCTAACCTAGCATGTTGATCTTACACCTAAGATTCTAACAGAATGCTCATAATTAAGGACTTCTAGATCAAGATACCAACCTGCTTAGCTTCAATGGTGAGGGGTGTTAGGACTTGATTCAGCACTTGAAACCTTCTCTAAGTCTTCCTCCAATAATGGACACCTTTCTGTTTGCAATAGTTGAGGTGAATGAAGCTTGTAGGAGAAGGAATTGCACCTTACTTGATCTTGAAGAAATCCAACAATGGCTCTTTCTCTCTCACTATCTCCACTAAACTCAGCAATTTTTCACCAACCTCTGAACTCTCTTCATGGCCCTCTTTAAATAACAAGTGATGGAAGGGGCTAGAAACATCTAGATCCTTCTAGAAAGTATTGAAAATATCACCACATGAGAACTTGAAATATCATGATATCTTCTTTCATATTTTGCCAAAATCCCTTGAACATGTCTTTACATGAGATATTAAGTGTGTATGAAGGAAATCAGCCCTTACATTTGGCTTGTGTAAGGTTTTTCAACATTGCCTTATAATGCAAGTAATAGATTTACAAAGAAAGTCCCTTTTTTAGACCTCAAATGAAAAATCTATTTGAACCAAAGTTCTCAAAATGATGTTTCCAATCAAAATCATCTATCATATGCCCCATTTTGGATTTGTAGATCTCTCAAACCAAAATTCAATTCCAACTTTTTCAACTTATAAGCCATTTACAAGTCATTTTGACCATTTTAAAATATCCATGCTCCATGCATTTCCAAACTCTCAAGACCTCTTATCTAGCCTTAAAATCACATTTTGAACAACTTTCATGTTTTGAGTTTTTCCATTTGAGGCTTGGAAATAGGAGTTTTAGGCATTGGCTAAAAAATGACCCATAACTGACAAATTACCAAAATACCCCTGTCTTGTTCAAACCATAAGTTGAGTTCCACAAATCCTATCAAGGACTTCTACCACTCAAATTAAAGCCAAGAAGATGCCCTTAAACATTCATGTTGACCAAGAAATCATAGGAATCATCCTACTAGGGCAAAAGTTGTCTGCAAGTTGGGTGACTTTCAAGGACCCAGATTCACACACCTCAGCTGACCTGTAATTTGTCAAAACCATAACTTGAGCTCTGTAACTCCTATCAAGGACTTCCACCACTCAAATTAAAGCTAAGAACAAGCCCTACAACATTCATGTTGTGGGGAAGATGAGATATCAATCACATCTAGAGCTAAAACTGCCTGGAAGATAGGGATCAAATTAGGGTTTTTTCACTGACAATCCTTGGAAACCCTGGCTTGAAACTTCTCAAACCCCTCAATCATGATGAGTTGGTCTAGGAATCATCTTTATAACATCTCCATACATCATTCCATGATCTCATGGCCCTTGGATTAGGTCTCAACCTTCTCCAAATCATCAGTTGACTTAGGGTTGACCCAGTCAAAACCTTAATTCTACCATTCATGGTTGAATCCTCTGAACTCTTGCATAATGACTTCTCTGGGCTTCATGAATGGCTATCAAGACATCTCATAGGCTTTCTCAAAACATCAAGTTCATTCTCAAAGTCTCAGAATCATCTGAGGAGCACCCACAACTCTCAAGCTATGAAGCACACAACCCTGGTTTCAACCAATTCCTCTGAGGATCTCTTGAACTGTCTGATGAAGGTATCAACTTTCAAACACTAGATGGATAAATAATTGTTGGTCAAATTTTGGGGTGCAACAGCTGCCCCTATTCAAAGGGCTTGAACCTGACTGGGTGAGAAGCGAACGGCTCTCAACCAATCAAGGTGCGAGACGATTGAATACCGGTAAACCCGAAAATTTGCCAACTGCACGAGCACACGATGCTCTGCGGGGAACACATCTTCGAGAACTGGAACACTAGCTGCTCAACAGCTAGCTGGAGAAATATCGACCTGACATCACCGTCAGTTATCCACATTAAATTCTTCTAACCATTGCCTTCAGACAACCACAACACCCAACATCGCCGCTGGAAGACTAAATCACCTGACATCACCGTCAAGAACAACCATAACTCGGGGAAATAAGCGTCCAACATCGCCGCCGGAGACCTAAACCTGAATCACCAACATCGCCGCTAGAGAAAATACAACAATGAACAAAATACCCCGCATCGCCGCTGGAGAAAATACAACAATGAACAAAATACCCCGCATCGCCGCTGGAGAACTGCATCTGACATCGCCGTCGGACAATCCACATACCCCGCATCGCCGCTGGGGAAACACGTCTGACAGAATACCCCGCATCGCCGCTGGAGAAACACATCTGACAGAATACCCCGCATCGCCGCTGGAGAAATAAAGGATCTGCATCACCTAACATTGCCGTCAGAAGACTGGATCACCTAGACATGCCCAACATCGCCGCTGGAAAACTGAATCTGACATCGCCGTCGGAAACAAATGTCTTTACTGGAGATTTAAAGAGTCTGACCTCGCCGTCAAACAAATATCCAACCTCGCCGCCGGACAACTGATGATCTGACCTCGCCGCCAAATCCAAACGTTCAACCTCGCCGTCGAACAAACATCCAACCTCGCCGCCGGACAACTGATGATCTGACCTCGCCGCCAAATCCAAACGTTCAACCTCGCCGTCGAACAAACATCCAACCTCGCCGCTGGACAAATGATGATCTGACCTCGCCGTCAAATCTAAACGTTCAACCTCGCCGTCGAACAAACATCCAACCTCGCCGCTGGACAAATGATGATCTGACCTCGCCGTCAAATCTAAACGTTCAACCTCGCCGTCGAACAAACATCCAACCTCGCCGCCGGACAAATGATGATCTGACCTCGCCGTCAAATCTAAACGTTCAACCTCGCCGTCGAACAAACATCCAACCTCGCCGCTGGACAAATGATGATCTGACCTCGCCGTCAAATCTAAACGTTCAACCTCTGACCTGGGGTTCACCCCTGGTAAAGGGAACAAAAAGGTACACTTGCGTATTTGAAACTACTCCGCTGGGAATGAGAGACTTAACCGAGCACACTCTGATCTGGGGTTCACCCTCAGAACCATAACGAACATCGGAATACTACTGCACACTGACCCACTGTAGAACCTCAACATCAGAACTATATGAAACCCTGGCCCCTGGCCACTTCCAGCTTCAGCTAGAAAAGATCTTCAAGTACTTCTGAATGTGAATGAAACCTTGGCCCCTGGCCACTCCAGATCCGCTGGAGAATCTTCAAGTTCTTCTGAAGAAAGATGAAACCCTGCCCGTCGGCTATTCCAGCTTCAGCTAGAAAGAGCATCCTTGGCCTTCAAGGATGTAAACTTTGCCCGTCGGCAACTCTGCAGGAGGTATCTTCGACTTCAGTCTGAAGAAATGGTCCTTGGCCTTCAAGGATACATGGATCTGCCTTCAGGCAACTCCACCTCTGCTATAGAGCATCCGTGACTTCAGTCAGGGATATACTTCGGCCTTCAGTCCGAAAAATGAATCCTAGGTCACTCATGACCTTTGGGGATAACCTTGCCCTCAAGCACCTTCGCTTCAGCTTAGGAAATCTGTGACTTTAGTCAAAGAAATGGTATCCAGAGCCATTCATGACTCTACGGGGATTCAAACACTTTGCCTTCAGGCAAAAACTCCGCTTCAGCTGGAGAAACATCTTCGACTTCAGTCAGAAGAAATACTATTCACTTGATCGCAATCAATCATCACCTCAGGATAACTGACTTGGTCTTCGGGCCAACACGGATCACTTTGAATACAAAATCTTGGAACCTTGTCTTCAGCCACACGTTGATTCATCAACAAGGACATCTGAGCTCACAGGAACCTTCTGATACCGCCTTCAGGCATTTACGCAGTCAATCTTCATATTAGACAACACTGTTGGAGCAGACATATCACGCTGCTAAGGACTTCAAGAATCATCTTGAACAAACAAATCCGTCAGGCACCTTCAAGAATCATCTTGTACTGATAACCATTCTGGAGATTTTATTCTGCTGGGTGTTCCAGGAATCTTCCTGGGCAAACCTTGTTGGGGACGCTAATGGGGAGCTCAAGAATCATCCTAAGCAAACAACTCGGGAAGCTGCGCTGAGGTCTTAAGAATCCTCTTAAGCAAACGGCCCTGCTGAGGAATTCAAGAATCATCTTGAACTGAAGACTTCGCTGGGGATCTCAAAAATCATATTGAGCGAGTGACTGTGGGGATTACACCGGGGTCTTAAGAATCATCTCAAGAGAGTGACCTTGTTGGAGAGAATGTCAGGAATCCTCCTGAGCAACTGATCCTTCGGCTGAAAACCTGTAAGGCAAGAATAATAATGACCTAGATCATGCTTATGATGCATATGCTTCTGCGCTATGCCCCACACGGTGGGAATGATATGCTAAATGTTGTGCAATCATGCACGATGTTGTACAACGTTAGATGTTATACTAACTGCTATGTAATCATGCACAGTGCTATGCAATGCTATGCACAATGATGCAATCCCGTCAGCAAAATAAATGTTGGGAGGAGGAAATCCTTCTATCAAGGAGAAAGAGCTACTCAGATAGAGGAATCATCCTGCTGAGGAGATCGTGGGCACGCCGATATCAATTGGACTCCGCCTGGGGAAATGATCTTCCGGTGGACTGCTGCAGGGCAAACAACTTCAGCTGACTGCTGCAGGGGACGAAGCTCTACGAGAACCCGAACCTGCTGAAGGAAAGCGATGTCAATCGCGGGAGTGAACTGCGTGGCCGTCTCGGCTAACTCTTCCGGGGATGATCACTCTGTGGGGAAACAACTTCAGCTGCTCCACACTCCGCTGGGGAAAACATGGTTTGATCAACTTCCAAGGACTCGGCTCTCTTGGACATCTGCAAACTCGGCTGAGGAAGGAGGGATCATTCTGCTTCGCTGAAGAGAGTGCGACTCCGGGGGAATACAGTATCAGCTGCCCCACGCTCTGCTGGGGGAAAATTGATCATGATCTGATCAACTTCCAAGGATTCTGCTTTTCTGCGGACTCAGTCGGGGAGATAAATCATTCTACTTCACTGGAGGGTACGACTCTGGTGTGGAATTTCAATTTCGTCGGGGAAGAAAGAATCATCTGACTTCGGGGAAGAGTACAACTCTGCAGGGGGATACAACATCAGTCGTTCCAACACTCTACTGGGGAAGAGGGAATCATCCAACTTCAGGGGAGAGCATAACTCTGGTGGGGAATTTCAATTCCGCTGGAGACTTCAGTCTGGCACCATCAATTACTGCATCTTTCGGCATACGAACAGCTTCCTACAAGACCTGCACTTGTGACCCGGTGCTGGGGGAAACACCTGCTCCCACGATTTTACTGGGGAAAGCACGAACTTCGGCACCCGAACATTTCTACGAAATCTGCACTTGTGACCCGGTGCTGGGGAAGAATCTTGCTTCGGGGGTGCGCTCGGCACATCTTCCGGAAGGTACTACTCCTGCAACAACACAAACAAACGAAACAAGACTCCCTCCTCAAAGGGTCCTATCCAGGTTATTATCTCGTGACAATATTCAGTTAATCAATTGTTTCAACAGTCAATGGGCCTAGGCCCGTAAGTTTATGTATGCGCATTTTACCAAAAACATCGGCTTTTCATTCGTAAACAAAACAGATAAATGCTAAACAGGCAAGTAGAATTGCTGAATAATGTGCATTTTATTGATGATGAACCCCTGAATGGGCAAAAATGTTTTACAACAGAGGCAAACTCCTGGAATGAGGAAGCCGCACGAAAAAAGAGAACATAAATATACATCAGTATATACAAATGTTGGCAATCGAGGTGTAGACGAACACCATGAGTTGATCCCTCTAAGACCCACTCGACTTTGATACCTCTCCGACGCTTCAGCTTTGGAAGAGATTGATTCAGATAAACGGCCCTCAGGTCTTCCGAACCACCAAACGATGAAAGTCCATACGCGGAACGCAGTCATTTGCTTATTCAAATCCCTAACTTTTGCGTGAACCGCCCTTTCGGGTTTTCAGTTCACCGGGATACCCCTTTTTTGCCGAAGCCGCCCAGTGTAGGTTTTCGACTTCGCGGGTGTACATTTTTCAATATATCCCTAATTTTTGCCCGAACCTTTTATTCTGTTTTTGGTTCGCCGGGATGCCCCTTTTTGCCTGGACTCTTTCTTTTTTTGTCCAGCGGGTCTCTTTCAAGCAAAGTATTTTTTAACTGCGTCCGCGTTCACCGGGGATGCAAAATCTTCACCATCCATCGTGGATAACAACAAAGCTCCTCCCGAGAAGACCTTGCTGACGACATACGGCCCTTCGTAATTCGGAGTCCACTTGCCCCGGTGATCGGAGTGTGGCGGAAGGATTTTCTTCAGGACGAGATCACCCGTCTGAAAGCTTCTAGGACGCACCTTCTTATCGTAGGCTTTCTTCATTCGGCTTTGGTACAGACGACCAAATGCAATCGATGCTAACCTCTTCTCGTCCATCAGGCTGAGTTGGTTCAAACGATTCGTAATCCATTCTGCCTCATCGAGTTTTACATCAACCAAAACCCGCAAAGAGGGAATCTCCACTTCTAACGGTAGGACAGCTTCCATACCATATACCAAGGAGAAAGGAGTTGCCCCGGTCGACGTACGCACCGTCGTACGATAACCGTGCAAGGCAAATGGCAGCATCTCGTGCCAATCTTTGTACGTCACAACCATCTTCTGAACAATCTTCTTGATGTTCTTATTGGCCGCTTCAACAGCGCCATTCATCTTCGGCCGGTAAGGAGACGAGTTGTGGTGTTCAATCTTGAAGCTCTGGCACAGCTCCTTCATCATCTTGTTGTTCAGATTCGAACCATTATCAGTAATGATCCGCTCGGGAATTCCATAGCGACAGATGATGTCCCTCTTTATGAATTTAGCTACCACCTGTTTGGTCACATTAGCATACGAGGCTGCCTCCACCCATTTGGTGAAGTAGTCGATAGCTACCAGAATGAAACGATGACCATTGGATGCGGTGGGCTCGATCTTGCCTATCATGTCGATGCCCCACATGGAGAACGGCCAAGGGGAGGACATGACATTCAATGGGCACGGCGGCACATGAACTTTATCAGCATAAATCTGGCATTTGTGACACTTTCTCGCGAATCTGAAGCAATCCGACTCCATAGTCAGCCAGTAATACCCTGCTCTCAGGATCTTTCTCGTCATGGCATGCCCGCCGGCGTGCGTACCAAATGTGCCCTCATGGACCTCCTCCATGAGTATACTCGCCTCTTTTTCATCCACACATCTGAGTAGCACGAGATCGTGGTTTCTCTTATACAGCACTCCGTCAGGATTGAGATAAAAGTTTCCAGACAGCCTCCTTAAAGTCTTCTTATCCTGGGTTGACGCACCCGCAGGATACTCCTTGGTCATAAGGAAGGTCTGGATGTCGTGGAACCATGGCTTGCCATCGTTGGCATCCTCGATTGCAAACACAAATGCCGGTCTATCAAGACGCGAAAGCACAATTCTTGGAGCCTCATTCCAATAATTGACTTTATACATTGAAGCCAACGTGGCTAAGGCATCAGCCATCTGATTTTCAGCCCTGGGTACATGATGAAGTTCCACTCGATCGAAGAACGGAAGCAGCCTCCTGGCATAATTCATGTACGGCACTAAATTCGCTTGACGAGTTTCCCACTCCCCTTTAATCTGATTGATTACAAGCGCTGAGTCACCATATATGTCTAGATTCTTGATTCTCAAATCAATTGCCTCTTCTAGACCCATAATACATGCTTCATACTCTGCTTCGTTGTTGGTAACTGGAAACGTCAGTCTCGCAGTAAAAGGGATGTGGGATCCGTGAGGAGTCGTAATGATAGCCCCGATACCACTTCCATAGGAATTAACCGCTCCGTCGAATATCAACTTCCACTGAGACTTCCTATCTGGTCCCTCGTCGGGCAATGGCTCATCACAATCCTTCGCCTTGAGAAACATAATGTCCTCGTCAGGGAATTCGAACTTCATCGGCTGGTAGTCTTCGATTGGCTGTTCGGCAAGGTAATCAGACAATACGCTCCCCTTAATGGCTTTCTGAGAGACGTACTGAATGTCATATTCTGTTAACACCATCTGCCATCTGGCAATCCTGCCCGAAAGAGCCTGCTTCTCGAAGACGTACTTGATCGGATCCATCTTCGAAATCAGCATAGTGGTGTGGTTGAGCATATACTGTCGTAGACGTTTGGCAGCCCAAGCTAGTGCACAACACGTCTTCTCCAGCATCGAGTATCGAGATTCACACTCAGTGAACTTTTTACTCAAATAATAAATGGCATGCTCTTTTCTGCCCGTCTCGTCGTGCTGACCGAGAACACACCCCATACTATTCTCCAGAACCGTCAGGTACATGATCAATGGCCGTCCAGCCACTGGGGGTATCAAGATTGGAGGTTCTTGAAGATACTGCTTTATTTTGTCAAATGCCTTCTGGCAATCCTCATTCCAAGTAATCGCCTGATCTTTCTTCAAAAGTTTGAACATCGGTTCACAAGTGGCCGTGAGCTGAGAGATAAACCTTGCAATGTAGTTTATTCGGCCCAAGAAACCACGAACTTCTTTTTCTGTTTTCGGCGCTGGCATTTCTTGGATAGCTTTTATTTTCGCAGGATCAACTTCAATACCTCGTTCACTAACGATAAACCCCAGTAACTTTCCAGACCGCACTCCAAAAGTGCATTTGTTAGGATTCAGCCTCCGCCTGAACTTCCTAAGCCTTTCAAACAGCTTCAACAAATTGACCAGATGCTCTTCCTCCGTTTGGGACTTTGCGATCATGTCATCAACATAGACCTCGATCTCATGATGAATCATATCATGAAACAAAGTTACCATTGCTCGCTGGTAAGTGGCCCCTGCGTTCTTCAGACCGAAGGGCATTACCTTATAGCAAAATGTTCCCCAGGGGGTAATGAACGTCGTTTTCTCCATGTCCTCCGGTGCCATCTTAATCTGATTGTAACCGGAGAAGCCATCCATGAACGAAAACACGGAAAACTGGGTTGTATTGTCGACCAACACATCGATATGAGGCAATGGGAAATCATCCTTAGGGCTCGCCCTGTTCAAATCCCGATAATCGACGCACATGCGTACCTTACCGTCCTTCTTCGGTACAGGCACTATGTTGGCGACCCACGGAGGGTAAGTGGTAACGGCTAGAAATCCTGCGTCCAACTGCTTCTGGACTTCTTCCTTGATTTTTACAGCCATGTCTGGTCTCGTCCTCCTGAGCTTCTGCTTGACTGGAGGGCAATCTTCTCGCAACGGCAAGCGATGAACCACGATATCAGTGTCGAGTCCGGGCATATCCTCATACGACCAAGCAAAGACGTCACTATACTCTCGAAGCATCTCGACCAGTCTATGCTTGACATCATTCTGCAGCGCAGCCCCAACTCTGACATTTCTGATGAGCTCCTCAGAACCCAGATTTACAATCTCAATATCCTCCTCGTGAGGCAGAATAACCTTCTCCTCTTGTCTCAACAAGCGGGCCAATTCTTCCGGAAGGTCTTCGTCTTCATCAATCTCATCCTCGGCTTGATAGATCGGGCAATCAAAGTCGTAGTGAGCCGTAGAGGGTCCAGAGTCGATGTCGTCTGTTACGTGGATCCTGCAATAACAAGGGTTAAGTTTAAAGCAGGAATATGCAGGTTAGCACGAACCCCGTTGCCATTTTGCTGTTTTTCGAAATAAACATAAAACAGGAATAACAGAGAACACAATATTTGATTACGAAGAAAACGCCTTTTATTTATTAACAAAATGCATACACATAATCCAACAAGGCCCTGACAGTAAAACCACTATGCCCTGGGCAGGGCATAGGGTTGTACAAAGATTGTAAAAAGCAAATCATTACTCTTCACTTGTCGGCTTGATAATCTCCTTGATGGTCCAATTGTGGAGGTGCTCGCCCGGCTTGCTCGGTTGAATCCAGGCGTCAAGATCACAATCACTGTCTCCGCTGTCCTCCGACGCAGCATTGATACTCTCGAAGATTACTCCCCCCTTGGTGAATAGGATTGGCCCTTTCCCACGAGACGAGCTACCAGAAGAAGATGAAGCTTCAGCTTGCGGAGAATATCCCAATCCAAACTTATCATGTTTGATTGGTATATCCAGAACATGCCCCCAGCCTGGGGTGGAACCAGCTTCGACAACGGCTCTAGCTTCCTTAAACGAGGAGAGGTTCAACTCTTGCTTCTCTGCGACAACGGGAGCCACCTCCTTCACTCTGACGGTTTCAAAAGCCTGGCAAAGAGTCTCATGGATCTCACCATCCATTTCAACGTATTTAAATGACGACAGGTGGCTTACCATGATGTCCTCCTCTCCACAGACTGTCACTATGCTGCCCCTAACAGCATATTTAAGCTTCTGATGCAGCGTGGACGTCACAACACCAGCAGAATGGATCCATGGCCGACCTAAGAGGCAACTATAGGCGGGCATGATATCCATGATATAGAAAACCGCATTGAACGTCTCTGGACCAACTTGAATGGGCAGGGTCAATTCTCCGAAGACGTGGCGCTTGGTTCCGTCAAAGGCTTTCACGACCAGATCACTGGGCGTGCACAGCAGTCCACGGGTATCCAACTTCATCAGTGCCTTCTTCGGAAGCACGTTAAGCGAGGAACCCGTATCCACCAGGACATGTGACATAATCGTGCCTCTGCACTCTATTGAGACGTGCAAGGCGCTGTTGTGATCTCTTCCCTTAGGAGTCAGCTCCAGATCTGTAAATCCCAGCCCATTGCCAGCGTTGACATGGGCTACTACTTCCTCGAGTTGATTTACTGATATCTCCTGCGGCACGTATGCAGCATTCAATACCTTCAGCAATGCATTGCGGTGCGCCTCAGAGCACAGCAACAAGTTAAGAATCGAGATCTTTGACGGAGTATGATGAAGATGATCTACAATTTTGTAGTCACTTTTCTTGATCAGTCGCATGAACTCTTCAGCATCTTTGACCAGCAAGTCCTTCTCTGCCCCTGCAGGGACCTCCTCAACAGCTTTACCTTTGCCCTTATCCACAGCGTCAGCCCGGACCACTTTCTCTGCTGCAACCTCTGCTGGCGCGAACACTCTACCGCTTCTAGTGATACCACTGACTTCAGTAAGATTCTGCATAGTTGATCCGAACGGCTCAAGCTCTATCTTTTGGCCATTACAATAAACCTCGGCGCCATAATGCCATGGAACGGCATTGGTGCTCTCGAATGGGATTGGTCCGGCCCTGGTGATGGTAATAGTAGGTGGACGAGGTGCAGAAATAGTAATAGGGTGGCGAGGAATGGTAATGGTAGCAACTTCGTCTGCCTGCTTCAGCACAACTTCCCCTGATGCACTCTCAACGCTCCGGCTGAACTGTAAAATGCCCTCGGACATCAGACTTTGGATACCTTCGATCAGCTGCTCACACCCATCAGGAAGCGTAGCACAGGCCATACATAATTCTCCACATCCAGGAAAGAAGCCCTTCTTCAGCAACTTAGCCTTGACAAAGCTCAACGGCGTCTTCAAATCTTTGACATCAGTCAGCAAGTCCGCACTCTCCTCGGTGATGACAGCATTCACCCCGCCCCCCTTATGATGAGGCATTGGATTCTTGGTGACGTTGGGCACGTTGTCAGAAAAGTTGATAACCTTGGCGTCCACCAAGTCCTGGACTTTGTGCTTAAAAGCTTTACAATTCTCAATCGTATGGCCAGGTGCCCCAGTATGGAATTCACACGTAGCACTGGCGTCATACCCCGGTGGTGGCGCCCCTGTCAAGGGAGCCAACGTCCTCCTTTGAACTAATTGGAGCTGAAGCAATGTTTGCAGAAGCTGCGCATATGGCATAGGTGGAGTATCAAAATGACGGCTTGCCATAGGACCCCGATTCTGATATCTTTTATACCCCTGATGATTCTGCTGCTGAGGTTGCTGCGGCTGCGGCTGCGGCTGCGGCGGAGCAGCTGGAATATTTATGCTAGCGATCTGAGACTGAGGGCCCTTGCCCTTTCTCCTAGCATTAGTGACAGCACTGGCATCCCCCTCTCGACGCTTGCCAGTATAGGGTTTCTTGCTACCTCCTCCAACTGAGGATGATTCACCCTGAATTTTTCCGATTTTTATACCGTTCTCAACATGCTCGCCCAAAGTGATAAGAGCCGAGAATGTTCCCGACATGCCACTGACCAGCTTTTCATAGTAGATTCCGGGAAGGGTGGCCACGAACATTTGTACCAACTCACGCTCAACCATCGGCGGTTGAACCCGGGCAGCCAATTCACGCCACCGCTGGGCGTACTCTTTGAAGCTTTCATTGTTCCGCTGTGAGAGATTCTGAAGCTGAACTCGGTTGGGAGCCAAGTCGCTATTATATTGATAGTGGAGAACAAACGCTTCTGCAAGCTCTTTCCAGGTGCGCACAGCAGCGGGCTCCAAGCCCATATACCATTCGAGTGATGGACCAGAAAGACTATCCTGAAAGAAGTGCATCAGCAACTTCTCATCGTCAGAATAAGCGGACATCTTTCTATAATAAGATCGGAGGTGGACCCGGGGGCAAGTGGTGCCCTTATACTTCTCGAAGGTAGGCACCTTGAACTTGTGGGGTACTTTAAAGTCAGCAATCAACCCGAGGTTGGACATGTCAACGCCCAATGTGTTCTGATTTTCTATGCTCCTCATCTTGTCTTCCAGCGCCTTGAACCTGAGTCGAGCCTCGGCATTCAACTCTGCCTCTATACCTCTCTGAGAGAATATATCATCCTGATGGTCCTCCAGCCACGGTTGAGGCACCACCAAATTTCCTGCACCGGCATTGCCGTTGACCGGTCCCACGTTAACATTGGCTCCCAAACTACCATTGACGGCGCCAGCCGCGTTGAGTCCGAGATTAGCCATCAGATTGCCGTTAGCACTGCCGTTGCCTCCGGCAGCAGGAACAACGTTCTGTGGAGTATCCCCTTGAGGAGGAGTAGGCACGGCCCCTCCGTGAAGTATGCCATTACTGTCAACCCTGGAGATCAGAGGTTGAACCAGAGTACGAAGCTGATCTTGACCATTCGCGACCACCTGCATCAACTCCATAAAACGATCCATCCGCTCACGGAGCTCTTGAACATCTGACTGTACCTGGTCCATGATTCTTGCCTGATTAGCGCGAGTTGAGTAGCGGTGGATGAGTCTTTGATCAATTCTGGAGATCGGAAGCAGCGCGGAACCTGAAAAACCTGTTAAGAATAAAGGTTAGGAAAAGCAATAAGATATACACCATGCAAATATGCTTCATGCAGATGCATGCGTGTGTCTGTGTGCGTGGGAGATTTTTCCCCGATCCTAGTGCCTTAGTGACGGTGCTGATAATAACAAGAGGAAGAAGAAATCCGAGCCCAATCATGGAAACATCAATCTCATATATATATGGAAAGGCCTGTCAAGGCTGTACACAGTATCAGCGAGTACAAATCAACAGCATGACCTCAGCCAACAAATCTGGTGATGGTCAGCGTACATCAAAGATCAAAACAACAGGGATATAACTAGTCAAGTACGGCCACGGGCGCGATACTCTGCTAATAACTCCTTTGTCTCTGAATGATCTGGCGAAGTGAGCAACCCCTTGACGAGTAGTTCCCTCTGCCTGATAGTATGCTGAAGCCCCTGAACTGAACTCTCCCAAGCGCCTTTGCCAAAACAATCTTCCAGCTTCCGCTTCTTAGACTCAAACATCAGCTTATGCTCCTTCAGGCTAGCAATGGCTTTGTTGAGACGGGCTTCAGCGGAGTACCTGCGGGCGGTCTCTTCATCAAACCTTCGCTCACTGTCCTTCACTTCAGTCTCTAGCTTAGAAATCTGCAGCATCAGCTTGTCTTCTCGCTCCTTCCTGGTGGCCATGGAAGTCTTCCAATGCTGGTCGAACTTAGATATTCTCCGGTATGCTTCCTCCAGATGCGTCTTCTTCGTAGCCAACACATCATTAGCAGCTCTGAAGTCTTGACCTAAGCATTCCCGATCAGCAATCTGCTTTGCCAAGTCTGCACTCAGCTGGCTCACCGACTCTGCTTGCTTTTTGAGAGCATGCACGGCTTCGTTCCTCTCACTTCGAAGCTGAGCTAACTCCTTCTCTAATTCTGCATTTGCCCTCTTCAATTCATCGCGCTCAGCTAATACCTGGTTGTGCTGATGAATGGACACAGTGGTAGGCTCTTCGACTGGTGGAGGACTCTCTGGTCTGACATGAGGGAATGGCATCCCTATAGTGCTGGCTCTGGCTCTGATCCAATCTGAATAAGGAGGGTAAGCTTGGTTGTCGCTCTTCCCCAACAAAGGCTTTCCTCTCGTGCTGATATTGTTCCACGCATACTGAAGCTTGGACAACAACTCCCCCTCTAGAATACCCGTGAGGTACAGAGATTCCCGTACCTCTTCTTCCTTCGGTGGATTCTTCAAAGCATATGCAAATTGACGAACTAGCAATGATGGGTTGTAGTTGATGCAACCTTTCCTACCTATCAGAGGTACGTTAGGAAACCCACTACAACTGAAGATCATCTCGGTGCCTAACCTGCTTCTGTCAACGAACCAAACAATGTCTTCCGCAGACAAACTCATCAGACGCTCGGGCCACTCAGCTGTGGCTGCAGACAAGACAGAAGAACCCCTCTTGGGCAAATGACTATCAAACCACTTGTACAACAACGGTACGCAGCATGAAACATTCTTCCCTCTCCGGTTCTCATTCTTGTAATGCACTGAATGGTAAACGTCTCCGATCAGAGTAGGGACTGGATTCCCTGAGGCAAAGATATGGAATGCATCAAAGTCTACGAAATCAGGCATACTGGGAAATAGGATGATGCCATATATGCATAAAGCAAGGATGGCGCTGAAGGCGTCCCAACATTTGTCCTTAGCACACTGCTGAGCCTTAGCTATCAGAAACTGCAGAGAGAACCCTGGGACCTTGTTCCAACTCGTCACCACTAACTCAGAAGCGCTCAAATGGAGTGAGGAAGCCAAGCTAACCAGATCAGGCTCAGCATCCATGTGGACAAAAGGCATCTGCCTTTTGATAGGCACACCCAACATATCAGCATACTCTTCCAATGTCGGTGCGAGAACGAAGTCATGAAAAGTGAAACACCTCAAGGGAGGATCATAAAACTGCAGAAGAGCATGTAACCCGTTCAACTCAGACGCAGAAGGTTTGTAGACCAGACTAAGCAACTTGCCATAAGACGTCCTGAACCTATCCTTCACAGAATGCCCTGCCAGGGCTATCAAACCAGTCAGCTTCGACACATCGGGGGTCGGGAATTTATACGCAACAGTCTTCCTGAGAGAAGCCATAACAACAGTAGGAGACGGGAAATCCTGGATCGGGGAACGGTACCTGCAACACAGACACACGTTAATGGAATGCAGATGAATGCGTAAACTAATGCAAGATGCAGGTATGCAATAATATATCCAGGTGGCTGCTGTGGAGATCCGGTATCAACAGTCACTGATGAGAAGGAAACCCCGGTGTAAACCGCTGATCTGATCTGCTGAGAATAACCGTCTGATATGACCAAAATTCTGTCCTGACAAGAGTAAGTGCCCGATAATAAGGACCCCGGGCACAAGATCAAGGAACATCTGTTGAAGTCTTCAGACCCCAAAATCACAATCTGCCCTATCAAGAACAAGCGCACAGCTGCTGATGAGATCTTCAGACCTCGCTCAAAATCTGCCCTATCCAGAATAAACCACTGATGATAATACACTGATCAAAGCCTGCTCTATCAAGAACAGACAAACACCCAATGATAAAATCCTCTGATCAAACCCTCGCTCTGTCAAGAACAAGCATATCTGTAACTGAGAACCCAACATCACTGATTTACTGTCAAGAAAACCAGGTAGTCTGAAGGTCTAAGTTTCCTGCAATAAACCCAGTCCCACTCACAGGTATGGACCTAGACTGACTCAAGGTACGGCATCCTATGCGTTCATCAGCGTCACAGACTTTCAAAACTGATGATACGATTCCCAGAAGGAGTGGCATCATCAAGTCCTGAAGAGGCCTCACTTAGCTGAATCACAAGTGATCGGTCCCCAGAGTCGACAATCCACCAAACCAGCAACCGTCTCAACCCAAAGGGTTGAAAGTGAAGCCAACCGGATGAACCTCGTCTGAGTGTGGATTTCATGAGACACTAGTGCCTGCAAAGCAAGCACGCGCCCACTAATTTCCACTCTAAGTCTATGGTGCACTCAAGCCTGGGTCTGGCTTCTCACTCAATCAGAACTCCCATCCCACAACAGCACAAATAATCATACTTTACTGAATATACAATGCGGGAAATAAAGTGCGAGAAGTAAAAATGCGATAAATAAACGCAACCCAACAAGCAAACACACAAACGATAGGATTGACCCCCTTAAGGGACGTTGGATCCCAAAACTGACTCGCTTTCGGGACGTTGGATCCCTAGGAAACTATGTGTCCCCAGCAGAGTCGCCAGCTGTCGCTTGCGCAAAAATAAGGTGCCGGCATGACAGAAGAGTCGCCACCTTTCGTTATTTATCCCTCAGAGCGGGAAAGGAAACGATCGGAAAAACCTGACGAAAAAGGGTAAGACAAGGTCATCGCAACCATTGTCTGGGTTCGGGAGTCGGTTACGCAAGGGGAAGGTATTAGCACCCCTCACGTCCGTCGTACTCGACGGGATCCTTGCTTGTTTGTTTACTTGGACGGGTTGGTTATAATCTATCTACCTATCAAGGCTGGCTGAAAAAGAAAAGAAAAATGACTCGGCAAAGCGTCGCGCTTTATGCCTACGTATTCCCGTCTGGAACGAGAAATCAGAGTCAACGTAGTTCGCCTAACTACGGGGGAAAGGTTGCTCGCTAGGATGTCGCATCCTATGCCTACGTACTTTCATCTGGTATGAAAGATCAGAGCAAACGTAGTTCGGGAAACTACGGGTTATCTCCTAAAAGAAGTGTTTTTTATTGTGTTTGCGATTTCAACCGCACTAGAGACTATGACCTGAGAGTGAATGCGTCGCATGTCACCCAAAGGGTACCATACTAAACATCCAGATTGTGGAAAAGAAACTCTCCCACAATCCTTTCTCAGATAGCTTAAGGCTCGTAACGTACGAAGGAAATCATTCATGATTACTGTATCTTAAGCTGTTTCGAGATGAGAAGAGAACAGGCCCAACTAGGAGGGAGACTATCAAGTCCTACTGTTATCATGCCATGGATTCATCCTATGGTTGAGGTTTGAACAGGGAACTCCTAGATGTTGTCATGCATAGGTTTCAACCTAAAATTCTATCATCAAATCCTTATCAAAGGAAATGAGAGTCCTAAGGGATCATGTCAATGATACACCAAAACAGACAAAAGCATCAGCTTTAACAGTAAAATGCATGCAATGCAAGTGAGGGAGGAAATGTGTGTGGGGCTTCAGCCTCCACAAGCTCGTCTCGACCTCAAGCCAGTCATGAAATAACAGTAATCATACTGAAATAAACAACATGCTATCAAGCAAAACAGTGAACTATAATCATACAGACAGAAAATGAAATCATGTTATCAAGCAAACTAAACACATGGGCAAGGGAGCTGGGCTCTACCGAATACCCGCAAGCAAAGCCAAGCACTAACAATACAATCAGATGCACTCATGCTCTTAGACTGAACTTATTCTAAATGTGCTTAGTCTAATGCAGCAGACAAATCAGACAAAACACACAATACATCAAAGAAAACAGAAGAAAGCCTCAACTCCTCCAGCAGCAACCCAGTCTTCAGACTTCAGAGATCACTTGCTTTCCAGGTATCAACCCTACAACATGAGTATCAACTCATCTTCTCCCTTGAGCTTCAGCTCCTTTGATCAGCTCTACCTTCAGGCTTCACTATCTTCAGGGATCTTCAGGCATCAACTTGATCTTCACAGAGTCTTCAGACTTCAATAATCTTCAAGGAATCATCCTCTTCAAGGCCTTAGCTTCTATCTTCAATGACTCCAATGCTCCAGCAAACAAGAATCAGTTAACAAGATGAGGTGAGGATGTTACAGTACTCACTGACTTCCAAAGGATGCCATTGAGGACTTAACATCAAAGGAGAGGTTCTCTCAAAGTTCTACCTTATAGGGCAAGGTCACTAATCCCTCCAAAGGAGAGAGGTGAATACCCTTAAGGGACTCTGTGTCATAGAGATGAAAGGAGGTGAACAAGACACTCCTTGTTTATTGAACAAAGTATTCTATCTAGGGCTCTGCCTATGCACCTATGAACCTATAAACAGAACAACAAAAACTATGCTAGACTCCTCTGCAAGGTCTTCAAAGCTTCCATGATGATCCACAAGGTCTTCCCATGATGCCCAAGCTCCTCAAGCCAACAACAAGTCCAAAGCAAGGCAGAACAAAACTAAACTAGCCCTAAAGACCACACAAACAACATTCAATTCAAAAATCAATGAAAAATACTAACATACCATACAAATTCCTAATATAAATTCTAGGGGATCCTATTTAACTACCCTTAAGCCCCATATATTCCCCACACACTAATTTGTCCTAAAAACCCCAAAAATAAAATGTTGAAGTTCAAGTACACAACCTAAAACCCTAATCAGAGCACCTAAATGTCTAACAATCAAAATACATCAAATTTTAATCCACAAATCTAGTGATAAATCCAGAGAATACTATAATGCAATATGAATCACCACAAAAAAGAATGGGCAAAAAATCTATTTCTAAATGCATGAACAAAAATATACAAATCCATGTATGAAATGAATGGTTAAAAAAGTGCATTTATTTGTAAAATATGCAAAAAATACCAATTAAAATATAAAATGCAATTTTTATATTTTTTAATTTTCTAGACATTTTAATGAAAATGTTAAAAAAAGAATGAGTTAAAAATAATATTTTTTCATTTAGTTATGATTTTTAGAAGATTAATGAAATATGAAGAAAATAAAAAAAATAAAAATACAAGAGAAGGAGAGAGGGGGTGAGAATAGAAAGGGATTCAGTTCATTTCATTTGGGCTGCATCCAAGGGGGGTGCGCGTAGCACATTGGGCCCAGCTAACCCAGAATCAGTCACTAAACCAAACGCAGCGTTTGGCTAAGTGATACGCAGCGTTTTGCTGGCTTCAGATTTCCCTCCACTCTGAGTTCAAACCACGGCCGTTGGATTGTGAGAATAAGTCAAGGACTTGGAACCATCTGACGGCTAGAGTTCGTCTTCTCCAATCAAACCCTAGGGTTTTCAGAAAACCCTAATTTCGAACCAGAACTTCCACTCGATTGTTCTCACTGATGGCTGGGTGAAATCAAGAACTTCCAAAAGCAATCTTGCTCTACCAATTACCCTGAACACAATGATATCAATATTTGGCCATGAAACCTCCTGAATCGCCCTAACAGAAAGCACGAAGGTTGGGGTTCCACCATGATTCTCTGCTATCAACCTTAACCAAACTTCAATCTAATGATATAGATCTGTTCCACAGGTTACCCTAGCCATTCTAAACCACATCATGTCCATTAATACACCCTAACCAGCTTGCTATCAATCTTGCAAGAAAAAGTACCCTGCCACGAAACCTCATGGATCCTTCCCTAATTTTCAGAAAACATCCCTCTAACCTAGCATGTTGATCTTACACCTAAGATTCTAACAGAATGCTCATAATTAAGGACTTCTAGATCAAGATACCAACCTGCTTAGCTTCAATGGTGAGGGGTGTTAGGACTTGATTCAGCACTTGAAACCTTCTCTAAGTCTTCCTCCAATAATGGACACCTTTCTGTTTGCAATAGTTGAGGTGAATGAAGCTTGTAGGAGAAGGAATTGCACCTTACTTGATCTTGAAGAAATCCAACAATGGCTCTTTCTCTCTCACTATCTCCACTAAACTCAGCAATTTTTCACCAACCTCTGAACTCTCTTCATGGCCCTCTTTAAATAACAAGTGATGGAAGGGGCTAGAAACATCTAGATCCTTCTAGAAAGTATTGAAAATATCACCACATGAGAACTTGAAATATCATGATATCTTCTTTCATATTTTGCCAAAATCCCTTGAACATGTCTTTACATGAGATATTAAGTGTGTATGAAGGAAATCAGCCCTTACATTTGGCTTGTGTAAGGTTTTTCAACATTGCCTTATAATGCAAGTAATAGATTTACAAAGAAAGTCCCTTTTTTAGACCTCAAATGAAAAATCTATTTGAACCAAAGTTCTCAAAATGATGTTTCCAATCAAAATCATCTATCATATGCCCCATTTTGGATTTGTAGATCTCTCAAACCAAAATTCAATTCCAACTTTTTCAACTTATAAGCCATTTACAAGTCATTTTGACCATTTTAAAATATCCATGCTCCATGCATTTCCAAACTCTCAAGACCTCTTATCTAGCCTTAAAATCACATTTTGAACAACTTTCATGTTTTGAGTTTTTCCATTTGAGGCTTGGAAATAGGAGTTTTAGGCATTGGCTAAAAAATGACCCATAACTGACAAATTACCAAAATACCCCTGTCTTGTTCAAACCATAAGTTGAGTTCCACAAATCCTATCAAGGACTTCTACCACTCAAATTAAAGCCAAGAAGATTCCCTTCAACATTCATGTTGACCAAGAAATCATAGGAATCATCCTACTAGGGCAAAAGTTGTCTGCAAGTTGGGTGACTTTCAAGGACCCAGATTCACACACCTCAGCTGACCTGTAATTTGTCAAAACCATAACTTGAGCTCTGTAACTCCTATCAAGGACTTCCACCACTCAAATTAAAGCTAAGAACAAGCCCTACAACATTCATGTTGTGGGGAAGATGAGATATCAATCACATCTAGAGCTAAAACTGCCTGGAAGATAGGGATCAAATTAGGGTTTTTTCACTGACAATCCTTGGAAACCCTGGCTTGAAACTTCTCAAACCCCTCAATCATGATGAGTTGGTCTAGGAATCATCTTTATAACATCTCCATACATCATTCCATGATCTCATGGCCCTTGGATTAGGTCTCAACCTTCTCCAAATCATCAGTTGACTTAGGGTTGACCCAGTCAAAACCTTAATTCTACCATTCATGGTTGAATCCTCTGAACTCTTGCATAATGACTTCTATGGGCTTCATGAATGGCTATCAAGACATCTCATAGGCTTTCTCAAAACATCAAGTTCATTCTCAAAGTCTCAGAATCATCTGAGGAGCACCCACAACTCTCAAGCTATGAAGCACACAACCCTGGTTTTAACCAATTCCTCTGAGGATCTCTTGAACTGTCTGATGAAGGTATCAACTTTCAAACACTAGATGGATAAATAATTGTTGGTCAAATTTTGGGGTGCAACAACTACCTCTTCCAATTGGTTAACTGAAACTTCCTGCGGTACATTGTAGCACCCCAAAATTTGCCCTTTCATTTTTATCATAACTGGCTTTTGTTTCTCTATATTTTTTCATTTCTGCATATCATAGCATTTTTTTCTTGAGGCATGGGATCAAGGCATTTATGTGGATCAGGGTTCCCTTTTATTGTAAAAGTTTAAATGGCGAGCATCAAAGGCTCCGACATTTATTTTTCCCAGCGGTCGAGCGGTCGATTTTATTTTATACAGCAGGTTAATCTTCAACTCGGGAGATAACACACGGGGTATCTTAGGCGTTCTCATAGTTACCATGTTCAAGAATGGGTTTCAGAGGCGTAACAATGTTCATAACAAGTGGCAACGGGCAATTGTACAGGATTCCCTCCATTTGGCGCCAAATTTGGGCATTTTTGAACTGGGTAACCGATTACCCTATATTGAGTAACCGGTTACTTCAAGCAGAATTTGAAAAGAAATTTGAATTTTCAGCATGTGCATTTTCCAATCATTTTCAACCATTGATTTCACTTGATCATCATGGAAGGATCTAGAATTGTTTAATTTTCACCACTTCCCTTCATATTTCAAACACTCCATTCCTAATTCCATCCCTAATGTTCATTCCAAATACTAATCCTTATTCCAAATCACATTTGGATCCCAAACCTAGAGCATATTTAAGTGAATTTGCTCCAAACCTCACACAAGAATCCACACAATTCATTTCATTTTCAGAATTCACTCTCACTCTTGAGAATTCTCTCTCAATTTTCTTTCCACATTTTCACTCCCAAAACCTCCATAAAAGCTCTCACTCGAGTTCTTTGATTCTTTATTGGAATCATTGAATTCTAGATCTAAACCTCCATCCTTCATCTCTATTATCTTTAATTTACCATTCAATTTTCGTTTGGTTTTGGATCTGAATATGGAAGCTAGTTTGGAAGTGCTTATTTGGATCATTTTTGCTTGATCTTGATTGATCTTCATTTCTACAACAAGAAAGCTCTTGGATCTTGAAGAATCTATGGGTTTCTTGCTTGGATCTGCTCATTTCAAGTGAATCAACACTCAACCACTTTGTAGGTTGGCAATTCTAGATCTAATTCTGTTTTGAGCTTATTTGCATAATCACAATGTAGATCTATGGCTTTTGATGCTTTTTGATCCCTTTTGTTGATTTAGATCTTGGTGATTTGTGATTTCAATGTTTGATTGTGTTTGCATGATGCTTGATCACTATTTCTTGATGATAATTTTGTGCTTGATTGATGCCATGATCATAAGGATGATTGAAGAGGTTGATTGGTGTTGAAAATCACTTTTGAAAACTGTTTTTTTTCCTCTAGTTCAGTGGTAACCGGTTACCCTACATAGAGTAACCGGTTACCCTATGAAAATTCACGTTTCTGGGCTGTTGTGCACCAAGTAACCGGTTACCCTATATAGAGTAACCCGTTACTTGGGGGCAGAATTGCCTATTTTGGGCAGCTTTGTATTTTTGGCCTAACTTTTGCATCTATTTGCATCTTTTTGCGATTCGTTTTGCATTTGTTTGCTTATTTGATTCCCTTTTTACATGTAAACTTCATGATTTGATATGATGCATTTATGTGAGTTGTTCTTGACACTTTTCATCGTCCTTGAATGTTAGATTTCAATTCTTCGACGCGCGACTTTTGGTTTCCGTTTCTTGTTTTTTTGTTTTCCTTTTGCATGTTCCCTTAGGAATCCAATTTAATTTCTGATTGAGTTTGGAGTAAGATAGACATTAGGAGTGTAATCAAAGCATGATAACAAGTATGTTAGTCTCTTTTAAACTCAACCTTGGGTCCATCTTTTGCATGCCAACATTAGGATAGAATCTCCCTTCGCATCCCAACTTTAGGACCGCTTTGCATGACAATATTAGGTTCGAGTTTCCCTTAGACCTTCTGTGCGTCTCTCTTCTCATCTCAAAACACCTTATAACTCATCTAATAAATACGATAAATGTTGTACGCTACGAGCCTTAAGCACATGGGAAATGGTGAGTGAGGGGTCTCCTCTCGCTTGTCTAGAGTGTTTAGTGTACGTCCCGTCTGGGGGCGATATGCGACGCATTCGTTCCTATGTCATAGTCTTTAGTGCAACGTGAATCATAAATCAAACTAATTCACTTCACTAAAAAACACAAACAAAACATCAAACCTTTTTATCCTTCGGGATTAATTGAAAACCATTTTCAGAAAGAGTATTGTTAAGTCTTGGTTCTACCGCAAACAAGCATCGTCCCTAACTGCTGGAACGAAGGTTTAACCCTACTTAGTTAAAACACGTAACCGATCTATGGTCATATTAGCCTGAACTATGTTTGCTCTGATTTCTCATACCAGATGAGGATACATAGGCACAAGACAGTGATGTCTTGGCGAGCAACCTTCCCCCCCCCCCCCTTCACCCGTAGTTTTCCGAACTACGTTGACTTTGACTTTCCCATTGCACGAGGGAATACGTAGGCATAGAGCGGCGATGCTCTATCGAGTCTCTTTTCTTTTCCGTCCCTGTGAGCCAGCCTTTGATAGATAAACACACCCTTTAATTAGACAACAAGCATGGATCACGTTGAGTACAACGGACGTGAGGGGTGCTAATACCTTCCCCTTATGTAACCGACTCCCGAACCCAAGATTTGGTTGCGGTGACCTATCTTTTCCCTTTTCGTAGGTTTTCTTTGATCGTTTACTTTCCCTCTCTTTGGGATAAATAATGTTCGGTGGCGACTCTTCTGTTTTTCCGCCGGGTCTTTTCGCAGTTGCAACATGCATACGTGAAATTCAGGATCTTCAAAAGTGCATTTCGGTGTGCCTCAGAACACAACAACAATGACAGAATAGAAATATTTGATGGAGTCTGATTTAAGTGATCCACAATCTTGTAATCACTTTTGCGAATGAGCCTCATAAGCTCCTTGTCGTCTTTAGAGAATGAGTTGTCACTACCAGCCTGTTGTTGTGTACTCTCCTCAACCACGACTTTCCCTTTTCCCTTGTCAGTACTAGCCTCTAGTGGAGAAAAGACTCTTCTGCTTCTAGTGATACCACCTGCACCCACTATGTTTTCAACATTAGAATCACGATATGATGAACTAGTCAACTCTTGTTTCTTCCCATTACAGAACACCTCTGCCCCATAGTTCATTGGGATGGCTTTAGTGCTCCCGTATGGTGCGGGTCCTGCAACGATAATGATCACCGACGTTGGCCTAGCAGGCGCTGAAATGTTAATCGTCCAGTAAGGGATTGAAATCGTGGCAATTTCTCTCCCATCATTACTTACCCTGTCGTCGACGTCCTCCCCAACAACTCTGTCAAATTGCAAACAACCATCATTAATCAAAATATGGATACCATTTTTCAAGAAATGACAACCCTTTAGTTACAAAGCACACTCTGAACAATCAGCCAAACATCCTGGAAAAACTCCTCCTTTCAACAACCTATTTTTCACGAAAATTTAAGGTGTTTCCAGCTCCTCAACATCCATTATCAAATTTAACCTCTCCATCTCCATTACAGCATTCGTCCTGGAAATCCCATGATTTGGCATTGGGTTCTGGTTCACATTTGGGCCTTCATTGGTGAAATTGATGGCCTTCAAATAAAGAAAATCTTGGACTTTGTGCTTGAATGCTTTGTAGTTGTCAATGTGATGGCCAGGAGCTCCTAAGTGGAACTCACACCTTGCATTTGCATTGTAACTCGGAGGAGGTGCACTAGTGAGAGGTGCCAAGATCCTCTTTTAAATAAGTTGCAATTGAAGCAAATACTTTAATAGTTGAGAGTATGGCATAGGCGAGGTCTCAAACTGTCTGTTGGTCGTTCTTGGCCTACCAGGGTAATGATGAGGAGTATTGGCTTGTTGTTATGGTGCAGCCGGGATGGCTATAGTAGCAACTTGATGTTGATAATGCGGTTGCGCTCGGCCCTTGCCTCTGTAAGAAGATATAGAACTTGAGTCTCCCTCCTACTTCTTAGGGTTTCCATTATACGACTTCTTCATTCCTCTAGATGAGGATCCTCCTCCACTTTGTATTTTCCCGGTCTTGATACCATTTTCCACTCTTTCACCTACCATAACCAAGTCCAAAAAACTTCCCGACATACAACCTACTAGCTTCTCATTATATGTTCCAGGAAATGTAGCCATGAACATATCGATCAATTTCCGCTCCATCATCAGAGGTTGTACTCTAGCTGCCAACTCGCGCCACCTCTAGACGTACTCCTTAAAATCTTCATTATTTCTCTGTGACAAATTTTGTAATTACATGTTGTTCGGTGCCAAATCACTATTATATTGATAATGGCGAACGAAAGCCTCTTCCAATTCCCTCCAGCTTCTGACGTGGGTTCTCTCTAATCCTATATACCATTCCAATGACGGCCCTGAAAACCTATCTTGGAAAAAATGCATTAACAACTACTCATCGTCAGAGTACGCAAACATCTTTCTAAAATACGCTCGGATATGTACTCTAGGACAGGTTGTCCCTTTGTACTTGTCAAAATCTGGTACCTTGAACTTTGGGGGAATTCTGACCCCTAGAACTAGACCCAGATCTGACATATCGAGACCCAAAGAATTTTGGCTCTCATAGGCTTTCATCTTTTCCTCAATTAACTTAAATCTTTTGTCAGCCTCTGACATGAGACTAACATCCATATCTCTCATTGAAAAGACGAAATCCTGATTATCCTCTTCCCATTGGGGACCAGCAGCCACATGTATTGCACACACTACTTCCAGTACCACCTATCTGAACTCCACCAGTACAACTGTAGGAATACTATTGCCTTATGGAATATTGCCACCAATAGGTGGAAGAATAGCATCAGTTCCTCCATGTAAAGTATCGTCTTCATCAACCCGTGCTATCAGTGGTTGGACCAGAGTCCTTAACTATTCCTGTCTGTTGGCCACATTATGCATCAACTCCATGAATTGGGTAATACGCTCTCTAACTTCCTGAAACTCGTTATGAACCTGATCCATAATTTTTTGCTGATTTCCCCAAGTAGAGTATCTATGAAAACCTGATTCTGCAATCCTGTCAACTGATACAGAAAACCAAGCAGAGATAAGGGTAAAGTCATTGAGAACACCTATTATGTAAATGGAAATGATAATGCAAAATGCAAGCATGTTTATGTGTTTCAGGGAGATCTCCCCCTTGATTCTAGTTTCACAAATAAGAGAATGGTAGAGACAGATGGAAGATTCAAAAGCCTTGTTCATAAATAAAATGAGAATAAGAAGTCAGCATACATAATCCACAAATGGGAAATACAACTGAATATAAGTGCCTATGACCTCATCCAACAAGTCTGGTGAGGTTCAAATACAAGGAAGGAAAAGAAACTAATGAGATACATCATCACTGAAAATAGCCTTTCTCAACTACTATGGTTTCATCAATTCTGCCCGAACCTTGAGTCTTCAAAAGCTAATAAGGTTTCTCGCATTTTATGTTCACTTGTACATCTACGGGATGACTCTACTAAAACTTCTCTTTCTTTGATTCTGAGTTGCATCTTCAACTTGTCAATCTGGTTGTGAAGCTCATCTTCCCTGTATTTGTTGGTAGTTATTATAGCGTTCCACTAATCATTGAATTTGGATATCTCCAGATAGGTTATGTTTAAATCCTTATTTTTGTGCTTCATAATGCTACTAGTACTCTTCATATCCTGACCAATTATCCCTCGTATCCGGATCTCCTCAGACAAATCCTTTTCCATCTTGGTCAAGGCTTTTGTCTTTACTTTAGCCAAGTAGACAGCTTCATTCTTGTCATGCTTCAACTGGTTGATCTCCTCTTTCAATTCTTCATTTTCTTTATGCAAATCATCCTTCTCTACCCAAAGCTTATTATATCTCAAGATATCAACCGTCATAGGCTCCTTAACTATCAAAGGATACAAGGGTTCCTCCATAGGGAAAGGCAACAGTATTTTCTCAACCCTCTTGTGAATCGATTATATGTAAGGATCATAAGCTCTGCAGTCACCCTTACCCAAGGAGAGATTCCCTTTTTTATGAACTTTTCCCCATGCTTCCACAACTCTTTCCAGAATGTTTGGATCAGCTACGCCAGTAAAGTACAGAGATTCCTGCACTTCTTCATCCTTCAGGGGTCCTCTCAAAGCATACCCAAATTGTCTAACAGCGAGAGAAGGGTTATAATTGACTCCCCATTTTCTCCGTACCAAAGGTACATTAGGGAAGCTACCACAATTGAAGATAGTCTCTTTACCAAGAAGATCTCGGTTAAACTAGACAATATCTTTGGTTGTCAAACCCGTGAGTCTCTTAGACCATTCAAATGTAGTCCTCGCATCAACAAAAGCTCTGGAATGAGGGAGGTGATCTATAAACTACTTGTGAAAAAGCGGTGTACAGCAAGAAACAGTCTTTCCTCTCCTCTTTTCATTCTTATAGTGCACTGAATGGTATAAGTCTCCTAAGAGAGAGGGTACACGATTCTTAGAAACAAAGATATGAAAAGCGTTCATATCAATGAAGTCTAGTATATTGAGAAATAGTACAACGCCATAGGTACACAAAGCTAGAATAGCGCTAAAAACCACCCAACACCCCTATTTGGCATATTTCTAGGCTTTACCCACCAAGAAAGATAGGGTAAAGCCAAAAACTCTGCTTCTGCAAATTACATCATCAATCAACTCAGACTTGGTCAAATAAAGAGCATTAGCAAACTTCTCAAGATTAGGCTCTTCCTCATAATGAAAGAATGACACTTCATCTAGGACTAAAAATCCCAAAATAAAACCAAACTCCTCCAAATTAGGAACTAATACATAGTCTAGAAAAGTGAAACAACATAATGGAGGGTCATAAAAATGTAGCAAGGCATGAATGGATCCTTGCTCGTAGTTCGTGACCTTGCGGACAAAATCCTTTCTGAAGTCCTCAAGAACACTAGGGTCAGCCATAGCAATCAGACCAAATAAAGGTCCTAACTCTGGTAATGGAAACTTGTATATAATGATCTTCTTCCTCTCAACCTTCATCTTAATAGCATACCAGATTACTAGAATCAAAGGAAAGATGAGAACCTGAGAACACACACACACAAGCAATGTTAATATGCATGATGATTATGCAAATGCAGACAAGGGGATCAAGGCATCCAATGCTGCTATGTTGTTAACTGAATGTAACCAAAGCTCCGCTCTAATAAGAAAACCCATAAATCCAAAACTCCGATGTGACATAAAACTACATTATCCAAGGTCAAAGGTCCGCTTTGACAAGAAAACCAGAAAACTGGGTTGGTTGAAGGTCAAAGTTTCCTGCAAAACCCATCCATATCACATGTAGGTTCTAGTCTTAAAAGGTATGACATCCTATGCAGGTCATCAGTAGCATAGACTCTCAGGTTGAGAAACGATGATACGTTCATTATTTTTGGTTTAGAATCATGGTCAATCAATGAGGTCTCAACTGACTTCCCGATGAATGGTCTTCAGAGTTGTTAGCTTTCTAATTCAACACCCCTTCAACTGCCCAAGATGCACATGATAGGATGTCTTCAAAGAAAACCTCGTCTGGACGCGAATTTTGTGCGAAATCTTGTGTGTCAAGATGCCACAAAATTCCATACTACACTCCACACTAATACTATGTGTATACTCAAGCCTGGGTGTTGGGCTTATCTCTCATGGAACAATCCACCCAACAGCACAGTAACGTAATATGATAACAATGATAAAATGCAAAAAGTAAAATGCAAATGCAATAATATACAATGTTACACATACAACATACATATGCACAAATATAAACATCCAAAGATATAAAATAGGTAAGCGCTAGGATTGACTCACATAGGGAACCAAAGTCCCCAGCAGAGTCGTCAGATGTCGCAAATGCGAAAAACAACCAGCAGAAACAAACAGAAGAGTCGCCACCGAATTTTATTTATCCCAACAGAGGGAAAGGAAACGATCAAAGAAAACCTAAAAGAAAGGAGAAGACAAGGTCAACGCAACCAAATCTTGGGTTCGGGAGTCAGTTACGCAAGGGGAAGGTATTAGCACCCCCTCACGTCCATTGTACTCAACGGGATCCATGCTTGTTGTCTAATCAAAGGGTGAGTTATCTAAAAGCTACTGCTAAATGGAAATGGGAAAGGGAAAAGAAAAAGGAGACTCGATGGGACATCACCGCCCTATGCCTACGTATTCCTTCATGCAATAGGAAAATCAGAATTAACATAGTTCGAAATACTACAGGTGATGAGGGATGGTTGCTCGCCAAGACATCGTCGTCTTGTGCCTATGTATCCTCATCTGGTATGAGAAATCAGAGCAAATGTAGTTCGGGTAACTAAACCACTGGTTGGGTAAGTGTTTTTTTAATGAGTGGTGCTAAGTTCTCATTCCAGCAATTAGGGACGATGCTTGTTTGCGGTAGAACAGAAAAGTAACATACTCTTTTCTGAATATGATTTTAAAACAAATCCTGAAGGATAAAAAGGTTTGAATTTGGTTTAAGAGTTTTAGAGAAGTGAATTGAATTTGTTTGAGATTCACGTTGCACTAAAGACTATGATATAGGAGAGAATGCGTCGCATATTGCCCAAGGGGGGCATACACTAAACACTCTAGACAAGTGAGGAGAAACCTTCCACTCATCATTTCCCATATGCTTAAGGCTCGTGGCGCACAATGTTCATCATTTTTATTAAGTATCTTAGAATTGTTTGAGATGAGAAGAGAAGACTCAAAAGAAAACACTAAAGGGGACTGAAAACCCTAATGTTATCATACAAAATGGTCTTAAGGTTAGGATAAAAGGAAAGTCTATCTAATTTTATCATACAAATGATGGACCTAAAGTTAAGGTCAAGAAGGGACTATCCTAATTATTATCATGCAAAGGATTGAAAGCTTAATGTCTCTCCTACTCCCACCTTAATTAGAAATTAAGTGGGACTATGAATCCTAAGAGATCATGTGAGCAAGCACAAGTAAACACTATCCAATTCAATCACAAATGAAAACAAATATGAAACTTAAACAAGTCTCAAAGAGAGAGAAAATGAAGAAGAAAGTAGAAGAAATAGAGAGATACAATCAAAAAGAACAATCATGAAAGTTCAATGACATAGAAGTATCAAACACACACATCTCAATATTATACAAGGTGAACACTTATATCATGTCAAAATAAAAAAGGAGCAACCAAATGTCAAACCATGTCACAAGATCAAAACACAATGTCAAAACAAAGTGTCCAAACACAATCAAATGACTCAAGCATCTCACAAGAAGCATTGTTAAACACAAAGTGAAGTAAAATAAGGTCAAATGAGATGAGAAACAAAATAGGGTAGTAGACACATCACAATATATCCAACCATGTCAATGATCAAGGAAAAAACACAAAGAGCTAAATCATGCATTCCATTCACAAACAAAGCAAATGCTACACAAAACAAGCCTACAAAACATAAAAATAAAGGGAAGGACATGTGATTAAGGCATGGGATTAAGTTTGGGAAGAAACAACAACATGGTTATCAAGTCAAAAATTCATCCATGAACACATAAGGGAAATCTCAAAGCTTGAACTCAAAACGTGCCTCAAGAACAAACACATACACCAAAATTAATCCAAGATAGGAGACACTCATGCAAAAGCATACATAATCAAGTATCAATCCATCATGATTAGAAACAAACTCAAATGTTATGTATCATGTTCACATTGCAATCCACAATCAAAGTCAAGAAGAGGCAAACACAAATTGAAGCACCAAAGTCAAGCAAACACAAGCTCATTTTTTCACGTGAGAAGTATAAGATCATGTAAGGAAAAAGAAACAAAATGGGCATACAATGGACCTCTAATCATGAAAATCAGAACCTAAGACATTTTGAGGGAAGCTAAGAAAGATAATCAAACACTCATTGGATCTTTCAAGAATCAAATTCAAAAGATCATGGCAAGACATGCACAAACTCTTAGTTAAAACAAACACATTTTGATGCTTCATCCAAAAGTAGCAACAAGAGAAAATAAAATCCATATAAATGTTAAAACTCAAGTTATGTGTGTTATGAATCATATGGCAAAGCATCACAACAAAGGTTGCAAGAAAACATCATCAAAGGAATCAAACAAGGGCAAACACTCAACTAATCGAGCAAGAATCGAGGGTCAAGCAAAGTCAAATGGGAATCAAAAAAATTGATCATCAAAGCATCAAACTAGAATCCAAACATAGCTCAATTATATGTCAAAATAAGGTGAAAAACATGGCTCAATAAAGCCTCTACAAGGGTATCAAAATGCAAACCCTAGTTCAAGATCATCATGAAACACACCTCGCACAATAAATCATTTAAAAATAATAAAATAAATTGAAAAATAAAATACAAATATGGAAAATAATTTCAAGGCACTAAATAATCAGAAACACATTTTTTGTATATTTTTGAAATAATAAGAACAATTAAAAATAAAATTAAAAAGAATAAAAATAAAACAAAAAGGAAGAAATAATCCAAAGGGGGGGGGGGGGGTGCCATAGCATTTCAGAATGACAAAGGAACCCAGTTCAAATGCGCAAGTGGGCCAAAAGATAGGGGTGTCAAAAGCAAAAACGTGCCAGGCCCACCCAAATAAGCCATCAGAAAAACAAAACAACACAAATGGTGCTACGCATCGTTTCATTAAACGTGCTGGCAAAAACAGTCCAAGTCATGCCCACATGGATGACACACAAGAAACACATGAGAAGTCAACCAAGGTCAACATAGCCACATCACTTAAGATGAACAGATGTCGGAGCTAGGGCTCCGGTCATCTTCTCCGGCAACAGCCACCGGAGCTGTCTGAAAACCTCATTAAAAACACCCAAACAAAACCCTATCCCACACGACTTTCCACACTGATCTCAAATATGACCTCAAAATCCACTAAAAGCCACTCTAACATCCTTAAAAATGGCCACGAAGTTTTCACACATATTATGTAACTTTAACAAAATAGAACAACAACAACATCAAAGTGATTCTCACATTTTTAGAAGGCTAAATATCACAACCAAGAGTCTAACATGCATTGAACAAGTGAGAAAAGAGAAGAGAAAGTTACCCCAAAGTGAAGCTTTTGTAGTGTCTTCCTTTGATCCAAAAAAGCAACTAAGCCTCTTGTTTCCTTTACTTTAAGCCTCTAGGATGGTGATGGTGATAAAAAAATGAGGAACTAGCTTGGAGAAATAAGATTCGAAGAAGGAAAAGTTTGATAGTGAGAGAGAGAGAGAGAGGGTCTTGTGTGTTTTGGCTACAGAATGAGAATGCTCTCTCTCTTTCTCTAGGGTTTTTAGAATATATATGAGAGGCTAAGGTGAATAAAAACTTTGTTATTGTGGTTAAAATTGTGTTTACTGATTTTGTGGAAATTTTAAAATGGATAGAGTGGCTCGGTTTGCTTATGCTAGTGGAGGTTGTTGTGGCTTTTTGGAGAGTGGAAAGAGAGCATGAAATCAGAAGGAGGCTGTATGAAGCATGAACTTGTTGAGCAAGTCTTGAAAATTTACTTGAAATGGCAAAATGTGACAAAGGTGTGCATGGTTAGTACAAGGCATGTTGGCTAGCTTTTGGCAATATTTTTGACTTAAAGGGTGACCTAATACGTGTGAATTTAAGGTGAGAATGTTGCTACAAGACCATGCTACAAGAGATGTCACAAAAGCATATCAAGGTTCATCTTGAGATCACTTTATATTGTCCACTTTAAGTCATCATAAATCCATGACCATGGCTCCAAATAATGAGGTTCTTTGCTCAATGTAAAGTAGAGAATTAATGGACCAAGTTTCATGTTGATGGAATAGTGAAATTGGACTTGGATCAATGAGAAAACTTGATTATAACTTGTGTCCTCAAAACTGCCTAAAGTAACTTAGAAAAAATTCTAAGTTATTTAACTTTTGACATAATTGAAACCTCGCCTTTGAATCCATATAACTTAAGGAGTTTTGATCCAATGGAGATGATCTAGTAATGGATAAAAATATTGAAGAATGATTTTCAACTTTCACGTTCAAGGGAAATTGATTGAGGTCAAGAACTTGGTGAAACGTGTCTTGGAAAGTAGCCCCAAAAATCTGCCTAAAACATGTCCAATCTTGACAACTTTGAAACCCTAATTTGGAGAGACCATGACTTGAGCTATACACATCCAATGGAGATGATCTAGTACTCAAAAGAAAGCTTGGAGGATGCTCTACAACTTTCATGTTCAAGGAAAAGTCATTTGAAGCTTACATCATTATTTAAGATGGGCTTGAAAACATGCACTTCAAACTAAATTTCCATACTTAGAAAAAATTCTAAGTGTTGGAATGTCAAAACCTCCATTTTCTTAACTTTAGCTCATCATATCTCTTAAAATATGGATCACTTGGACTTGCTTTCTTCTACAAAAAAAGGTAGTTCATGATATCCTCTTTAATTTGATAACAAGTTTTCTTACATTGGATCAAGGATGAGAAAGTTATGGAAGTTGCAAAATGGCTAAAATTAGGGTTTTCTACACTTAGAAAATATTTCAATCAAACCCTAATCCAACCAAACTCCTGATTTTATGTTTACCTTTGAATTTTATTGTTCCAAACACATGAAAACACTTGAAAACATATAGCATACCCTTGGTTGACCTTGAGATCTAAGACTTTGACCCCATTGAACCATAGTTGACTTTTGTTAACTAGATGAAACCCTAACATCTTTTCCATTGATTGAAGCTCTTGTGATGCCTTGTGATGAAACATAATCCATGTAGAAGACCCCTAAGTTGTATATTGAGCTTTAGAATCATGTCTTTCCCAAGGAACTAGACACAAATTCCTCTTGAATCAAAACCTTAAACCAGATGCCCACAAAATAAGAGGAGGTGATCAGTGTTTGAATCCTTAATTCACATGGTTATCAGACATGTCTTGATGATGAGAGAACCTTGTGACTTGAAACTTCCACAAGGTTGAGAATGAACCCTTGCTTGAGCTTTAAAGATGAAGCTCTTTCCTTGAGTGTTGAACCAAATGCCTTGATCCCCTATCTAGAACCAACGTTATGCACAAATGTCGATGCAACATAAGCCATGATATAAGAAAAAGGATGGGAAAATTTTGGAGTGCTACAACACCGACAACCCATGAAAAGGAGGTTTTCTAAAATGTTGAAAAGGGGGCACCTTATGTTTCTACTTATCCCTACAAGCTACTGATTCATTTCCCACAAAGATTTGTAGATGCTAAGGTAGGTGTGAATCCAAAAGATTTGCGAAAATAGTGAGAAAAAAATGAGTTTTTGTCTAAAAGTAGAAAATTAGAGGATCATGAAACTAGGGAGATTGTTGTTGTTAAGAGGGGAAGGTTGAATTTTAAGGTGGGGGATGAAAGGATTAAAGCAAAACCAGAAAAGTTGATACTTAAGATAGAACCAGAAACACCCCCACAGGCTTAGAAGTATGGACCACCCCATAGGAAAAAGAGAATAAAGAGTAGTGGATACAAGAGATTGCTAAATAGGTGGTCATTTTTAAGGAACCACCATGGGTATTTTCATTTATCAACCATCGAGCTAAAACGACGTTAAACAAAGCGTTTTCTGGGAAGCAATCCACAATTTTAACTACTTATGCCCTTTATGTTGTTTCATTTTGTAGACATGGTTTGTTATAATTAAGAAAGGAAAGTGTTGCGGTGGAAATAGGATATCAAACTATTAATGAGTTTGAATCACAATTCAATTCACAACCGCTCTTTGATTTATCCGAAGGAAAAGGTCAAAAAGGGAAAACCTATTTTGCATCGTAAACACAATGCGGGGAAAGATCTAGGGTTCGGGGGTTGGTTAAGATTAGGGAAGGTATTAGCACCCTAAACTTTTGTAGTACTCTACAGGAACCTTTTGTTCAAATGTTTACTATTTGCTTTATTTATTTGCTTAAGGTATATGTACAAAGGATTAAAAGTGAGAAAAGAGACCTAAGGGGTTAATTCTAAGTTTACTCGGCAAGACATCGCATCTTGTGCCTACGTATCCTTACGGGAGTGGAATCAGAGTAATCGTAGTTCCCCTCAAAAGGGAGGTTAAAGACTTCTTGACTGTGGTCAAGGTCTCAAGGGGAATAAACGTATCTTAGGGACACGCTTACGCGGAGTGTAGAAACTCCAAATCTCTACGTTGAATTGTTAAGTTGTAATTAGGGTTAAATTAGGGATTCCACGGCGGGAAACCCTAAACTGAGCGCGGCGGCTCTTTGACCTAATGCTAGGGGTAAAATTGTAATCTTGCCTGCGGCGAGGCATTTGTGAAAATTAGGGTTTGTAGTTTGTAGTTTTGAGGGTTTGAAATTGAATGTGTGAAATTTGAGGGTTTGAGGACTATTGGCATGGCGGCCAAACGGCTAGACCTAATCCTTCGGAGGTGTGCAATGTGACAGAAATAATGGTAAACGCGTGAGATAATTGAATCATGCAAACAGAGAGATAATGTCATAATTTAAATCATGCAAGCAGAAATTTAAAGGCAGAATTTAAAGAGCGATTGTTAAGTTCGCGAGGTTACATGAGAGGAGCAGATACAATATGATAATGAAATTTGAATTGAACAATAATAAAATAAAATAAATAACGGTCCTAGTTATTATTAAAAAAAAGATTTTAGTTATTATTTTAAATTTATCTAAAAAAAAAGTTTTTCTTAAAAATAATAGGTTTTCATATTAATTTGGAAAAGATGTTAATGTTATTTATTTTAAAAAACAGATTTTTATATTATAACAAGTTTTAATAAATTAATGATAACAATAATAATAATAATGGTAATAATAATGATAATAATGATAATAATGATAATAATAATAATAAATAATGATAATAATAATACTAATAATAATAATAATAATAATAATAATAATAATAATAATAATAATAATAATAATAATAATAAAGCAATAATGAATTTTAAATGTGCCAAATAACCCAACAATGTTGCTAACGCAGAAATGCGCTCATCGCAACCAGATCTAAATCGGACGAAACAAAATTTATCGCAAAGAAAAAGAAATTAAGCAAAAAATAGTATTATTGCTCACACAAAAATGCGATCATCGCTACCAGATCGAACTAACACAAATGTCACGCGTCATGCACACAAATGTGCAAACATCGTATCGAGATAATTCGATCAAAAATTAATCTTATATATATAAACTCTAACAATTTAAAAATTATATATATATATATATATATATATATAAACGTAACAGTAATAGATAAAGAAAAAGAAATAACGGTAATAGATGAAGAAAAAGAAATAACGGTAAAAGATGAAGAAAAAGAAACAACAGTAATAACGGTAAACGATGAAGAAAAAGAAACAATAGTAATGGATGAAGAAGAAAACTAAATAACGGCAAACGGCACTCACTCCTCTTAGGTTTTTTTCCTTCTCCCCTTTTTCCAACAAGGCAACACATGTATATATAGGGAACAAATTAGGGTTAACACCAAATTGTCAATAATGTCCCTAAAGCCCATTTTAAAGCCCAAACTAAATAATTAGTTAAGAAAAAATAAAATTTAAATAATTTAAAATAATTAAAATAAACTTAAAATAAAAACTAATAATCCTATTGATTCCTAAAATCAAAAATATTATAAAAGAACAAAATTTTTATCAATATTTTTTATTTTATGATTTTTTGGATATTTTTATGAATAATTTAGAAAAAAGTGAAAAAAATAATATTTTAAAAAATGATTTAATTAAAATACGAAAATAATAATTAAATAATAATAAAAAACTATTTTTTTTATTTTTTTAATGAAAGATAGAAAAATTTAGAATAAAAATAATAAAAAACAAAAAAGTGACAAAGGTGAGATTCGAACTCTCAACCTCTTACACTCATAACTCCTTACACATGTCCTCCTGCCAATTGTGCCATTTTTACTTTTTAAAAAAAAAATGCATGCCATATGATATTTACCTGCAAAAAGTCAAACGACTACACAAATTTGTTAGTAATTGATTAAATGCAATAAAAATGCAATGAAATGCGACGACAAATCTTAGGGCAAAATTTGGGGTATTACAGTTGCCCCTATTTAAATAACTTCACCGGGTGATTCGAGTGGCGGAGACTCGAGGAATCATGGTGGAGGGATTTAAATATAGATAACCGAAAATTTTGCCCTTATATGTGGCGATATGCAATGTTATGGACCAAACAAGACTAATGCAGACAATGCCATGAATATGATATGATGTGTATGCTGGAATGATGAGTGCGAAAATGCTGACGAATACGACGACACAGGGACAGACGCTACGAGAAGAACACACTGGGGAAAACGACGCGCTGGGACACAGTACAACACTGGAGAATTCTAAAATGATGGCCAGCTGGTGCGAACACGACCAATTATCATTTTTAGACCGGGAACGAGATTCTCAAATGGAGATGGCACCTATGAGACGGCCTCCACTGGGGAATCTAAAAGTAAAACTGGATCATGTACGACTGCAAGATCGATTACAGAATGCTGGAGCATTGAGCAAAGAATAACATCCAAGCTTCTGTAAACTATCTCTCGTGACAGGATCAAACGGACTTTTCGGGAATCCGTAGCAAATATACAGGGTAAAAAAGAACCGGCTGTATGCCAAAATAAATGGACTTTAGGGAATAAGATCCTTAAATGGAGATGGCACCGATGAGATGACCTCCAGTGGGGAATGTCTAATAATAAAACTGGATCTACACGGTTGCAAGATCGATTACAGAACGCTGGAGCATTGAGCAAAGAATAACATCCAAGCTTCTATAAACTGTCCTTCGTGGTGGGATCGGACGGACTTTTCGGAAATCCGTATCAAATATACAGGGTAAAGACCGGCTGTATGCCAAAATAAATGAACTTTAATGGGAAATGCCCTGATAAGCTTCTCGAGGAAGAACTGTCACTTATCGTTGGAAGGGACTTATATGCCGAAATGGATAAGCACTCAAATAAAGAGGCTGCTGCTTATCTGATATATAAATTTTCTCATATTTAAGGTTGGCGCCTGGAATACGATTCTGATTGAACTTCTTCATACCTCAAGATCGTGCTCTCCTGAATATGATTCGGCTCCTTCTTTTACTAAAGGGTAAATGAACTTCCTCATACTTTAAGATCGTGCTCTCCTGAATATGATTCCGCTCCTTCTTTTACTAAAGGGTAAATGAACTTCCTCATACTTCAAGATCGTGCTCTCCTGAATATGATTCCGCTCCTTCTTTTACAAAAGGGTAAATGAACTTCCTCATACTTCAAGATCGTGCTCTCCTGAATATGATTCCGCTCCTTCTTTTACTAAAGGGTAAATGAACTTCCTCATACTTCAAGATCGTGCTCTCCTGAATATGATTCCGCTCCTTCTTTTACTAAAGGGTAAATGAACTTCTTCATACTTCAAGATCATGCTCTCCTGAATATGATTCCGCTCCTTCTTTTACTAAAGGGTAAATGAACTTCTTCATAATTCAAGATCGTGCTCTCCTGAATATGATTTCGCTCCTTCTTTTACTAAAGGGTAAATGAACTTCCTCATACTTCAAGATCGTGCTCTCCTGAATATGATTCCGCTCAAACCTCCCCGTACTTCAAGATCGTGCTCTCCTGAATACGATTTGGTTCAAACCTTCCCATACTTCAAGACGACAGGTAAAATGGAAGCCCAACTGCTCAATGGAGATGGCCATTTGCTGCGAGTCATAACGAAGATAGGATTGGCTTCTCAGGCGAGAGATGTCGCTTACCGATGTTGTAAGATGTAAGGTGTTGTAAAGTGTTGTACTGATAGATTTTCCAGGCGTGAACTGGCGTGTATCTGTAAAGGATTGTGGTGAAAATCTTGAAAGATAGTGCAAAATAAATGCACCTCCGGGTATAGTGATAAACTTCTCGGGCGAGACAATCGCGTATCTGCCATGGTATGGTGAAAATCTTTAGATGGTGCAAAATAAATGCACGTCCGGTTGGGCTTGACGACCGACAAGACTGAGATTCAATCTAGGATCGAGCTAGAAAGAAGACTGGTAATCAAGACTCCATCGAGGGAATGAACTCGAAGGGTGAATATCTTATCCTGGCGAGGAAAGATAGCTGAAGTAACCGTCATCCACGAGGATCGAGCTCCGTGGGGAAACTGGAAACACATATGTATTTTATGCTTAGGGCTGACAATCTATTTGGAGAGAATGGACAAACCCCAGTTACTCGGTGGTAACGACCAATGATGGAGACACAATGAACCTGTGCATGTTAACGCGTATGTTAATGAATATGTTAATATGAATGTATGTTAATGTCTATGTAGTTAAATATGCAAGATGTTATGAAATGAGTATGCCATGAGTATGTAATGAGTATGTAATGAATATGTAATGAATATGTAATGAAATAGGCATGTGATGCTTATGCCCTTGCGTATGCTGACGAAACAGACTAGAGACGGGACGAGAGATGAAATAAACATCTCGACGGAAATACCCTGCGTTCTCTGCAACCAATACGTCAATCATGGGTAAGAAAGATCAATGGTAGAACCAAATCTGGTTTTAAAGTTCTGAATTCTCTGGGGAGAAGGTAATTTGCTTGGGTGTACAGTATCACGTCTTCACATGGGGAGAAGAAAACCTGAGGGACACTTTTGAGTTACCCAAGAAAAAGTTGTCAGCTTATAGTCTCTCTGGGGACTATGAAGAGGCAATAGTTTAGGAGCCTGTTGCAACACTGAGATTCATTGGGGAATGAAGGCCGCTGTGAGTAAAATCCATTGGGTGTATGAGGAAAAGTTGTGAAACCACATAGTTTTGATCTTGAAGGATCTTGTAGTAGTCGCCATTTGTTTCCTTTAAAACATGGTGCCCCAGGATACTTGCGTTGCGAGGTAGGGTCATCTCAAGAGGATTTTATAGAGAACACCGAGTCCGGTTGCCCCATTGTTCTCAAACTCTTTGAGAGATTTGTCAGGTCTCGACGTAACTGGCACAAATTAATCGTGTTACGACGAAATCTTTGGGAAATAGCTCTTAAGAATGTCAGACTCGCGTTGGTAAGCGAATTGGGAAACTGCCTGCCCCTGTTCAGCAGGATCTTCAAGTTCCACGGGTTATGTTCATATGTAAATCTCTAAGATATCAAGCAAAGTTGTCATGTCTGAAATGCCTATCCTGAGCTTGTCAATGTACACATATATTTGTCCTGAATTTTTGTTTTGAAAAAAGATATCGCGATAACTTGTGACCGAAATCACTAGTCAGGATATAAGTTTTAATTATAATGCCAACATGAATTTTTTCTAAGCATAGCTCGTAGGAGTCAGGAAACGTGATCTTGTCAAGTATGCTTTCAACCGAAGTCCTACTTCAATTAGGTCTTTTAAAGGTTGTATTGTGGCTCGGTTCACGGTTTAAGAAACAAAGGATAAAGGATCAAAGTTATATTTGTACCCACCCATTCTTCGTGATGTTCTCCAATCCTAATTCAGTTAACCGGATACGAATGCTCATATCTCAAGCGGATTTGCTATGGTCGAGAACTTATCAAGGCTTTGGACATGGCAGTCACTCACCTATTTCTTTTGGCAATTGGTCACACGACCTTGTTCTTTATAGGGGTTCTAAAAACTATTGGTTTGTTGTTCTTATTCCCTAACTTTTTCCTGGACAGCGTCTATTGATTTGACTTTGGAGTCCAGCGGGATGCCCCAGTTTTGCCTAAGTCTCCTTCATAGGTTTTGACTTAGCGGGCTTTTATTATTTTTTTGAATATTCTTTTATGCACAAGTCATGTAAATCTTTCGAAAGGCTCGTGACTGCCCCACTCCTTAGGTAACCGAGGGATAGCCATTGTATTGGACTTCTTAAGATGCTAAATTCTCGAAGGTTTGCTCTTCCTTTTTAAGAGTCTAAGCGCTCGATCGGTTTAACTGAAACCTACCCTGCCCCAGGTTAGGATGAAGGTTCTTAAAAAGAAAGAAAAACTCCTACTTCAAGGCTCAAAGGGTTGACTAGGGATTAACATCCTTATATCTCCAGTGTTTGGGATTTGAAACAATGCCTTACATCATCAGCGGGTTTCAATCGAAAGCATACGACAAGAAATCTGACGTTTTGGGTTCGTCATCCTCCCCCTAATTCTCCATCAGAACAAGAGATCGGGTAAAGTTGGCATTATGATTTATGAAAACGTTTTTTGAATGAGTGAAACGAATGGATTTATTCAAGACAAACATATGCGTTGTATTAATTAATCAAAGATAAACAAGTTCGTACATGCTAAATATGCTTAATCAAAGAGAAATACATATAAATAAACAAATGAACTGTCGGAAAAATCCTTCTAAATGTTTATGGAATCTTGCATTCAAGAGTAACAGTTTCCTTTGGCGGAGCCTCAATGGAAAGGACGTCTGGTTCATGATCACTGCGAGTCATTATGACTTGCCCCAGTTATGCTGGTCACATCTTCAACAGTTTTCAGTCGTTGCTTCAAAATAACTTTCTCAGATTCTTTGTTGATCCCGGTCATATCATCTTGAGGGTTACTGAAATGAAGCGAGCTAGGTCTTTGAATAATTACTGGATTCGGCTGATTTGCTGAGGGGACAACATACTTTGCAGATTTTAAGCTTGACAAGCGGGGAACCCCGAGGGGAGTCTCGATCTTCGGCTGAGCATCGCCAAAAGACAACTTCTTCGTTTCTAGCAAATTTCTGACACAGTTCTTAAGAGCGTAGCAATTCTCTAGATCATGGTCGGGCGCACCCTCATGAAATAAACAATGAGCGGTCGCGCTGTAACCTGCAGGTAACGGATTAGGCGGAGGACCCAAAGCACGGGTGGTAATCAGACCTTGTTGTACCAAATGGGGGTATAACTCAGTGAAAGTTATCGGAATTGGAGGACAAGGCTTATACTGCCTCTTATGGAGATAAGGAACCTGATCCTGTGATTGCTGGTGAACAGGGGCGTTGGGCACTCGTTGACTGTTGACCGGAACTTGCAAGGGCGGACAACCGGAAGGTTGTTGATGAATCGGTGCTTGATATACCGGAGCTGACTGCACAGGCTGGTATGTAGGAAACTGCTGATCGAAAGGAGGTGCAACAGTAACTACATAGGGTCGTTGAACATATGGAGACGGATAGCCTTGAACATAACTCTGCTGATGTTGCCAAGGTGGAGGAGTAGCTGTTTTGCGGTTCCTCGAACGTGCAGGTCCTTTACCATGGTCGGAGTTAGGAGTTTTGCACTTTGGAGGGGTAGCTCGTTGAACTGGTTGAGCACTAGGAGGCACCAAACCGGATTGAAGACCGTGAGGAGGTACATTCTCGACAGTAACAGCTTGTTGAGGTTCCATAACGGTATTAGTAGTCTCAGAAACAACAGTAGACTGAGCATCCACCTTCACACTAAGAGCTCGTAGCATCTCCAAAATCTGCCCTACACTTCCTCGAAGATCTTCGAGTTCATGGCTGACACGGTTGATCTCTTGGTTTTGATCTTCCATCCTTTTGAAGGGTCGTATTTGATGCAGAGAACTCAGGGTGACAAAACTGGAAGGTGAGAGAACCGAATATGAGAAACCGGGAGACACATGCAATGCAAAAGTATGATGCTAAAATGTGAATGCAAATGAAGATTTCATGGAATTCAAATATTTACGAATATTGCGGAATACCAAGGAAACTTTTAATTCATTAAAGACAAATTACAAATAATATTCTTGCAACCAAAATAGCTAAATAAAAGCCTAGAAAATCCTAGAGAAGCATCTTCCACAACTTCAGTGAGCAGACGGAGAGTCGGAGGAAAATAAATATTCGTAGAGCCTTCTCTTCTTGTAGGATTGTATCTCATCATTCTTCGACTGAATCCGCTTTTGAAGTTCTTCGTACTTGCTGACCATCACATGGTATTTGTTCTTCCATGATTCTGTTTCGTGTTGTGATCTCTTCAAAGTGATCTTCAAAGTCTCAGCTTCAGTCATGAAATACTGGACAGGTTCTTCTCTTTGAGGTAAAGGATCTTGGCGAGAGTAGGGCATCTTCAACTCAATATCTCTTCCTCGGACCCATTGAAGGTATGGTTCCATGGACACACAATTAGGTCTTCCCAAACTTTCTTTGTCTTTCCTATGCAGATGATTCCAAGAAGATAGAATCTGATCTTGAAGCTTTTTGTCGTCTTCGAAAAAGATTTTCTCCACATGAATACCTTTAGGCGGTTCCTTCAAGGGGTATCCCAACTGTCGGCGAGCTAAGACTGGATTGTAGCTAATTCCTCCATTGAAACTGAGCAAAGGCACATTGTTGAAGTTTCCGCAACTATCAATGATCGATATCCCATCGTACATGCGATTATACCAATCAATATCGGAGTGAGTTAAAGCCATAACTTTTTGCGACCAACGTTCTTGATTAGGTCTTCAGAACGGACCGGACTTGGGTAAGTGAGAAATAAACCACTTGTATAGTAATGGCACACAACATGTAATCATTCCCCCACCATGAAAGTTTCGAAGATGTACTGAATGATAAGTATTACCCAATAGCGTTGGTACTGAAGGTCTTGATTGCATTAAGGTCCACAAACCCCTCAAAACTAGGAAAAAGCAGCAACCCATAAATAAGCAAAGCAAATATTGTCTCAAAGGCAAACATGTCTTTATGATCGGCATAAAATTGGGCCTTCTTAATTAGGAAGTCCCTGAGAAAACCGGAGGTCCCCCCTTTGGTGATCATATTGTTTTTGACATCAGATACTTTTAGAGAAATGGCTTTAGCAATATCTCGTTCTTTAGGGTCTTCCTCCAAGAAAGGGAATGGAGACTTATCCAAGATAGGTAATCCCACCAACTGAGAGTACTCTTCTAAGGTAGGTAAAAGCTGATAATCTGGAAAGGTGAAGCAGTGATAATCTGGATCATAAAACTGTAGCAAAGTCGCAAGAAGTCCTTCGTTTACTTGAACCTTCAACAAAGACAATAGCCTTCCATATCTGTTTTGGAACTTTTCTTGATCTTGAACCAAATCTCTTAGCTTCTCTAGGACTTCCAAATTAAAACCCTTAAAAGTAAATTTCAAAGTATGCTTCCTAGAGTGATCCATGGTATCTTGCAATGTTCATAAATAGAGTTTGAATTCCATGAAATCTTAATGCGATATGATGTTTTATGGATGCAATGCATGAAAACACATAAAGTCCTAGGTTAAAGGTACGTGAGCGGAGTTAAGGTCTACCCATCCCAAAAGGAGTGTGCTATAGGTTAATTGTACCTGCAGAACAAGGTTCTAAAAAGTGCCCAAAGTCATCAGCCCATCTTTCGGATATTATCAACCTTCCGATTGACTCGGGGGTTAATAATATTCTCAAGAGAACCTCTTTTGAGTGTAGTATCGCGTAGCAACCGTTGTAAGATTACTCCCACATAGCTCCCGCACTACGTCCTAAATAAGGCCAAGGTGGTGTTAAGGTACTACGGTCCCCAATATCACAGACTCCAATCGACCATGGAAAAAGTTTTTACGATTACTCGTTCAACCGAACCATTTTCGAAAAGGTCTCAACTGAGCGGTGATTCTCGAATCAGCTTGGTCGGGATTCAACTCCCTATAAGCCTCATCGAATATATCCCCATCCTATAATAATGTCACTAGTCCGGGCGTAGGACTTATCTCACAACACAAGGAACCATCCCAAAATCAGAGTACAATATATACATGTAAATGAATAGTAAAGCAAATAGTAATAAACATGAACAAATTAGGGGTAACCCTCAAAAGTTTAGATCCCCAGTGAAGTCGCCATTTTCTGTTGCGGTGGAAATAGGATATCAAACTATTAATGAGTTTGAATCACAATTCAATTCACAACCGCTCTTTGATTTATCCGAAGGAAAAGGTCAAAAAGGGAAAACCTATTTTGCATCGTAAACACAATGCGGGGAAAGATCTAGGGTTCGGGGGTTGGTTAAGATTAGGGAAGGTATTAGCACCCTAAACTTCTGTAGTACTCTACAGAAACCTTTTGTTCAAATGTTTACTATTTGCTTTATTTATTTGCTTAAGGTATATGTACAAAGGATTAAAAGTGAGAAAAGAGACCTAAGGGGTTAATTCTAAGTTTACTCGGCAAGACATCGCATCTTGTGCCTACGTATCCTTACGGGAGTGGAATCAGAGTAATCGTAGTTCCCCTCAAAAGGGAGGTTAAAGACTTCTTGACTGTGGTCAAGGTCTCAAGGGGAATAAACGTATCTTAGGGACACGCTTACGCGGAGTGTAGAAACTCCAAATCTCTACGTTGAATTGTTAAGTTGTAATTAGGGTTAAATTAGGGATTCCACGGCGGGAAACCCTAAACTGAGCGCGGCGGATCTTTGACCTAATGCTAGGGGTAAAATTGTAATCTTGCCTGCGGCGAGGCATTTGTGAAAATTAGGGTTTGTAGTTTGTAGTTTTGAGGGTTTGAAATTGAATGTGTGAAATTTGAGGGTTTGAGGACTATTGGCATGGCGGCCAAACGGCTAGACCTAATCCTTCGGAGGTGTGCAATGTGACAGAAATAATGGTAAACGCGTGAGATAATTGAATCATGCAAACAGAGAGATAATGTCATAATTTAAACCATGCAAGCAGAAATTTAAAGGCAGAATTTAAAGAGCGATTGTTAAGTTCGCGAGGTTACATGAGAGGAGCAGATACAATATGATAATGAAATTTGAATTGAACAATAATAAAATAAAATAAATAACGGTCCTAGTTATTATTAAAAAAAAGATTTTAGTTATTATTTTAAATTTATCTAAAAAAAAAGTTTTTCTTAAAAATAATAGGTTTTCATATTAATTTGGAAAAGATGTTAATGTTATTTATTTTAAAAAACAGATTTTTATATTATAACAAGTTTTAATAAATTAATGATAACAATAATAATAATAATGGTAATAATAATGATAATAATGATAATAATAATAAATAATGATAATAATAATACTAATAATAATAATAATAATAATAATAATAATAATAATAATAAAGCAATAATGAATTTTAAATGTGCCAAATAACCCAACAATGTTGCTAACGCAGAAATGCGCTCATCGCAACCAGATCTAAATCGGACGAAACAAAATTTATCGCAAAGAAAAAGAAATTAAGCAAAAAATAGTATTATTGCTCACACAAAAATGCGATCATCGCAACCAGATCGAACTAACACAAATGTCACGCGTCATGCACACAAATGTGCAAACATCGTATCGACATAATTCGATCAAAAATTAATCTTATATATATAAACTCTAACAATTTAAAAATTATATATATATATATATATATAAACGTAACAGTAATAGATAAAGAAAAAGAAATAACGGTAATAGATGAAGAAAAAGAAATAACGGTAAAAGATGAAGAAAAAGAAACAACAGTAATAACGGTAAACGATGAAGAAAAAGAAACAATAGTAATGGATGAAGAAGAAAACTAAATAACGGCAAACGACACTCACTCCTCTTAGGTTTTTTTCCTTCTCCCCTTTTTCCAACAAGGCAACACATGTATATATAGGGAACAAATTAGGGTTAACACCAAATTGTCAATAATGTCCCTAAAGCCCATTTTAAAGCCCAAACTAAATAATTAGTTAAGAAAAAATAAAATTTAAATAATTTAAAATAATTAAAATAAACTTAAAATAAAAACTAATAATCCTATTGATTCCTAAAATCAAAAATATTCCTCCTGCCAATTGTGCCATTTTTACTTTTTAAAAAAAAAATGCATGCCATATGATATTTACCTGCAAAAAGTCAAACGACTACACAAATTTGTTAGTAATTGATTAAATGCAATAAAAATGCAATGAAATGCGACGACAAATCTTAGGGCAAAATTTGGGGTATTACAGAAAGCTCAAGAGAATTAGTCAAAAAGAGAATAATTTCAACAATTCTCTTTTGTTAAGCTTTCCACCTCCTCAGTGAGGTGTTTGTGAGTTTTCTCTTTAACTCTTCCTACTTGAATTGAAACATAGGGAAAAATGTTCGGTTTAAGTTTTGGGGGGGGGGGGGGGGGGGGGGGGGGGGGGGGGTATTCCCTTCTTCTTATTTTTTTTAAATTTTTATTTTATTTGTCTATTGTGTGTTTTTTATGTTGTTAGGATAGTTTTGATTAAATAAGTTGCATATACCATTTTGAAAAACCCAAAAATTGAGCCATAATTTTTTTTTATGAGAAAAGTTCTTAATTTTAAAATTTGTTTTAGAAAGTATATATGACTGTAATGAGAATTAGCTAGGTTTAGGGGGCCATGGAAAACCGATAAAATGGGTATTACCCGAACATCCTTAGTTTCCCAAATAAGTCACGAGTTTAACAAGTGTCTTGTACCATAGTGCTCTGATCTTGAGAAGTATTTCCTAAATAGTTGATTAAGATAGTGTAACATTAAATATATTCATTTGGGAAAAATAAAACACCTAAAAATTGAAAAATAAAAATAAACAAAAAAAATAAAAATTCTCTGGAGGTAAAAGGAAATTGCATTTATTAAGTTGGGCAACCCTCACTTGGTTACTCAACCCAACAGTGATTGAACCCCAACGTCAAACAAAAAGAGAATAAACATGTTTGATATAACAAATGAAAGATTCCTCAATTGATCTCGGATGTGTGTGATGATTATCATAATTCAAAAATGCCTTACTTTTATTTCCTCAACAAAAAGAAAAGAAAGAGACTTAAGTCCAAAGCGTAGCTAGAGAGGTGACTAGAGTAGGAAAATTTTGAGTGTACTTATTTTATGGGTTTGTGTTCTGAAAATACTTTTGGTGTCGGTAAGTACAGAGGAACTTTAGTCTTAATCATTCAGAGTAATGGACCATGAATGAGTATCGATCAATTTCATCTTTTTGAGTTTTTAAAGAACCAAAACTACTTGATCTGAATTCTTTCTAAGCAAGCTTGTTGCTTAAAGGCAAGCAATGATTCAAGTGCGAAAGTATTTGATATGAGATAAATGTATTTTATTTTAGTTTTTTTTTACTTTTAATTTCATGTGTGTTTTCATCATTCCTCTTTAAATTATATGCGCTTTACTTCACTTTTCTTTTTTCAGGTAATAAGAGATCAATAAAGCGAATTGGGACAAAAAAGACCGAAGATTGCACAAAAAGGCGCATTTATGATACAAATTTATTACAAACAACATGACCATGTCCCATGACACAAGTCTTGTTGGCCCTTTGAAGCACGCCTATACAAAAAGCCAGAGGCTGACACATTCAGTTTGTATTCCTTGACATTTGGCCCATGTCAGTCCTCAGGAAGCTACAAATGTTTGATCTTTTCATGCTTTTTGTGACCTTTCATCATCCATAATCTCCATAGCATTGATGTTCATTATTAAATGGTGATGAAGAAAAAAATATGGTTTTTTTTTATCTTTCATCATTCATAACCTCCAAGCATTTATGTTAAGTGATTAAGCATGAATTAATATGGCTTTTGGACATCCATAACCCCCTGGACTTTATGTTAGTGGGTTTTAATGTTTTATCATAAAATAATGGATGTTTATGAGGACGTTATGGTTAGTTTTAGTATAAAGAGTACTTAAGCTTCAAGGAAAAAGGGGAGAGACTTAAGGATGATACTTAAGGATCCATCACTTTTACTACTTTCATTCTTCTAAAATTGTTATTTTTTTGTAAGTTCTTAGCTTTAGCTTTTGCTACTCCTTTTAATTTTTAGCACTTTTATTATAATCTTGCTTTCATCTTCATCATAATTTGTTATTGCTTTACTTGTTTTTTTATTTACTTTTCTTGCAATGTTTTTAAAATTGTTTATTGTTGTTGTTCATCTCACCATGAGTGAGTAGATCCTTAGGGACATGGGGTTATGAGAATCTATCTCATGATGAACCCCTAAAATTTATTCATTTGTTATTGTGAGAAGTTTAAGTTTGCTTTATTTAAGAATTCGAGTTCAATTCCATGTTTAGGTCGATTGTGAAAGCAAAGTCAAAATAGATGTCAATCATGTATCCAAAGATAATGATTCGACATCCAAAAGCAACTTACCAAATAATTGAGTTCTACGCACCATTGACAAGGTGACTTGATCTCAATTGAGAAACAACCAAAATGTGTCATCGTGTGACAAGGTGTAACACACATGATTGAATTACTTAGCTATGCTTACAAAAGCGTTTAGATGTGCATGCCACAAAAGTGGGGGATGCATATATTTGTCTAAATTTTATATAAAAATAGCTTAGAACTTATCGTAATCTGAAACATGAATGATCTTAGAGGTGAGTCTAGATGGAAGATCATACTCCTAGTTCTGCTTTTTATTAATTGTTAAAAATCTAGTTTTCAATCTACATCAAACAAACCTTTTGCATTCACCTTAGATATGCATAGTTGAAGTAAAAATTGGTATTCGTAAACCTCCTTGTGGGATTGATTATTTTTACTACTTCACACAATCGTGCACTTGCAGTTCACACATATCAGAGTGCAACGTACGTTGATGTTGCATCCCTAAAGTACTTCAGAGATATACATAGTGTTCATTAGTATAATGGATGAGTTGCATGTCTAGTTTACTTATACACCTTATATGTGGTAAATGTATTAGTTTCTTGCTTATTTTTCCATATGATTTCATGTGCATTTAAAGCATTCTAGTTCGTTTTTATGCGTTTTTATCTTCTATGTTTGTTTTCAGGGAATAAGGAGTCTATGGTGCAAACCGGGGCGAATAAGGGAGAAGATTGCATGAAATAGGGAACTTCCTATACAAAATAACCAAGGAAAACACGGCCTGACTGTGTCCCATGACACATGCCATGTTTCCTCTTGAAGCCCCCTTCGTACATCAAATCTGAGGATGACACGGCCAACCTATGTTACTTGACACTACACGTGTCAGCACCTCAGGTAGTTACGGATTCTTGAATTCTTATATAAGTTTATGACTTTATGATTTATGTAAACTTCATTCTCTTTATGATTAAAGTTAAGTAGTCAATAAGCACAAAATTAGTGCAAATAATTAGTAGTTAGGCCTTGAGTTAGTATTTATACAGGCATTATGATCTTTCATTCTCATCACTTTTTACTAGAAACATTGCAATCACTTGCTATTTCTCTTTAAGTCTTTGCTTTAAGTTTTTTGTCATTTGTAATTTCCAGAATATATTATAAATCTTGCCTTCATCTTTAATTTATAGTTTGTTATTGCTTTAATTATTTCATTTACTTTATTTTCTTGTAATGTTCTTAAGCTTTACTATTGTTGTTGTTCATCTCACTATGAGTAAGTAGATTTTAGAGATAAGGTTATGTGAGTCCATCTTATGACGAGTCTCTAGTAAAATTATGTTTTTGAAATTACTAGAAGTTTAGGCCTTGTTTATTTTAGAACTCGAGTACCTTTTTCACGTCTATGACGATTGCGAAAGCAAAGTCAATGGAGATGCCTTCATGTATCAAAAGATAATGAATTGACATCCGAAAGCGAGTTGCTAAACAACTGTGTTTGAGGTGACACCAACAAGGAGACTTGATTTCAGTTGAGAAATAATCAATATGCGTCGTCACGTGACAAGGCGTAATGCTCTTGATTGATTTATTTAGCGGTGCCTGAAACACGTTTAAATGTGCACGCCACAAAATTGGGTGACACATATTTATCTTATTTTCTATAAAAATTACATATAACTTCTCGTAATTTAAAACATACGCAAATCATAGAGATAAGTCTAGATGGCAAATCATAATTCCCAGTCTCATTTTATATTAACTGTTAAAAATTTATTCTTCATTTTGCATCAAAACCAACCACTTGTGATAACCTTAGATAAACATAGTTGAGATAAAAATTTGGTAAACACACATCTCCCTGTGGGATCGAACTTTTGTATTAATTGACACAAACCATGCACTTGCGGTTCATAACAGATCAAGTTTTTGGCGCCATTGCCAAAGAGATTTTTGTGATATCAAAGATTTTACTTCAACTCCATTTAGACTAAGGTACTTATATTTACTATTTTATCTATTCTAATTTTGCATTCGAATGACCCATTTGAATGAAACTTTAGTTGAACCGAGTAACGAGATCAAGCATTTTCTCCATGAAAGATGCCATCTCTGTGCTTTATAACAAATGACCGAGGTCAAAATTAAACCTCTAAAAAATGATGAGGTTCCCACAAATAAGGAACCGCATAGTAGCATAGTACACCCACCCATAGAGGCAAACAACTTTGAGCTCAAGCCTTTGATAATAGGCATAGCTCAACAAAATCATTTTTCCGGTTTACCTGCGAAAAAAACCCAAGTTTGCATCTTTCAATTTTTGATGATAATTATGAAACCGTGAATGCTAATAGCGTTGACCAAAACTCCATCCGCCTTAGATTGTTCCCATTTTCGCTGTGAGATTGAGCCTAAGCTTGGCTATAATCTATACCCTTGAACTCTATAACAACTTCGGCAGAACTTAAAGCTATTTTCCTTGCGCAATATTTTCCGCCAAGTAAAACTGCCAAAGTAAAAAAGGGAAATAAACAACTTTAGATAGGAAAATGAAGAATCCCTTTTTGAAGCTTGGCAGCGTTATAAGGATTTATTAAGACTTTTCCCATTTCACAAGCTTAACAAATGGTTAGTGATACATACTTTCTATAATGATCTCCTTTACTTTACAATGATGACCCTCAATGCGACCGCCGGTGGTTCACTAATGAACAACCCACAAGATGTGGCGTACAATCTAATTGAAGATATGGCTAAAAACCACCCCTCATGGGGTTATGTCCGTAATAGAAGTGCTAAAGCCCCTCAAAAAGGTGTGCTTTATGAGGTTAGCCAATTAGGCCATATGAACGCGAAAGTTGATGCGTTATATCAAAAAATTGAAAATTTGATTGTGTCCCAATCAGCACCTACACAAGTAGATGTTGTAACCCCTACCACTCCATAAGGACCCTTTTGTGGGGCCTGAGGGATTAATGGGCATGGCATAGGAGAATGTCAGATGGTTCAAGTAGGAGGAACTAGTCATGTTATTGTTAATTTTATGAATAACCAAAGAGGAACATTATACTCAAATACTTACAACCCGGGGTGGCAAGACTACCCCAACTTCTCTTACAAAATTAACCAGAACACCTTGAGACCAACAAGGATCCCACAAGGCACAACGCCTAGGAAATCAAACCTAGATATCACGATGGGGAGTTTTGTGGCGACACAAACTAGGCAAAATGAGGACTTTAGGAATCAAAACCTCCATACAGTGAGGTGTTAAGGTAGTTGGCTTCTAAGGTTGAGTCTATGACCACCCATAAAAAAATGCTTGAGACTGAAATTTTGCAAATAGAACAACAACAAGCATCAACATTTATCCCTCCAGGATCCTTTTCGGGGCAACCCAAGTAAAATTCTAGAGGTAGTGTAAATGTTGTCATCACTAGAAGTGGAAAATTGATAGAAAATCCTAAGAGGAGTGGGGTTCAGGTAGAGGATTCTGAAAAATCAGTAGAGAAAGAAAAAAGAGTGTTAGAGAAAAGGAAGTGGAAGTTATGTAACATAAGACATATCTCTTTCCTCCAATACTCTCCACTTGCAAGGTTCCCATAATATTCATATAAAGTAATTCAGAAACACGAGTAATGGTAGGATTTTGAAAATTATTATATAACATCTTAATTTACTCCCCAACTTGATAGTCTTAATAAATTTTACTTTTTTCAAATTTGAGATCACACATCACTAAGACAACTTTTTATGCAATAATGTTCCTCGTACTCCCAAACATTATGTGCCATAGCTTAGTTTATGCATCCATAATGTCATCCATGATATCTTCTCCACAATGTTAGAAGCAATTATCTTCATTTATATTTATTTTATTAGCGCTCTATTTATTTTTTATCTTAACACTTTTAGAGATATGACAAGTCGGAGGTTGGATCTTCTTAAAAGGTGACCACATGTATCAATTCTATGAAGATTTGGATTCTTTCACAAGTTAAGTATGTTGTTTATCTATAATTGTGCACTCTATACTATCTAACTTAACACAAAGTTAACTGATTCTAATAAGATTAGCAAGGCAACTACCAACAATTAAAACATTATTAAGGCAAGGAAGACTAGGATTAACTTCCATTTTTTGTAGAACCATCACCAAATATAACATAGTTTCTTTCTCCTGTCATGTGTCTAGAGAAACTACAGTAAAAATAAGAATCTTCATATGAAGAGACCTTGAGGGGAGTACAAGTAATATGAACAAGAATATTAGGCTTGGCACACCAAAATTTTAATGATGTATTTCATACTTCTCATTTCACTAGGGATACATATGTTGATGATATTGTTGTATACCATACAATTTATAACAATATGGTGGAATGTGAACATGTCGACCATAATATTGACAAACCTAAGGGAGTTTAGAGTAGACAAAATTAGTGCCCTGGTAATTATGTTTGACACGATGTTAAGACTTGTTACCAGATAATGTGAATTTTGTTTTCAGAATGGGAGTAAAACACATATTCTTTGAGTTGGATGGTTCACCAGTAAATATAACACTCTTCATGTCTTTGATGTGAGTATTTAAAGTCACAACATTTTTTGCTTGATTAGGTCCACTTTCTTCATCTATCTTATCATCACTGACATTTTAGCCTTTTATTTGTCTTCTCAAAAAATTTGGGCATTAAGCTTGAATATGTCCAAAACCTTTGCATTCACGCCATTGGATCCCTTTGCCTCTGTAAAATTAGTTGAGGTTTTATCTTTCACCATATTTTCCTTTGCACTAAAAGTTACAACACTTGAAATTTTGTTGTTGATTGTCTTTAACATTGATAGTGACATTATTCCCAAATCTCATGTATAGTTTTCTCATGATCTTTCTCAAGATCTTATTTAGCATGATATTTTCTTCAGTATCGCATTTTACTTCGTCTTCACAATATTCATAATTTTATTCATCTAAAAACTCTAAAGGATTCTTAGTACCATCAAGAATCATTGGTCGAATAACTAATCTTCCTTCTTTGGCTTTCTCTATCTTTAATAGAATAAGAACCATAGAATACACTCAAACATAACAGAGTGTCTGCTCTGATGCCAACTAAAATTTTGCTCTTCAGATTACAACATGTTATACACAATGTTGGAATAATGTGTATGACAAGTTAAGGGCGTAACAGACAGAATAAAAGAAAAATATAAATAACACAAGAATTAGTAATCCAATCCGATGCAAAAACACCTACTTCAGGAGTGTGTTAACCCAATAAAAGTAAATTCACTCTTAATAGTAAAAAGTACAAATTAGTATAATTTGAAATCTCCTAGCTCAATGCCTCTCTTTCTAATACTACCCGTGAATGTCTATTCATGACTCCCTCTTAAAGGAACTTCACTCTTAATAGTCAAAAGTACAATTGGTCATATTTAAACTCACTTCGTCTAGTGCCTCTTTCCTAATACTACTCATGAATATTCGATAAAGGCTTGCTCCAAATCTGAGATACCTATCACTTTCGCTCGATCACTTTCCCTAGTGTTTATTCAGTTACAAAGATGAAAGGTAAACTCAAACACGATTCAAAACTCTATTCAACAAATTTAGAATTAGAGTTAATGCCCATGAATAAAGTGTATAAACTACAAATACAAGAATCAAATTAAACTCTCATATAGAGTAGATAGCTTCTCTCAAGTTTAGAATCTTCACAAAGGAGATTGCCGCCTTATATAGTAACAAGAGTCCAAGTAGGAACCCCAATAGGGTTTGGAGTTGAAAATGGTCGAACCTCCAAAATCTGCATGAGATTTATCTTCAATAATGTTGATTGTAAATCTTAAATAATCAAAACATGAGTAAATTAGAATCTCTTGATTATAATAACTATAATCTTGTTGAATTCGATTCAGATTAAACCTTTCAAAATAATGCACATAATCAATCAAATCTTCATTATGATCATTGAGATCATTGATTGGCACAAATCTTTAACAAATAAGAACACCAACTACAATCTTTCTAAAACAGATTTAGAATAAATCTTTTCAAATCCAAACACATGTTAACTCAAAAATGCAATATAATCTTCAATCAACCTTATCTGCCAAGCAAGTAGTCTGAGACATGATGTTAATAAGAATGTCAGACATTTTGCTTAATATGTTGTTTTCCACGAGTCTTCATAAAGTCAAATTTGAATCCTTATTAAAAAAAATCCAATTATATCTTTACTTGATATAAATAAGAATTTCAAACTCCCAAGTAGAGGATTCATAATGAAATCTCTTCCAAAATAAAAATGCGCTATAAACCATCTTTAATCTTTAATAAGATTGGAGATCTACTCAGTAAGTGCAAATTGAAATCTTGTAATTAAAACAAATTCAATTAAATTTCTTCATGGAGTATTTGTTCAATTAAATCTTTAATCAATATTTTGCAAATCGACTTCATCAAAATTTTGGACTAAACAAAATTTAACCAAATCTTTCCTTCAAAGCATATGCAATTAAAAAATTTCTTCAAAGACATCAAATTAAATCAATTCTTCTTCATCCAAATGTTTTATTTAATAAAAAAATGTCCAAACTGAGTTGGATTAATGTTCGAGCTGCAGTAAAGTGGCAAGAAGCAAAAAATTTAGATTTGGAAGGATTCCCTCTGGGATTTATATCGTCTCCACAAGGACCGGTGCGAGGGATAGAATATCGTTCAACGGTCTATACATTTCTAAGCTTGCTGTGAAAATTTGGTTGAAAGATTAACGAACAATAGATAAAGGTAGAAAATATAAAGACGGAAAATATAAAGCAAAGACTGGAATATAAGCGGAGCCTTGTTGGGATTGGATCTCATCAATTTATAACACATGCATTCTTCTAATCAGTTAAACATAAATCAATCATTTGTCTAATATCCTTAGGTATCACCCACAACTGAGGTTATGTCTAACGCAAAGTCGAGAGAACAACTGTATTGCCTCATTGGTGATGTCTCACGCAACTCAACAACACAGATCATTAAGAACTAATACTCATGCAAATTCTAAGCCTAAATTTATGTCTAGAGTCTATAACCTAACAGGTAATCAAATATGACACACATATCAAATTCATTATTGATTCACATAAAACACCATCATCAGAATACATACATGCGCTTAACCCTTTTTACATGCATTCAACTAATTTGTCAAATGTATGTGGACATAGTTCTTCGTCACTATTATCACGCATCCTCACAATACCATTCGCATAAAAAATGTTATCATGGTCTTTACCGTATTGATCCTACTCATGTACTCATGCTACTAATCAACACAATAGAATAAAAGTGATACTAGTGAATATCAACTTACAAGACTATGTCAAAAGTTTGCTCATTGATAGATGAGTATTTTAGATCAAAGATTTGAAAAAGGTTTTGTCAATACCCATAAATAAGAAATCAAAGACAACATCAATAATGAATCAAAACTAGTTCACAAACATATCTTAGATGAAATACATAAGGTATCAAAAGATTACATCCAAATCCAACAAGAAAACGAAGCTATTATATTCTCCCTCTTAGGGTTTATGTTTCTCTCTCTCTCTAGAATATGCAAAGAATGAAGAGAGAGATAAAGTTCTGATGTGAAAAATACAAGTTACAAAAAGTTGTTTTCTAAAAAGCAAGAAAAGTACATATATAGTAAAAAAAAAATTTGTAATGTTCGTCTAGTGAACTCATTCTTTGCCCGACGAACTCTACTTTTTGGCACCTGAAGTGTCTCAGGAACAGTTAAACTGCCCTTGGAAAACATTTGAGTTTATTATGCATACACTTCTTCGCACAGCGAATTGCTTCACTTCAAATTCTCCCAGCGAACTTTGGGTCCTTTTCCTACCGCCTCTAATCTGAGATGGTTCGTCGGGGCTTCGCTAGTACTTCGCCTAACAAATATTTGTTGGCTGCTCACTGTTGTTCTCCCAGTGAACATGCTAATTCTTCTTCATTTCTTTGGTTTTCTTGTCCACTCCTTTGTGTCTTAATCATTGATGTTTTATACCTATTTTCTGCACAATAACATACACATCAAATATTCCAAATGTATTTGCAATATAATTGAGAAATCACACAAAAACAAGAAATACATCTATTAAAATATGAGAATTGAGTTTAAAAGTGCCAAGAAAGATTATTCAATTTAAGTCAAAATTTGCACTTAACAATTAACAACCTCTTTCCAAAAGAAAATTCTTGATCAAACTAAGATTGAAACATATTTTCTCATTAAATACTCAAACGGACCATATTGAGCTATTGTCGAGTTGGACAATTTAGAAATCTCCTTCTAAAATCGGTCTCAAGGTCTTCATTATGCCCTTGGTCGACATGCTTATCTCGTAGCTTTACCGGGATTCGTCCTCTCGAATATCGAGATCGATTATGTTGTTTATTTCATCGAAATTTTTTCCTCCTTTTCTCAGGGACGACGGTAGATGCTAGGGAGTTCTTTAGTGTTTCCTCGTGTATAAGATGACCTCCCCACATATCAACCTTAACAATGTTGCTAACCTAAATCATTATGGTATTTTATATTCACATGGACCGTATAGGCTACGGTGTCTAGTGTTGCTAGGAATGATTTCCTAATAATTATGATATTTCATATTCACATGGATCGTATAGGGTATGGAGACTAGCATTGCTATAAATGATGATCTCCTAATAATGTTTTTGTATAAGCTTTCACAAGGATCCACGATGAAAATCATGTTCAGAGTTCTACTGTTCTTCCCTTTGTCGAAGGAAATTGGTAGATCTAGTGTTTCGCATGGTCAAGTTGAAAAGTAGTTGAACGCTAGGAGGCTTTTTCCTTCACATGTCTTCAGATCTTGCATGTGTGACCCTAACTTGAAGATTTTAAGAAACATTAGGTAGCACAAACTTTCATCATCAATGGGAATCTCTGACACCAAATGATTGGTTATGATGGCGATTACGGTTGGTAGAAGTGTTGCATTAGGAGTTCTGTGCCCTTCTCTTGGTCTCAAAACTCTAACATTGGTTATCCTTCTCCCGCTTCTCATCTGCATACTCTCTGTGACATAGACTCTTTTTTCACTAGGTAACTTTTGGCAAATCGAATCGACGATGAAGATCAAAGATGATCTAAAGTTGGAAGGATCTAAGGTGTTATAAGAAGTAGGATTAAGAGTTGCTTTCTTCATCTTAATGTAACTGTTACGATAATCATGACTTGAATCAAACAGATACGATTGTGAAAATTTGTAGAAATCACAAGTCAATTCTCACAGGTGGTGTCACTATTCTGTTCAAAATTAGGAATGGTCGGTAAAATGATGAGGTAATGTCTTATTGCGGCGAACTTGTGCTTCCGGTGTGGTGGATGAGGGTTTGACATGCAAGATTAATACTCTAACGTTAAAGTCAATCGAATAAAGAGTTATGTATAAGTGAAAATGAATTTAAATCATACTTTTTTTTTCTTCACGTGAGATCTATATATAAAAGTTGATTATAAATTTATGATGCTCAAGTTCGAGATCACATGTGGATTTTCTCCTATTTATTTATTTCGATAAATGATCTTTCCAACACTAACAATAGAAGATTGAACAAATCAATTTGCAAACTTACTTCTTTCATATTTGAAATTTATTTTGCTTGACTTTGAAGGCTTTTTCACACAGATATATACATCTTTTCATTTTCGACATAATTCATACGGATATCTTGTTTTTATCTTACCTTCATTGTTTTTTCCCTTTCACTCATGGGGCATTTCATCTACAATTATTTTTACAGTGGCTTCCTCTATATGTTGTTTAATACAAATTTATTAAAATATAAAAGTTATTTAAATTTTCAACAACAACAGTTTTAAAGTGAAAAAGAAATGTTACTTCATTTTCTATTGTAGAAAGAATACCAAGTTTTGATTTATATTTTGCATATAATTTTTTAGATTATGTTAGAATATTGATAAAACAAGAATTATATAGATGCAATTTTACAGTTTTAAACACCTAGTAACAAATGTGTGTATTCACAAAATATGTTTTTGTATGGGATATGGTTTTAAATATGTATTTGAAAAGAAAAAAAAATAATAATAGTAAATTTAAGTTGAAATAGTATTAACACGTTGAATATGAAATGTAAACAACAATATTATAAATAATATGATTAAAAATAAAAATTATTGAAATTTATATTACACAAATCCGGCGTTTTAGTTTTTTTTTTCAAATAAGACAAATATTTAATAAGTTTTAGTTTTTACAAATAAAACAATTATTTTATAAGAGAGAATACAATTTTAAAATATCTACTCAATATTTTTTAATAAGCTCTTTTAATCTTTTTCACATATTCGAAAAAATGGTTGATAAATTTCCATTATTCAATATTTGGATTAGTAGTTTTATTTTTCTCGTTTCATATAATTATCATGATATGAGAAAAAAAATTAAAATTTTATTGACTCACTACATAATTGAATCATTTGTTTCTTTTTTCCCATTTCATACAATTTCCATGATAGAAAACAAATTTTATTAAAATTTTATTGATTCGCTATGTATTTAGATCAGTAGTTTCATTTTTCCCGTTACATATAACTTTCACGATATGAGAAAATAAATTTTATTAAATTTTTATTGACTCGCTATATATTTTTATCAATAATTTTATTTTTCTCATTTTAGATATATTTTCACGATTTGAGAAAATAAAATTTATTAAATTTTATTGACTCACTACATAATTCATATTTGAAGCAATAGTTTCGTTTTTTCCGTTTCATATAATTTTCATGATATGAGAAAATAAAATTTATTAAAATTATACTGACTAACTATATATTTGAATCAATAGATTATTATTTTCTTTTTCATATAATTTCCATAATATAAATGATCTGGTCTGATCAGAAGAGGACCAAGGACTTGCCACACGCCGTTGATCTACTGCCTGCTCATCGATGTTGAAGAGGAGGAGGGGGTGTACCTGCAAGACACTCTGATGCCAAAGTAAGGAATTGGGCAGAGTGAGAACAAATACAGAAAAGGGGTAAGAAGAGAGTACCTGACCCTTTGGAGAAAAGGGTATTTATAGAGAGACCCCAGCGCAGGGCCAACGGTCATTTGAGTTGGGCTGGATGGTCAGGCCCAACCCAAGTGACTGCTAGGGCTTACGTGGCGTAGTGAAGACCAGAACGTGGTCTTCGCCCTAGTTCAACTGCTCCGTGAACTCCGGAAAGTGGGTTGACCTGCTCTTTCAGAGGTGGACAGTTGGTGGATGACGTGTCCCCGCGGAGGAGGGCACGTGGAGAACGTGTGGAGGGCATGTTGTTCTGCCCGACAGAGGGAAGGTTCTGCCCGACGGGGGCAGTGTCTGGCCGACGGAGGGAAGGTTCTGCCCGACGGGGGAAGTGTGTGGTCGACGGGGAGTCTTGTGCTCGACACAGATGAGGAAGGTTCTTCCTGACGGGGAAGTGTCTGGTCGACGAGGAGTCTTGTGCTCGACACAGATGAGGAAGATTCTGCCCGACAGAGCAGTGTCTGGTTGACGGGGAGTCTTGTGCTTGACACAGATGAGGAAGGCTCCTTTGGGCCTTCCCCCAAGTGTATGTGGGTTGGGCCTTTCCGGTCAGGCTCGGGCCCAGGCTAGAACAGGAGCCCCCCAAGTCGTAGCTCCGAGGCGAGGGAGCGAGGACTTGATAATGCTGCGCTTAGGCGGGAAAGTGCGTCGGGGAGAGCTACTGTCGGGCAAAGATGTCGGGGGAGTGTTCCTAATGGACGTGAGCGGGTTGCGAGCATGGACGTGTTCGATTTGACGGTCGTCCACGACGAGGAAGCGGCTCCAACGGCGCCACTGATCTGACCAGAAGGGAATCAGTGACCTGCCACGCGGTGTCGGTCTGTTAGCTGTCTGTCAGAGGTCTGGAAGAGGGGGGGTCTTGCCCGACGATGGAGAGAGCAAGGGTTGGCTGGTTGGCAACCAAGGTCCTGCTCGACGAAGGAGAGGATAAAGGTTGGCTGGTTGGCAGCCAAGGTCTTGCTCGACAGAGCTTCTGCTCGACGAAGGAGATGACAAAGGTTGGCTGGTTGGCAGCCAAGGTCCTGCTCGACGAAGGAGAGGATAAAGGTTGGTTGTTTGGTAGCCAAGGTCCTGCCCGACGAAGGAGAGGCCATGGGGCTGGCTGGTTGGCAGCCAAGGTCCTGCTCGACAAAGGAGAGGATAAAGGTTGGCTGGTTGGCAGCCAAGGTCCTGCTCGACAGAGCTTCTGCTCGACGAAGGAGAGGACAAAGGTTGGTTGGTTGGCAGCCAAGGTCCTGCTCGACAGAGCTTCTGCTTGACGAAGGAGAGGATAAAGGTTGGCTGTTTGGCAGCCAAGGTCCTACCCGACGAAGGAGAGGATAAAGGTTGGCTGGTTGGCAGCCAAGGTTCTACTCGACAGAGCTTCTACTCGACGAAGGAGAGGATAAAGGTTGGCTGTTTAGCAGCCAAGGTCCTACTCGACGAAGGAGAGGATAAAGGTTGGCTGGTTGGCAGCCAAGGTCCTGCTTGACAGAGCTTCTGCTCGACGAAGGAGAGAATAAAGGCTTGCTGGTTGGCAGCCAAGGTCCTGCCCGACGAAGGAGAGGGCAGGGGATGGCTGGTTGGCAGCCAAGGTCCTGCTCGACATGGGGGTGGTGCCCGTTTATTGTAACATTTTGACTTTTAGACTTGTGCCCGTATTATGGAATTTTGTTTAAGTGTGCGCTTTGTTATGTTTCTGCATGGTGTTATGCTCGTTTTATTTCTGCACTTTTGTATGCTCGAAATGTATGTTTGTCTATTTGAAATGCATGTTCGTTATGCCTTTGGGCCTGTTCAGGGTGGTAGCTCGACGATAATTGTTTCCAGTAGTGTGGAGAACTGGTCGGTTGACCGGTTTCGTTACCTGGCCATTTCGGGGGTAGTTTATCCCGCGGTGTAAACGTCCTATCGCGAGCTGGGTATCCTGCCGATTCTGGTACAGCGACGGGGAGTCTCGATCGAGGGATTCTCCGTCGAGCAGAGCCTTCTGCCCGCGCACACAAAGGCATGGCTTGATGTTTTGTCGGTCTCTAGAAGACGCGAAGAGGTGCGGCGGTACCATGTCGCCCTCCTGTGGTCGTGGGCAGTGTTTAACTATAGTACCTTTTCAGCTTCTCGGTGTATCATGGTCGAGCTAGTTGATTCCCGTGTAGGTTTTCGAGATAGTAGGCCATGTGCTCTGTCTTGCCCCGTGAAGACAGGGCTCTGCTCAACGAAGGATAGGACAAAGGCTGGTTGGTTGGCAGCCAGGGTCTTGCCCGGCGGGTCTTTTGCCCGACGAAGGAGGGGCAAGGGCTGGCTGGTTGGCAGCCAAGGTCCTGCCTGACGGGTCTTCTGATCAACGAAGGAAGGGCAAGGGCTGGCAGCCAAGGTCCTGCTCGACAGAGCTTCTGCCCGACGAAGGAGGGGGCAAGGACTGGCTGGTTGGCAGCGAGGGTCCTTCCCCTCTTCGCGGAGTTGAGATGTCCTCACTTGACTGTCGTCGTTGGTGACGGGGACGTGGTCGGAGTTGTGAACAGCGTCGTCATGGCGTGGGTTAGTCCTGATCCTAAAGTTTTGAGAGATGAAGCTTTGGTTCTCTGCTCGGAGGAACGGGGAAGCTTAGTTCCCACAGACGGCGCCACTGATCTAGCTTGATCAGAAGGGGACCAAGAACTTGCCACACGCCGTTGATTTGCTGCCTGCTCATCGGTGTTGAAGAGGAGAAGGGGGTGTACCTGCAAGACACTCTGATGCCAAAGTAAGGAATTGGGCAGAGTGAGAGCAAATATAGAAAAGGGGTAAGAAGATAATACCTGACCCTCTTGGAGAAGAGGGTATTTATAGAGAGACCCCAGCGTAGGGCCAATGGTCATTTGAGTTAGGCTGGATGGTCAGGCCCAACCCAAGTGACTGTTAGGGCTTACGTGGCGTAGTGAAGAGCAGAACGTGGTCTTCGCCCTAGTTCAACTGCTCCGTGAACTCCGGAAAGTGGGTTGACCTGCTCTTTCGGAGGTGGGCAGTTGGTGGATGGCGTGTCCCCGCGGAGGGGGGCACGTGGAGAACGTGTGAAGGGCACATTGTTCTATCCGACGGAGGGAAGGTTTTGCCCGACGGGGGCAGTATCTGGCCGACGGAGGGAAGGTTCTGCCCGACAGGGGTAGTGTCTGGTCGATGGGGAGTCTTGTGCTCGACACAGATGAGGAAGGTTCTGCCCGACGGGGCAATGTCTGGTCGACAGGGAGTCTTGTGCTCGACACAGATGAGGAAGGCTCCTTTGGGGATTCCCCCAAGTGTATGTGGGCTGGGCTTTTCCGGTCAGGCCGGGGCCCATGCCAGAACAATAAACAAGCTAATTTTATTAAAATTGTATTGACTCACTACATAATTAGTAGTTTCATACTCCCATATTAATATAAATATTCTACACATTTTGTTTCGTATGTATATCACTAATATAAATTTTATTCATTAATCATTTTAATAAGCATAAATTTTTCTTTTATTTATTCATTAATTATTTTAATTCTATCAATTTTAATAAGTAATACATATTTCTTTAGCATTTGGATTAAGAATATTTTTCCCGTATTTAAATCACTATGAAATATTTGTTCAACCATTATTTTTCTCGTATTTGGGTCTCTAATATTTGTTCCCAAATTTACATCATTGACAAAAATGTATTCAATAATTATTTTAATGGTATAAATTTGAATAAGTTGTTAAATATAATTCATTGTGATTTGATATGATTAGATTTGATATCATATGATTAGATTTGATATCATATGATTAATTTGATATGATATTATTAGATATCATATGATTAGATTTGATATCATATGATTAGATTTGATTTAGAATATTTTGGGCCTTTTATGTTTTGGGCTAGTGTAAATCTAAAACTATAAATAGGGTGCCTTGCTTTGTATTCTACATCACAACAGAATAGATTTCACAGTTGCAGTTAGCAAGTGAAAGTTCAATAAGAAATCCCACAGTTGTGGGTAACACATTCTCTCAAAATACTTCTTCTCTCATTCTTCTATTTCTTGTTTGTTATTCTTCTTCTCTTTTGTTGTTCTTGATAATTACTTGTTATTACCATCATTATCATATCGTGGGTTTGTTCATCAATCTTGAGATCAAGATTGAAGGGAATTCTTCATAGGGTGTGAGGTGAATTTCCAACATCTGGTATCAGAGCCTTTGGTTCGAATAAAGGGAACGACTTACTTGTATCGAAAGTATCCCCATAGGTTGTGGGTTGAGTGTACAAGGGTGCAGTTGCACGGAAGTTTCCGCTTAAGGGAGAGCATTGGGATAGACTCACACTTGAGGGAGAGTGTTAAGTATTAACAAGTGTGAGTAGGGTGGATAATAGTCCCACATTGGATAGAAATGTGGTGACTTGAGCATTTATAAGTGAGAGAACCCATACACCTATCACCTTAAGGTTTTGGGTGAGTATGTGGTGTGTCTCTCACAAAGGTTGCTAAAGAAAAAAGTCCCACTATGTTCAATGCTTCCCTTTGTGCATGTCAAGCAACTTGGATGGTGAACTTGGTCGAAGAAATCACAGGGAAGAACCATGGAGCAATTACCATGAAGATAGACAGCATGTCAGCTATCAACTTGGCAAAGAATCCAATAGCTCATGGTCGAAGCAAGCACATCAAAATGAGATTCCATTATCTCCGAGAGCGGGTAGCAGAAGGGAAGATGAAGTTAGAACACTGCAGAACTGAGAATCAGATTGCAGATATCATGACGAAGGGAGTGCAGGTCGAAGCCTTCAGAAGACTAAGGGCCATGATGAATGTAGACAGTTTAGACACAATGAATTAGGTGGTGTGTTAAATATAATTCATTGTGATTTGATATGATTAGATTTGATATCATATGATTAGATTTGATATCATATGATTAATTTGATATGATATGATTTGATATCATATGATTAGATTTGATATCATATGATTAGATTTGATTTAGAATATTTTGGGCCTTTTATGTTTTGGGCTAGTGTAAACCTAAAACTATAAATAGGGTGTCTTGCTTTGTATTCTACATCACAACAGACTAGATTTCACAGTTGCAGTTAGCAAGTGAAAGTTCAATAAAAAATCCCACAGTTGTGGGTAACACATTCTCTCCAAATACTTCTTCTCTCATTCTTCTCTTTCTTATTTGTTATTCTTCTTCTCTTTTGTTGTTCTTGATAATTACTTGTTATTACCATCATTATCATATTGTGGGTTTGTTCATCAATCTTGAGATCAAGATTGAAGGGAATTCTTCATAGGGTGTGAGGTGAATTTCCAACATAAGTAGCATATATTTTTCTCGTACTTGGTCAATAATATTTTTTCCCGTAATTAATAATATTTTTTCCATTAATTTCACTAATGACAGATTTATTCAATAATTATATTAATTGCATACATTTCAATTCTTCTTCTATTTGGATCACAAAACTATTTTTTACTATTTTCAATAAACATATCGGGCATTTCAACTTACACACATAATACATCGTATACTAGTAATATTAATTTTCAAAATGTGACAAAATATAATTGGCCAACCAATTACACAAACCGAATGAAATTCATTATCAACTACACAACAAGATAATAGCTTTTTGTCGTACGCATCAAAATTCAACAGCAGTAGTGTCAATGGGGTAAAATAATGGATCAAATGAGTTAGTGGTCATGACATTTAAAAAGAAATGTTTAATTATAAGTTAAGAATATTGAGCATGTATGGTTATTCATCTTTATAAATTAACACATTTTGTTTCTTCAATCCAATAGCTTACTTTCAATAACCACTCATAAATTCTACATACAACCTACTGATAATGTCTATTAATAATAGATTAAATTAAATTTTGATTCTCCAATTTTAATCGGTTCATTAAATCAATCCCCCTATTTAATTTTTAAACAGTTTTAGTCTTCTATGTCCATTTTCCATCTAAAAACATTGATATGTCTTTTTTTTTTATATGTGGCATATTTTCTGAGAAAGAGAGAACATACAGAGAATTTTTTGGTGAACGAGAGAGAGAAAGAAGATGAAGAAGATCAGAGAAGACAACTGAAGGAATAAAATATCACCGAAATTGCCATGAATAATTAATATTTTTATGCAAAGTCATTAAAAGTATGGTACATATCTAAAAAATAGTACACATCAGTGTTTTTTTGGATAAAAATGGATATGGAGGACCAAAACTGTTTAAAAAATAAATAGGGCGACCGATTTTGTGAGTTGGCAAATACAGGGGACCGAAACTATAATTTAGCCCTAATAATATGAAACAATGAAAATTTGGTGGTAAATTGAGTAAGAAAGATTACCTCTTATCCAAATGTGTAATTTAAATGAACACAAATGCAAACTGTTGTGAATTAGGATGCCTTAAAACGAAATATTCTCGGTTGCTTTATGATCAAGAAACACACAAGCGTTAGGGTTAAGGAAAAATAAGGAGAACAACAAGGATTAATTATAACTAATATTCTTTACTTTCTCTATAAAACAGATTACAAGTACTCAAGAATAACAAATAACCCTCTCACTCTAATTATGTTTTGTCACACCACACATAAGATGAGAGACTAGTATGTTATTTATAATAAAACCTAACATACTAAACTAATGGGATTTTTAACAATTATCCATTACAAGCTAACTTAGAGTACAAACTAACTTAAACAATTGAATCCTTAACATAAGGCCCAATTCGACAACTACATACTAGAACACAATTCGACTACAGCATGTAGGTCTTCGACAACAACATGTGAGCAAACTTCGATGACATGCTAACTAAAGTTCGATCTAATATCTCACAAATCTCCACCTTGGATCTAACTCTACCATCAAGAAACAAACTAGCTTTCTTCATGCAGTTTTATCAACTGGATACAGTGGAAAAACTTGCAACTGGGCAACGTCTCAGTGATCATATCAGCAGCATTATGATCTTTCAAAACCTTCAGCACTTGGACTTCTCCATGCTCGATTACCCCTCTGACGAAATGCAGCCTTACATCAATGTGCTTTTTTTCGCTCGTGATAGGTTGAATTCTTCAACTAGTATATTGCATTTTGACTATCACATTTAACAGTGACAACTCGACCTTGAAGTTTCAGCTCCTTTGCAAAACTTTCAAGCCACAATGCTTCCTTCACAACTTCAGTTAGGGCGATATACTCCTCTTCAGTGGTTGATAAGGCAACAACCTTCTGAAGTGTTGCTTTCCAACTAATTCTTGTGCCAAACATAGTGAACACATATCCAAAAGTAGATTTTCTAGAATCCATACAACCTGCATAATCTGAGTCGACATATCCTTCGATTGCTGCTTTACTATCTTCACCAAAGGCTCCACCGTAAATTAGAAATCTGTTCAGAGACCCATTTATGTACCTTAGAATCCACTTCAATGCTTGTCAGTAAGCCTTTCCAGGATTCACCATGTGCCTTCTTACCAGACTTACTGCATATGTTATGTCGGGTCTAGTACAGACCATAACATACATCAAAGAACCCATTATATTAACATATGAATTTATATTCATATAAGCTCTTTCAACATCATTACTAGGACACTGATATATACTCATCTTGAACTGAAGGTTTGTCGGAGTCACAACAGGATTTGAATTCGACATACCAAACTTTTCGAGAATCTTTCGTAGGTATGCCTCTTGAGATAAGCATAATTTCGACTGCTTCATATCTCTTTGGATGTCAACTCCAAGAATCCTGGACGCAGCTCCCAGATCCTTCATGTCGAACTTCTTATTGAGTTCAGCCTTCACCCTCATTACATCTTTGACATTGCTGCTTGCTATTAGAATATCATCCACATAAAGCAAAAAATAACAAATGAATTACCAAGTCAAAATCTGAAGTAAACACAGTGGTCAAGCTGACTTCTAATGAAACTTATATGTGCCATAAAGTTGTCGAATCTTCTATTCCACTATCGAGGAGATTGTTTCAGTCCATATAAGGATCTCTTCAGCTTTCACACATAATTTTCCTTCCTCTTTTTGACATACCCTTCAGGTTGTCTCATCAGGATTGTTTCATCTAGATCACCATATAAGAACGCAATCTTCACATCTACCTGTTCTAGTTCAAGGTCGAAATGTGCCACCGTGGTAAGCAACATTCGGATGAACTTGTGCTTTACAACAGGATAGAACACATCATTAAAGTCGACACCTTCTTTCTGAGTGAAACCCCTTGCGACCAATCTTGCCTTGTATCTTTTCGACGTCACTCCTTCGATTCCTTCCTTAACTTTGAAAATCCATTTACAGCTGACTAACCTGGCTCCAGCAGATTTCTTGATCAGTTCCCAGGTGTTGTTATCATGAAGAGATTTCATCTCATCATCCATGGCCTTCAGCTATTCAGTCTTCTTTTGACTCCTCATAACTTCCTTATGATCTTTAGGTTGTTCATCGAGAACCTCACTTGCAGAGATTAAGGCATAAACTGTAAGATCTACATACCCAAGTCTCTGAGGTGGCATGATGACTCTCCTCAACCTGTCTCTTTCTAGTAGGTAGTCATTATCAGTCTCCTCATCTTCGACATCAGCTTCTGCTTCTTCTTCGACTTCATCTGGGGTACGCAATTCAGCATCAACATGTTCCACCTCAATAGAAATTTCTCCTTGTTCTAGCTCTTCGTTAGCACCATCAACTTTCTTGAAATCCATCTCAGCTTCATTGAAAACTACATCTTGACTGGTGATACACCTCTTGTGATCTGGCTCTAGGAACTATAGCCTATAAGCTTTGACTCCTTCAGGGTATCCCATGAACATACATTTCAGGGCTCTAGGTTCGACCTTGTATTACCTAATGTGAGCATAGGCCACGCAGCCAAATACTCTCAATTTATCGAGACTAGGTGGATGTCCTGACCAAACTTCTTCAGGTATCTTCATATCTAACGCAGTCGAAAGACATTTGTTTATCAGATATATTGTTGTCGAAACAGCCTCAGCACAAAACACCTTCTTTAATCTAGCACTAGTCAACATGCATCTAAATCTTTCCAAAAATAGTTCGATTAAACCTTTCTGCCAAACCATTTTGTTATGGAGTACCTGCAGTAGTTTTGTGTCTTGCAATACATGAGGAAGCACAAAAGCTATCAAACGCATCATTACAAAATTCAAGGCCATTGTCGGTTCTCAACCTCTTGACCTTTCTGCCAGTCTGATTTTTGACTAGAGTCTTCCAACCTTTGAAATTCTCAAAAGTTTCATCATTAGTCTTCTGGACGAATATCCATAACTTCCTGGAATAATCATCAACTATGGATATAAAACACCTTGCTCCTGAATATGGTGGACACCTTACAGGCCCCCAAAGATCAGCATGGATGTAATTAAGGGATCCATGAGTTCTTTGTTTGCCTTTGTTGAACTTCACTCTGCAAGATTTTCCAAGTACACAGGGTTCACAAAATTTCAGATTTTCGACTTTGTCTCCTTCAAGCAGATTTTGTTTCCCTAATTCGACCAGACCCCTTTCACTGACATGGCCCAATCTCATGTGCCAAATTTCTGTTTTCAACAACGATTCCATGGATGCAACATTTGTCAAACCGCTTACAACTTCAGCCTCAAGGGTATACAAGCCTTGTTTCTTCATGCCTCTCAAGACTACCTTCAACCCCTTCATGACTCTTAAGATACTTTTATCTCCTTGAAAAACATATCCCTTCCTGTCGAATTCACCAAGAGAAATCAAGTTTCTATTCAAATCAGGTACATACCTGAATTCAGTCAATAACCTTATTAACTCATCATGGAGCTTGAATTTCACAGATCCAATGCCTGCAATTTTGCAAGATTTGTTGTTTCCTAGCAACACTGATCCACCATCTTGATCACATAGCTCCTCAAACAATACTCTGTTTGAAGTCATGTGCCAAGTGCAACCTAAATCCATAATCCACTCCTTTCTTTAGTCACCTCTTGAAACCACAATAACATCAGATGATTCGAAGTCATCTTGAACAATGGTCGTGTTGCCATTATCTTTACCTCCATGATCTTCTAGGCGTTCAGGGCACACTTTTCTTGTGTGGCCCTCCTTCTTATAGTGATAGCATCGAATACCAGATGCCTCGCTACTATAAGACTTCTATTGACTTTTACCTTTCTTCTTGTTGAACTTACCATCCTTTCGCAAGAATTTTCCCTTAATGACCAAACCTTCACCAACCTTCGAAGGTTTATGCTCCTTTTGTTTGTTCACGTCCTTAGAATACAAGGCTGATTGAAATTCTTCAAAGCTCAGGGACTCCCTTCCATACAGAAGACTTTCTTTTAAGTGAGCATGCGTTATGGGAAAAGCACACAACAACAACAGTGATTGATCTTCATCATCGATCTTCACATCAATATATTCAAGATCAAGAATCATCTTATTGAACATATTCATTTGTTCAGCCAACACTTTGTCTTCCCTCATCTTGAATGAATACAAAGCTTGCTTCAGGTAGATTCGATTCATCAGAGATTTGGTCATGTACAAACTTTCAAGTTTCAACCATAACCCTGATGTCGTAGTCTCATTTGATACCTGTCGAAGAATCTTATCACCAAATCTCAACAATATTGGGATGTGGGCTTTCTCTATCATGGTCGTATTTTCTTTTTCCGTTAACGCAACGTCCATGACTGCCTCTCCCTTCAACACTTCCAAAGAACCTTGTTGAACCAGTAGGGTTTTCATCTTCAAGCGCCACAGATCGAAGTCGTTCACTTCAGTGAACGTTTCAATATCATACTTTATTGAAGGCATCTTCTCCACGCTCACCGCACTAATTTGTTGTGAATTAGGATGCCTTAAAATAAAATATACTCGGTTTCTTTATGATCAAGAAACACACAAGAGTTAAGGTTAAGAAAAAACAAGGAGAACAATAAGGATTGGTCATAACTGATATTCTTTACTTTCTTTATAAAACAGATTACAAGTACTCAAGAATAACAAATAACCCTCTCACCCTAATTAGGTTTTGTCCCACCATACATAAGATGAGAGACTAGTATGCTATTTATAATAAAACCTAACACACTAAACTAATGGGTTTTTTAACAATTACTCATTACAAGCTAATTTAGGGTACAAGCTAACTTAAACAATTGGGTCCTTAACACAAGGCCCAATTCGACAACTACTTACTAGAACATAATTCGACTACAACATGTAGGTCTTCGGCAACAGCATGTGAGCAAACTTTGACGTCATGCTAACTAGAGTTTGATCCAATATCTCACACAAACAATCTAATTGATTAGTTAATTTGACATATCTTAATGTTTGATAATAACACAAAATAGAATGACCAATAATGTTTGTATGTAGTCAATAAAAAGTAATGTAAAGTAGTGATACAAGGAAAAAAATCAGGCAAAAAGTTTGTTGTCCAATTGTGAACTATCATTTTTTCAATTAAGTTGCATATTTATCATATATATATATATATATATATATATATATATATATATATATATATATATATATATATATATATATATATATATATATATATATATATATATATATATATATATATATATATATATATATATATATATATATATATATATATATATATATATATATATATATATATATATATATATATATACATACACTAGTAGAAGACCCTTGCGTCCGCACGGGTATGAGAAAAATAATGAGATATAGTATTAAACATGTGATAGTTGAATTATATTCAAATGCACATTAAGAGCAGTATTTATGTATGTTTTTTTATTCGAATCTAACTGATTGTATCTCGTGTAACTTTATGAAGTATTTGAATAAGATTTTAAATATTACAGTTAGGGCTGGCAATGAACCAAACCAACTCGAAGATAGTTCGGAATTCGACTCGACAATTAAATCGTCGAACTAGGTTCATGAACCAAATGAGTTGAGTATGAGCGAAAAATTAAGTTCGTTAACTAAATGAGCTGAACTTGAACTATACATAGTTCGACTCGTTAGGTTCATGAGTCAACTCGATTACATATGAAAAGAATTATACTGTCTTTAAGATTAGGTTTAAATATTTACTTCAAATCTTAGACAAATTTAATCTTCAATTTAGTAGGTTTTGAATTAGACTCTCAAATGTATCTCTTGAAAGTTGTGTAGGTTTTGAATTAGTAGATTTCGAAGATAAAGTTAAATTTCAATATGATAACTTTTATTTTATTTTAATATTTTATTTAAAATATATATTTATTTATTTAAAATGTCAAATATACTAAAAAATATATATATTAAAAAAAATAGTTTTTAAGTTCGTGAACCATGTGAGCTGAACCTAATGAGATGAACCTAACGAGTCAAACCGAACTGTTCGTGAGCTTATAACGAGTCGAGTTTGAGCTTAAAAAAAAGTTCGTGTCAAACTCGAACTCGAACTCGAATTCGAACAATTCTTAACGAGTCGAGCCGAGCTGAGGTGAGTTCGACTCGACTCGACTCATTTCCAGCCCTAATTACAGTGAAAAGATTGAAATATATAATAATCAAAATTTTAGACTTTTCATTTTTTAGAGCAATATTTATATATAATTTCTTATTTAAATCTAATTGGTTTTGTCTCGAATCACAACATATTACTATATCCAACCATGGACTTCAGAGTGCGTTTTTAGTGTACAATACAAATTATCAATAGCATTAGCATGGACTGCACGATATTAATTTAACCTAAAAAAAATAGAAGAGAGGTTAATATCGATTTATTATTATTTAAACAAATCATATTTATCACTTTTATATTAAAGACAAACATTTAATACATTAATTTTAATAATAAAATAAGAGTAGAGTATTTTGGTTAATATTAAATACTAATTAATAAAGTAGTTAAGTAAATTGAGATATATAATTGGAAAATATAATTAATTTCTAAAATTACAAATATTTTATTCCATTCATTTCTTTCTAATTATTTTTTGTTTTTGCTTTTAGACAAACTTAGACAATATAATATATTTAATTAAGAGGATTATTGATAAATCATAATTAATATAATATTAAAAAAATTTAATCACAATTTAAAAATAATACACTTATGAAACCACACAATTTTTCAGGATAAATATGACATTTTTACTTTTGTTGAATATTATAATCTTGGACAGTGATGTGACATGAGAATATTTTGTAAATCAATTTTTTAATATGATTTGTTAAATAATTTGAAAAATGTCTATCAACCTACATCCTTAGTCTTGAAAAATGTCAGACTCTAAATATTATTTTTTAATTTTTTGAGACACATAATTTATATCAAATCTTCAGTATGCACCTGTTTAGTCATAATTACTTAACTTTTTTAAATTTCTTTTTTCACATAACAAAAATCATGACAGTAAAGCTCAACAAATACAGGAACATTTAAAATTATGAAGCTACATTGAAGAAGTGCAAATTCTGAGTATATACTCTAGAAATCTAAGGAAGCTTTATCGAGACCTACCAAAAGGCATTTTCTTCAGGCATCAAAAGCAGCAATAAGCCAACAAAAAATTCATTGCCTTCAATTTGAATTATCCCAACATGTTAAGATAAAAGAATGACTCGAATAGAAAAGATGTTCAACACAAGCTGTTTTACCATCTCGACGTTGTAAAAGCTAGAAAGTACGAAGTCTTGCATTTGGATGATGTTGTAGGAAATTAGGAAATACGTTGCTTTTAGTTTAGATGGTTTCTTTTTAAAATGAATGTGAATAATTTGTGATTCTCAATTGTTAATTCAGTATTGTAATAATTTAAGTTACCCATAAGTTGTCTGTGCTAACAACTTTCCTACTATAATCCAAGCATATAGATCTATCTCTTCTAGGATAGTCTCAGCATTTTCATTAGAATAGTTTTCAAAACTAAGATTATAGGGTTAGAATAGTTTTCAAAATTCAATTTTACATATCACAGAATGTACAAATATTAATCCTGCTCCAAGAAAATTCATAAATTAGAGTTCGATTCAATATCTCACACAAACAATTTAATTGATTAGCTAATTCGACATATCTTAATGTTTTTTTATAACACAAAATAGAATGACCAATAATGTTTGTATCTAGTCAATAAAAAGTAATGTAAAGTAGTGATACAAGGAAAAAAATCAGGCAAAAAGTTTGTTGTCCAATTGTGAACTATCATTTTTTCAATTAAGTTGCATATATATATATATATATATATATATATATATATATATATATATATATATATATATATATATATATATATATATATATATATATATATATATATATATATATATATATATATATATATATATATATATATATATATATATATATATATATATATATATATATATATATATATATATATATATATATATATATATATATATATATATATATATATTACCATGTGATGAATTGGATAAAATGAATTAAGGAATAAATTAACCGTAGTAAAAATTAGCCTTTCTTTTGTATCTAAGTTGATTGAAACACAACTTTGTGAATAATACAAACTCTAATGGAAACCTCTAGATTATAGAGTTCATAGATATAATGATTTAATTAAAATTACATGGCCATTTGGACACTCCATACAACTAAATTAAAGATTTTGAAAACAACACCATGAAAAAAGAATATGTTGGAAATCATCCTAAGCAGCTGAAGTATGGAAGGCAATGGTCTGCTATAAATATTTGATATGATCGGTTTCTGTGGCAGATGCAGAAATTTTGTTAGTGGGGAAAAAATGGTGTAGATGTTTTTATTTAGTTTGTTAGCAAAATTAATCAAATTTTTTTAAACAAAACACTTAACATAAAAATTATTTTTCTAATTTTATAATTATTTAAGAGAAATAGGAGACAAAATAAAATTAATTAAAATAATATATTATATCTTTAAACATTACTAGTTATGAGTTTTTAATGATAAATATTAGTTGTGGGCGAATGTATTAATAGACAAAATTAATTGATGCTGATCTTAGAAATAAAAGTATTTAAATTTTAAATATTAAAGGAAATGATGATTAAAATATATGAATTAAAGAGAGTGTGATTAAGTGAGTAATTTGTGACGAGCAAATAAAACGTGAGTTTTTGGACCTAATTAATTTTATGAGACTTGAAAAAATATTTAATAGAAGTATATTTCTTGTGACGGTTTGAGCCTCATACTACTATACATGTATCCGTCTTTGATCGATTTTGAGAGTGTAATAATAAAATTTTAATTGGAATGTTCTTCTGAATTTATCTTATCTTTAGGATTTATCTTACACATATTTTAGTCAGTTACAACTCCAATAAAAATTTTTTTTATCTTTGTGTGCATGGATTTAAATTATGGATGTTAGAGTCTTTTCAAGTTTACGGTAGTGCTTTCTTCCATGATGTGTTTTGAGTGTAAATAGTCAACTTAAACACTTGAGAGTTAGTGAGTTTTATCTTGTGAGGATCTTGCTGTTTTTGATGTACTCTTTGGTAGTTTATTTTTTTCGTATTTGCTTTGAATATCACAAAAGAGTTACTCACTAATGTCATTTTCTTGAAGTTTAGACTTAGAATTTACTTGCACTTTGTATCCTAAGAATTTTTGAAATTGCATGCTCTGTTTTGAATTTATAATTTTGCTCGGAGTGCAAAAGTTTAAATGTGGAAAAATTTAATCAATGCATTTTGATGCACTTTCGTCTACTATTGTACTTAGGCAACTCTATATTTAATTCATTTATTTTTACTATTTTAGTTTGTTTTAATATATAAGTTTTTTTATGCGTTTATTTTATTTTCGTACTTTATTTTCAACTCAAACTGTTATTTAATATCTTTTCACAGTGCAAATCATAACTTGAGCTGCGAGAATCGGATTTAAACGTTCTAATATGCATTGGAAAGCTAAGGGAAAGACATACAAGTTTTTATGTTGAAGTAAAAAGTTGATTCAAAATGCAAGAGGGTCGAATAATCCAGTTTAGTTCCAGACTTAATAAATATTTAGTTTTTGGGCCGAATTTGTTCAGTTTTCGGATCAGATGCTTTTAGGGCCGATTTTTCTTGTAACATAAAATCCTATGGCCACGGTACTGTTCATCATTCTGAATTTTCACTATACAATATTGCTTGTACGATTCATGAAGAACTAATCACCAAGGATTAACCTACTAATTCATGTTTCCGCCAATATTTTGAAGTTTTATATTTTCAATCCTATTTCTTTTCCCTTTCAATATTCTTCTATATGTTTTGTATGCTTAATTCAAATTATATAGATTCATGCTTATTTATTCTAATTAGTTTATATTCCTTGATATGTATTGCGTTCTAGCGTTGCATTAGTGTTAAATTGCGTATATTGAATCACATATGCTTAATTCGTGAGTGTGATTCTATTTGCTTCATTCGGATAATAGGAGTGTAAATCGCATAATGTCAATTTCGCTTGTTAATTGATACTGTAATCGAAAGGAGATTAAAATCGGCTTAGGGTTTTAGAATTACCGATGATAAGTTAGGAAACTGAACAGTAGATTGATTCGTTTTAGCTTATTTCATAATCACTTATTTTTCTGTATTCCTAAAACCCCCTATATCATTTCTTTAGTTGGTTAATTTTGTTAAGAATACTTACGATACGACTCAAGTGTCGGTTCTCTAAACTACATTTTTAAACTCATTTTTGACCCGCATGTGACAGCAAATTAAATATCAAACGTTTTAAATAACTTGAAGTTTGTCATTTTCAAAGTCAATCTCACATATATCTAACTATATATTTTGATTTATTTTAACCTAACATGATCACATAAATTTTTTGAAGTTCTAAGTAATAACACTAATCTAACATGATCACAAAAATAAGAAAATGCACTTGTCAATATAAATCCTTAAGTTTCTTAGATCAAAATGTTGAGAATTATCAGCAAATTGTTTGCATATTCAATTTGAAACTTAAAATAGTGACAAAGATATTAAATCTAATTAACAAATTTTGAAACTTAAAACTTAAAATGGTACTTATTAAACACTTAACCTACTCTTTAATTCTCCCGAATCAAATGCAACAGCTTCAACCGGAAATTTTGTTGAACATTTAACACTAAGCTAATCTCAACACCGCCAAGAGTTTTATTTTCATTTACCTGCACAAGAAAAGACATTTTCCTAATTCACTTTGAAACCAATGCACATTGTCATTCATTTCAGAAAGGACATGGGGATATGATAGATCAATTATAGTTATACGAGAATGTAATTTTATTGATATATTATTAGAAATTGTATCTATTTACTAAGAATAAAGCCAATGAAACATAAATGTTACCTTCTCATAAAAGATTCTAAATGTCCATGAGACTCTAGTGAAAGTCATGTTGTAGATAATGTATTCAATAAGATAATGAGCATCAAATCAATACTTTTCTTGAAATGACTTGTTGAAGTTTTTATCTTTTAGATTATTAATTATACATGTCCATGACAAAAAGTTATGAGCACACTGACTCAGACGACTATAAAACTATATCAACATAAACATCATAAATGTAAGATGGTATATGATATTCTTAGTACGAATTACTGAACAAATAATATTTCTAGGTCTTACTTAGGAGGGTGGAAAGACTCTCCTATTTGCCGCCACAATTTCGATCTAGTTACCTATATAAATATTTCAATAAAATCAACTTTTTTAACATGCAAAAATAAAGCACTATTAATAACAAAAAAAATCCAAACACATAAAATGAACTAAATGAAGAATCCAAAACATATTAATAAGATCAACTAAATTGCAACACACTATCCATTAATCCTCAGAAAGTACCTTTCCTTTGTCTTTTTTTGAGATAAAGCTTCCTCACTTTTTGTAAGAGATACTTCATCACCCTTTTTCTTTAGGATTATACGATAAGTCTTTGGTGGACATATCTATCTTGTAATTGGATCAAATTTTGATTCAATGATCCATAAAGAAGTACATGCCACATGGTGTTGGCATTCTCTCACAAGGGGAGATTTTATCAATGATATTTGATAATCATGGTAGTACACTATTTTAAAGTTTGAACGATTGAAAAACTCTTATTTATCTTTTGAAATTGTGCGTTTATTTTTTGATAATCAATTAAAATAATTTTGCTAACCAAATAGATGAGTTATATGGTGGTTTCTAGATAGGGGTGGAAATAAGCTGAGTAGGGGGTACAAAAAGAAAGAAAGTCAAGACCAAGTCTTGCACAAAGCCCAAAATCATAAAATGCTGAAAACTACATGACCAATCGATTGGCCTCATGTAATTGGATGCTCTCAAGATTCAAAATTTTAAAATTTTGCACAAAAAAAATGATCAGGAGGTTGCAGAGTCAATGCAACGACTATTGCCAATGGCTAACCACCATAATTTAAAGCCTTAAATCAATTGGAAGGTCCATAAAATCAATTTTATATATATATATATATATATATATATATATATATATATATATATATATATATATATATATATATATATATATATATATATATATATATATATATATATATATATATATACACACACACACACACACATAGAGAGGGAGAGAGAGGTAAGATCTCATTGTTTTCTCATCTAATCCTATATCTCATATGTACATTGCATTATAAATGCTTAATTTATTTCATCCTCTCATCATCACCTCCAAATGGCTCCAAAAAGAGCTTGCTTATCATAAACTTAACCATCATATTTCTGCGATAATTTTTCTTCTCAAGAGAAAGAAAGTACTTTCAATTCGTATTTTTCTGAAAGAGAAGTATAAACTTCTCATTACTTGGATGTGAAACTTTTCAAGGATTGTCTTTTGTCAAAGCCTTCAAAGATGTCGGCTTAGGAAACGTCATCTTCTAAGTGCCTCAAGAGTGATACCTAAATTGGTGAGGATGTTCTATAAAAATCTCTCATACTCTGATGGTGTTCTTAGCTCCAAAGTTAAGAAACACTCCATTAAACTATCCCTTGAAGAATTTGCATGAGATTGCAGTTTATAGTTCATCAATCAAAGTATGATCAAAATGATGAAGAAGGTAATGAGTTCAACTTTGATATTTGTGCCCAATCTCTTTTATTGATCCATCTTGCGATATTATTTCTACATTCACCGTTGGCATTATACGCCCAGATAGTCATATGATTCACTATACAATGAATCATGTTCTCTTTATAAGGAATCGCAACTTGAGCACCATTAATAAATCAGATATTCCTATGGTTAGGTTTTTGGAAAATTGATTTGAAAAGAATTGGGTAGGTGGTATGATCCATAATATGTTGGATATAAAAAAGAAAAACATGATTTTACCATATGGAAAATTAATTATGAAAATCTTGGAGTATTTCGGCTTCAACTTGGATGAAGAGGAATTAGAGATTAAATAGTCATAAGTGAAGGTGAGAAAAACACTTAGAAGGGGGAGGGGGGTTGAATAAGGGTTTTTAAAACAATTTGGATGATAGAAAAATAATACAGTATTTTTATCCTGGTTCGTTTGAACTCAAACTAATCCAGTCCACCCTACCAAGGTGATTTGCCTTTCTTAACAAGGACTTAATCCACTATATCAAACTTGATTACAGTGTAAACCACTAAGACAACTGTCTTAGTCTTCTCAAGAAATTATGACCACAACTTGGTCTTCTTAAGGAAATCTTTTTACAAAAGATAAACTAACAAATTTGTGTTTAAGAAGTGCTTCTAAAAAGCTATATCACAACAGTAATTTTTACACAAGTTATAGAACGAAGAATAAAACTACTCTAGCTTGAAGAATGTTTGAATGAGAGCTTGTTGAATAACTTTGTCAAGAATTTGTTTCAAGTTCGTTAACCTTTGAAGTGATGTTAAGACTTGCTTTTATAGTCCTTTGAAGTCCATTCTCAAAGACTGTGCAATATGTGCATTCTGTTCTTTTTGTCTTCTAATGACTTTTCCTTTCTCAGAAGAGGAATGTTATGACAAATCCTTTTTGTCTGAAATCATGTGTCATGCACGAATGGGGAAAGAGCCAATTAGGATAAGACAAGGAATATACCAACGGATCTTTATTTGAACAGCATCTTCTTCAACAACTTTGGAACACCTTGCATCAGAACTTCTGATGATGTTCTTAGTTGTTCAGGTCAGAGTTAACTCACTCAGAGTTTCTCTATCAGAGTTTGCAGCAAAGTGCTTTAAGCGCGAAATCCTTATCAGAGCATACTTGCTTATCAGAACTTCTGTACTTGCAGCGTTGAGTACTTCCAGAGTCTTCTGAAGCTTTACGTATATTCTTTGCTCAAGTTCTTCATAGCTTCGCTCAGAGTCATTGTAGCAAATCAGAGTCTTCTGATGTGTTGCTTCTGACGCTCAGAGCTTTTTCATTCTATGGTGTTCAATGGTGTTCTTCCTTCCAGGATAATATTAATTTTGATATCTAAAACAAATAAACACTTGGAAAAAAATTAGTGTATATAAATTCTCTATACAAAATTTCATTAATGTTATCATCAAAACAATGAGATATATTGAACATCAATCTGTGTTCTAACAATCTCCCCCTTTTTATGATGACAAAAACTATGGGAAATTTTGTTTAAATAGAAAAGAAATATCACTCCCCCTGAGAATATTAATCTCCCCCTGAAATGAATACTTCTGAAAAAATAAAATACTTCCCTTTCAGCTTCTGTATTCTTTTCAGCTTCAGAGGAAACTTACAGATTCTCAGACTTTTAGTTCAGAGTTAATTCTTAGAAATTATCAAATGAGAGTTATTAGCTCTGAAACACTTAAGAAATTTATCAAGTATGAGTTGCCTTTGGTAACTGTTTATGTGCATTATCAAAATTACCATTTTCTCCCCCTTTTTGTCATATTAAAAAGAAAATCTTTTAAAAAAACTTTAAGACAGAAAAAAAAATAACATAGGAAGAACAATAAAGCAACAGATAAATTCATCCAGAAAAGCATAACATCCAGATGCATTGATAAACAATATCCAAGACAAACACAAACAGACAGATAAAACAAGTGCACAAACAACACAGAAAAACTAAGAAGGTCGAGAAGCCAGCATCCTCAGAAGATTCGTTATCTCAGATGTGGATTCGTCTTGTTTTGCCATCCATGTCTTGATTTCATCAGTTGTCTTTTCTTGTTTGACCATCCCAGATTTCATCTCAGTGTTGCTAGCCTTGAGTTCAGCAATCTGAGCATGCAGATCTTCGTCTTCCTTCTTCACGTCAGATGACTCTAGAGCAGATGCAGAAGTAGAGGCATCATGAACAACCAAGGATGCAGAAGCATTCTGAACAACCATGTCAGCAGGTTGAGCAGAGTCAAGAGTCTCAGAAGCAGGAGCAGAAACTTCTGGAGCTACTACTTCAGAGCTAACCACTGCAGCAGTCTCAGAAGCAACCAATGCTTCAGAAGGAATACACACGTCCTTTGTAGGTGTGTTTTCCAGAAGCAATGTTGGGTTTTTGCTGACTCTAAGAAGAGTTTGTCTAACAGCCTCAGCAAATCTGACCTTGGCATCGTCAGTGTAGATCTCTTGAAGATTAGAAGCTACATAGTCAAATCTGGATCTGAATCTTTGTCAGATAGCCTCAGAATCATCAGGATTTAAACTAGACATGCATTCCTTCTTGACAGTATACAGCCATATGTTTAATTATTTTTCAAACCCAGCAAATAAAGTACTAACATCCAGCCTAGGTTTAGGTTTCAGATAATTTTCTAGTGACAGTGTTTTGGTGGTTTCAGAAGTAGAGGGGATGGAAAAAGAAGGGATATAGATAACAGGTGGATATGATGGAGAAGGAGTATGGACAGATGAAGGTTTAGCAATCTGAGGTTTAGATGGTAAAGTTTCATTATCAAGGTCAGAAGGGATGGAAACAAAAGGTTTAAGAATAGATGAAATGAAATCAGATCTATCAGAATCAGTGGAATCAGATGAATCTGAAGAATCAGAAGATTCAGAAGATTCAGATGATCCAGAGGGAACTGGATAGACAGTCATAAGAGGTTGAAGATCAAGAACCATCGGTTCAGGATCAGATGGAATGGTTTCTGTTTGTTGTTCATAAGTTTGTGTTTCAGGTGGGGGAATTTCAGAAGTTTGGTTTTCAGATGGGTGTGGTTCAGATATACGTGGAGCAAAAGTTGGGGTTTATCAGGACTGGTTTTCTGATGTATGTTGAATGAGGGTATGGATGGTACAGAAGATTGTGGTTCAGAAGGTTGTGATTGAGGTTCAGAAGTTTTATTTTGTTTAGGTGTAGAAGGAAGTGGTTGATATTTTTCTGGTTCAGAAGGAATGGGTTCAGAGTCATGAGGAGGAGAAGGTGAGGGAATAGGTTCATAAGGAGGGGGTTCAAATGCTAGTACTTCTTTAATTGTTTCTAAAATAGAATCTAAACTAGCAGAAGGAGGGTTACCTTTTTGTTTCTTGACACGCTTTGGCTTTGCAGCAGATGCTTCGCCAGAAGCTTTTCTCTTTGGCTTAGAAGATCCTTCTTCTGAGACTTTCCTTTTCTTCCTCTGTCTCTCCCCATGAAAATCAAATCCAGGTTCATCTGCTCTGTGAATCAGATGTTCTAGAATAGGAGTCCCATCTGCTAAACATTCTGCTATGTAAGCCAGAATAATCTCCTTGGGTTCATTAGCGTAGAAGAGAGGGAAATCATCCACTAGAATCCTTCTCTTGCTGACTTCTTCAAAGTTGATCTGATCTGGTGCAGAAGTAAGTTCTTCTACAATCCTCATCCTCTGGAGACTTTTACCATTCAGAGGTTTTCCAACAACTGAAGCTACTTCTTCTTTCATACCAGCTTCTGTCAGATGACCAACCAAGCCATTCTCAGTCAGAATATCTGAGATGAGTCGTCCCATAGGAATCCAATTTCTCATCTTTTGGTGCTTGGTTCTGATTTCTTCTCTAGATTGCTTCACATGAGTCCACAGATGGGTGAAGAGCAAGTAAGTCAGATCCACCTTGATGCCTTTGCCCAGACAATACATGAAGTACATCTGATCAGAGTTGATGTAGTCAGGTGAATTTGTTGATTTTCTGTGATGGATGCAACCTAAGAAGATCTTAGCCTAGATCTTGTATTGAACTTTCAGATCCTTTATCTTGTTGGGGGCTTCTCCAAAAGTAAACACCTCACTATATACCTTGTCCATATCCACACGATTAGCTGGCAGATGAGTAACACCATCTGACTCTTGATAACCTATCAACTTGCGAATCAGATCTTCAGTGATAATGATTTCTTTGCCCAGAACTGAAGACATGATGAACTTGGGGAAAACTCTTGCATGAATCCAAAATTCCTTGATCAAGCAAGGGTAAACTGAACCAACCAGTCTGTCAAAGTATTTTGTCCATCCTTTTGCTGACACCGTTGGACGTAAACCAAATCCATTCTCAGCAATACTTTCAAAATCAATTAAGAACTCACAAAGAACTTCCAGTTGATCAATGGGAGTGAGGAGAGTTCTTTCAGGTGCTATGAACGGAGTAGGACCCATTGTAGAAGAATAAATAGTAGCCATATTTGATTCAAACTGTTGAGAGGTTGAAGATGAAGTTGCCATTGTTGAAGAAGTGAGATAACGAAAGCTTCTTTGGGTTTTGGGTTTGGAGGAGAGGAAGAAACAATGGAGTAAACAAAAATGCATAAACGTGAGAGAGAGAGAGAGAGAGAGAGAGAGTGTAAAGTGTGAAATGGTGTTGTGTCGTGGCATTTATAGGGCAACAATTAGAGCATACTTACACACGTTCAACAATTAATAAATTAAAAAGAAAACAAAAGGTCACATCAAAAAGAATAATAATTAAAAGCAATTAATGATTCTGATATGCGTGGGGAGGAAAACGAGAAATTGAGAATACAAACAGTACCTCAGAACGGCGTCTCATTGAGTACACTCCACCTTTTCAGATATCATGTGGCACGTGTTTGATGTTGATGTGCCTCTGAATCTCTTAAGAATAAGAAACTTTAACCAACGCTCAGATCTTCTGAGACTTGTTAGATCAGAGTTTCACAAAATAAATAATGTACTAAAGGAAATAATCAGAAGAATTACTTCAGAACATAGACATTATTCATATTTCATTAGAATAAAGTTTCTTCTGAATAATAGTTTTATTCTGGACAAAAATCCATACTAATATTCTTCAGAATAAACTTAAACATATCTTCAGCAAGGGGTTTTGTGAAGATATCAGCCCATTGATGGTCTGTATCAACAAAGTTCAAACTAATAATTCCCTTCTGAACATAGTCTCTGATAAAATGATGCTTAATTTCTATGTGTTTTGCCTTAGAATGCAAAATAGGATTCTTAGAAAGGAAAATAGCAGAAGTATTATCACAGAAAATAGAAATGTTACTCTCATGAATCTGATAGTCTTCTAGTTGACTCTTCATCCAGAGCATCTGTGTGCTACAACCAGCAGCATCAATGTATTCTGCTTCTGTTGTTGAAAGCGCTATTGTGGGTTGCTTCTTGCTGAACCAAGAGATCAGATGACTTCCCAGAAACTGACAGCTTCCAGAAGTACTCTTACGTTCTACTCTGTCTCCAGCATAGTCAGCATCATAGAATCCAACTAATTTATAATCATCAGATTTTCTATAACACAAACCCACGTTAGTAGTACCTTTCAGATACCTCAGAATCCTCTTAATAGCTGTTAAGTGGGATTCTCTAGGATCTGATTGGAATCTAGCACAAAGACAGGCACTAAAGAGAATATCAGGCCTAGAAGCAGTCAAGTGCAGAAGAGAACCAATCATACCTCTGTAGAGCTTCTGATCTACCTTTTTACTTACCTCTTCTTTACCTAGTGTGCTTGTAGGATGCATTGGAGTCTTTGCTACCTTACTTTCTGACATGTTGAATTTCTTCAGAAGTTCCTTTACATACTTTGTCTGATGTATGTAAGTACCTTCTGGAGTCTGATTCACTTGAATTCCCAGAAAGAACCTGAGTTCTCCCATCATGCTCATCTCGAATTCTGCCTGCATAGATTGAGCAAACTCCTTTCCAAGCATAATATTGGTAGTTCCAAATATAATATCATCAACATAAATCTGACAGACTAAAATGTCTTTCTTAATTGATTTATGGAAGAGAGTAGTGTCAACTTTTCCTCTGACAAAGTTGTTTTCCAGAAGGAAATTACTCAGCCTCTCATACCAAGCTCTGGGAGCTTGTTTTAAGCCATAGAGTGATTTCTTAATTTTAAAAACGTGTTCTAGAAATTTTTCATTTTCAAAACCTGGAGGTTGATGAACATAAACTTCTTCTTCTATGAAACCATTTAAGAAGGCACTTGTAACATCCATCTGATACAGAGTGATGTTATTTTGTGCAGTAAAAGAAATAAGCAAGCGAATAGATTCTAACCTTGCCACAGGAGCATAAGTCTCTGTGTAATCTATACCTTCTTGCTGACTGTATCCTTGAGCAACCAGCCTAGCCTTGTTTCTGATAGCTTTTCCTTGCTTATTCAGCTTGTTTCTGAAGACCCATTTAGTTCCAATGATGTTGAAACCATTTGGTCTTGGAACCAGATCCCAGACGTCATTTCTGGTGAATTGGTTAAACTCTTCTTGCATAGCAAGTATCCAATCATTATCGTTCAGAGCCTCATCCACAGAAGTATGTTCAATGATAGACACCAAACCAAACAGTGACGTTCCAGAAGATCTGAGAAATAACCTTGTTCTGATAGGGTCATCCTTCTTTCCAATTATCATTTCCTCTGGATGAGAGGCTTTGATTCTGGATGACCCTTTAACATTTGGTTCTTCAAAAATTGTCAAGTTATCCATCTGAGCAGTCAAGGGAGTAGCATCTGACGTTGCTTCTGATGCTTTTGCTTGAGCTTTGTCTGCCTCTGATTCTTCAGAATCTATGAGAAAGACTTCTCTATCTGCAGAAATTTTAAGCTGCTTTGGCTTTTGATTGCCAAGCTTATCATAAAATCTAACATGAATTGATTCCTCTACAATCTGTGTCTCAGTATTGTATACTCTATAGCCTTTAGAGCATTCAGAATATCCAAGCATGAAACACTTCTGAGCTTTAGAATCAAACTTGCTCAGATTTTCCTTAGTGTTTAACATAAAACATACACATCCAAAAGGATGGAAATAAGAAATGCTGGGCTTTTTATTCCTCCACAGTTCATAAGGAGTCTTCTCTAGAAGAGGCCTAACTGACACTCTGTTCTAAATATAACAAGTTGTATTCACTACTTCTGCCCAAAAATGTTTTGCCATGTTAGTTTCGTTGATCATGGTTCTTACCATTTCTTGCAATGTTCTATTTTTACTTTCTACAACTTCATTCTGTTGAGGAGTTCTAGGAAAAGAAAAATCATGTGCAATGCCATTTTCTTTAAAAAAAATTTCAAAGTATTTGTTTTCAAATTCTCCACCATGATCACTTCTGACTTTAACAATTTTAAATTCTTTTTCATTTTGGACTTATTTGCAGAAGTCAATGAATTCAGAATGAGACTCATCCTTGTGTTTCAAGAATTTTACCCATGTCCATCTGCTGTAGTCATCAACAATGACTAATCCATACTTCTTGCCTCTGATGGATGCAGTTTTCACTGGTCCAAACAGATCAATACGAAGCAGCTCTAATGGTCTAGAGGTTGAAACAACATTTTTTGTTTTGAAAGAAGATTTTGAAAATTTTCCTTTCTGACATGCTTCACAAAAAGCATTTGAGTTGAACTTCAACTGAGGAAGTCCTCTGACCAGATTGAGCTTATTAATCTGAGATATACGTCTCATACTAATATGACCCAATCTTCTGTGCCTGACTCATTGCTCATCGTTAACAGACAGAAGGCATTTTACATTCTGAACTTTAAGTTCTGAAAGATTGATTTTGTAAATGTTGTTCTTCCTTTTTCCATTAAAGAGGATTGAGCCATCTTTTTGACTGACAGCTTTACAACATTTTTGATTGAAGATTATGTCATAACCATTGTCACTTAATTGACTTATGGACAATAGATTATGTATTAATCCTTCAACAAGTAAGACATTAGATATGGAAGGGAGGTTACCATTACCAATAGTTCCAGAGCCTATTATTTTGCCCTTCTGGTTCCCTCCAAACTTCACATCACCTCCAGATCTAAGTTCCAAGCTTTGGAACATAGACCTTCTTCCCGTAATGTGTCGCGAGCAGCCAAAGTCCAGGTACCAAGATTGGTGTCTCAACTTTGCTGCTAAGGACATCTGCAACAAAAATAATTTTGTCCTTAGGTACCCATATTTTCTTGAGTCCTCTGGGGTTAGTAGGTTTGAAATTCTTTCTGAATTTCTTTCCCTTAAAGGTATCTTTATTCTGCTGAGATTTTGGTTTATTAAACACAGGTTTTCTCTGATCAGAACGTGTGTGCTTAATATCATTTAAATGACCAAATTTGAAATGAGCATACAAAGGAGAATACTTAATGATCAGTTTATCAACAGGTTTTGGATTTAAATCCTTCCCAGAAGGTGATTCATATCCAATTCCCTTTCTGTTGTTTCTACTTACGCCATATATCATTGAAGCCATCTTGCTTATATCTAGGCCTCTGGCCAGAAACTTCTGAAAGCTATAGTCATACTCTTCTAAAATGTTTTTAGAGCATGATATAGGATTTGAGTCAGATTTCTGAGCTTTTTCTAAATCATTTTTTATTTTAAGATTGTTTGCTTTAAGCTCAGCAACTTCAGATCTCAGCTAATCATTCTCAGATGCAAGACAGCTTTGAAGCTTCTTGTATTTGAGTTTAATTTTTCCGTAGCTTTCAAGAATTTCAGATAAACTCTCAGCAAGTTCAGCTCTAGAAAGTTCAGAAAATACCTCCTCAGAATCTGATTCTGATCCAGATTCAGCAATTTCTCGTGGTCCTCCATGTCAGCCATCAGTGCTACATTAGCACACTCATCTTCTGATTCTGATGAAGATTTAGAAGCATTTGAATCGTCCCACGTGGCCATTAGAACTTTCTTCTTCTTTTCAAACTTCTTTCTGGGTTTCTCCTTTAGAAGTTTGGGACATTCATTCTTATAGTGGTCTGGCTCCTTGCACTCATAGCACACCACATCTTTCTTTCCAGATTTCTTATGTCCAGAAGATTTTCCACGCTGATCAGATCTCTTGAAATTTCTGAACTTCTTTTGTTTGTGCTTCCAGAGTTGGTTTATCCTTTTGGACAACAAAGACAGTTCATCTTCTTCAGAGGAAGATTCTTCATAACTTTCTTCAATAAACTGCAAAGCTTTAGCAGATTTGTTAGATTTTAGTGCAACAGACTTACCTTTCTTCTGAGGTTCGTCTTCTTCTAGCTCAATCTCGTGACTCCTTAAGGAACTGATCAATTCCTCCATAGTGATCTTATTCAAATCCTTGGCAAGCTTCAGAGCTGTCACCATTGGTCTCCATCTTGTTGGCAAGCTTCTGATAATCTTCTTGACGTGATCAACAGTAGAATAGCCTTTATCCACAACCTTCATACCAGCAGTTAGAATCTGAAACCTTAATAACATAGCTTCTACATATTCAGATTCCTCCATCTTGAAGGCCTCATATTTCTGAATGAGCGCCAAGGCTTTTGTCTCCTTTACTTGGGAGTTTCCTTCATGCGTCATTTTTAGAGATTCAAACATATCAAATGCAGTATCTCTATTTGTTATTTTCTCATACTCAATATGAGATATTTCATTTAATAGAATGATTCTTGCCTTGTGATGGTTTCTAAACTCCTTCTTCTATTGATCAGACATAGATTTTCTATCAACCTTTTTGCCTTCATCATTTGTAGGATGAATATAACCATCAGTAACCAAATCCCATAAGTCAACATCATAGCCTAGAAAGAAACTTTCTATTCTATCTTTCCAGTAATCAAACTTCTCACCATCAAACATGGGAGGTTTGGTGTTGATTTTGTCTCTATCATCGTATTTGTTGTTATATGAAGTTGAAGTTGAAGCTTCAGCAGCCACGATGAATAAAGAACAATAGACTAAGAGCTTTCCCAACAGGATCTTTTTCTGTCACGGTTAAGTGAGAGCACTTACAGAACCGGAGCTCTGATGTCAACTGAAGGTGAGAAAAACACTTAAAAGGGGGGGGGGGGTTGAATAATGATTTTTAAAACAATTTGGATGATAGAAAAATAACACAGTATTTTAATCCTGGTTCGTTTGAACTCAAACTAATCCAGTCCACCCTACCAAGGTGATTTTCCTTTCTCAACAAGGACTTAATCCACTATATCAAACTTGATTACAATGTAAACCACTAAGACAATTGTCTTAGTCTTCTCAAGAAATTATGACCACAACTTGGTCTTCTTAAGGAAATCTTTTTACAAAAGATAAACTAACAAATTTGTGTTTAAGAAGTGCTTCTAAAAAGCTATATCACAACAGTGATTTTTACACAAGTTATAGAACGAGGAATATAACTATTCTAGCTTGAAGAATGTTTGAATGAGAGCTTGTTGAATAACTTTGTCAAGAATTTGTTTCAAGTTTGTTAACCTTTGAAGTGATGTTAAGACTTGCTTTTATAGCCCTTTGAAGTCCATTCTCAAAGACTGTGCAATCTGTGCATTCTGTTCTTTTTGTCTTCTAATGACTTTTCCTTTCTCAGAAGAGGAATGTTCTGACAAATCCTTTTTGTCTGAAATCATGTGTCATGCACGAATGGGGAAATAGCCGTTTAGGATAAGACAAGGAATATACCAACAGATCTTTATTTGAACAACATCTTCTTCAACAACCTTGGAACTCCTTGCATCAGAACTTCTGATGATGTTCTTAGTTGTTCAGGTCAGAGTTAACTCACTCAGAGTTTCTCTATCAGAGTTTGCAGCAAAGTGCTTTAAGCGTGAAATCCTTATCAGAGCATACTTGTTTATCAGAACTTATGTACTTGCAGCATTGAGTACTTCTAGAGTCTTCTGAAGCTTTACGTATGTTCTTTGCTCAAGTTCTTCATAGCTTCGCTCAAAGTCATTGTAGCAGATCAGAGTCTTCTGATGTGTTGCTTCTAATGCTCAGAGCTTTTTCGTTCTATGGTGTTCAGTGGCGTTCTTGCTTCCAGAATAATATTAATTTTGATATCTGAAACAAATAAACACTTGAACAAAAATTAGTGTATATAAATTCTCTATACAAAATTTCATTAATGTTATCATCGAAACAATGAGATATATTGAACATCAATCTGTGTTCTAACAATAAGTAGAAGAAAAAAAAATTGGTCAAATGAGGCATGTCATACGAAGAAGGGAAATCGTTGCTCTACCCCCAAAGGCACCATTAAGGACAAGTTAACAACAAAGAAGCAATGACCTCCCTCCATCCTTTATGACAACCGTGAATATCGGAGGTCAATGCATTCAAATCATAGGATATCACAATGGTGTCTAGTGAGGATGATAATGATGATGAGATGAATTAGTTATTTTCATAATTATTATTAATCAAAATATCATTTTTGGTCCCCATAACTATATCTTTGGGTTCATATTAGTCCCTTAATTTTTTTTCCATGTCAGATTGGTCCCTTAACTCTTTAAAATGTGTCATGTTAGTTCTTTTCATATAATTAGCGACGAAAAAATTAAAAAATGGGTCGCTAACTTGGTTCCTAATTAGAAAAAAGGACTAACATGACATGTTTAAAAGAGTTAAGGGACTAATCTGCAACAACAAAAATTAAGGGATCAATCTGAACCCAAAGGTATAGTTAAGGGATTAAAAAGGGTATATTGCCTTGTTATTACTATTGTTTGTCTTTCTTTTTTGCAATTCCCTTCTTGTTCTAAAATTTCCTAAAATTGAATAAATTTTGTTTTTCCTTTCTAAATGTCTATGTGTTTGCATATTTAAAATTTCTGCCTTACATATTTTATTTGCCTTTTTGATTATGACAAATGGGGAGAAGTATATTCTTATGCAGAGTATAGTATACTCTCTACTAAATTGACGGGGAGTTTAACCACTCAAATTATATATCTATGTTTTTTTCTTTTACCACCTCCCCAATAGATGCTTTATCATCATCAAAAAGGGGAAGAATGTGAAACTATGTATTTGTAGGTACAATCAAGAAGAGATCAAAATAAAGCAAGTCATATATATAATGGTTTGATTTTGATGATGGCAACTTAGTTTAACTAATGACAACTTGTGAGGATGATGAAAACTTTGAGGATGACTTATGAAGAATCAATATAATTCTAAAGCATTAAGTCAAGTAAGAATGTTAAGCAATCAAAGATGTACAAGATAATTTGTTTAAAACTCTTCCTCTGAATCAACCCATAAACTAGGATTTTGATGATCACCTTTGATGATGGCATCCAACTTAAAGATATCTTAAACCTCATCTCCATGAAGACTCAAACAAGTGCTCATATGATTGACGTATTTAGAAAATTCTTAAAGCTTCAGACTATGAAGGAGAGGAAGTGTGAAAGCTCGCTCAGTTGCATTTGAGTGATCCATGTTTTGTAAAAACACAAGATTATTTTTGTAAATTAGTATGGATAAACCACACAAACACTAAAACATTTTAAAGTATATATTTCTCAAACAAAACAACTTAAAAATGTTTTGGAGCCTTTCCAGTTGAATTAGAAACTATTAAAATGATTTAGACAAGTTTTTAAATAGTCCAATTGATTAGAGTATATTCTCAATCGGTTGGGTTAGTGAAAATAGTGTCCATAATCGATTAATATAGTGTATTAATGAAAGGTAATTCCTCTCCATCAAAACTTTCCAAAATGGGCATCTATACTCAATTATTTTAGTCATCTAATTGATTGGCTTAAATACCCAATCGATTGGGACATTAAGTTGGCCCATGGATATTTTCTTTTTTTGTTTCAAACTCTATCCTATAAATAAAGGAATCTCCCTCCATGTTTTCACGTCCAATAATGAGATCTATCTCACTCTCCTCACACACTTTCTCTCTAAAAATATTTTTCTACTTTCTTTCACTATAATTTAGCCATAACGCCTCGATAAAGTTCTTATGTTCAAGTGAGGTTTTTATTTTGAAAAAGGTGATATTGTAAATTCACCAAGAGATAGTTTCTCTTTGTTGAATAATTCTTCTTAAGGGAGTGTTTGTTTGGGTTCAAAGCTAAACCCGTTAAAAGTTTGTTTTGAGGATTTAGTATTAATTCGTCAGTTTGGTTTGTGAGCTCAGCCTGTGTAAAAGCTCAACTTAGTTTGAAATTAGCTTGGTTTAAAATCTCAATTTGGCTTGTGGTAAGTTAGTGTAAAACCCCAGTCTAGTTTAAGATTATCCTGGTGTAAAATCTCAATTAGGTTTGTAGTCAATCTGTGTAAAACCCATGTTTGTTTCGGAGAATAACTTGTTCAAAAATCCACATTGGTTCGAGATCCGTATAAAACCTCGGTTTAACTTGGGGACTAACTGCTTCAAGTTCGTGTTTGGAAAAAAGATTAACCGCTTCAGTTTACTGTTTATTGTTTGATTTGAAGTTATCTTAAAACATTATTTTCCTTGTATAAGGGGGTTTGTAAGATCATCCAACTAAAAATTTATAGATATTACTGGATACTCTTAAGATCAAGTCATAGGGAGATGATTATGTCACTTCATTTAGACAAAACCTCTACAATTTATGGTGTCTTCTCTCGTCCCTTATCCTTTTAATTTTCTGTATATTTCTTTCCATTGATATTTTGTTGCTATTTTCAAACGCTTTCTCAAAATTGAAAATAATTTTGTTTTAAACAATCATTTTTCAAATCCCCACAATTCACCTCTCCCCCCTTTTGTGTGTGGAGTCACATGTCCATTAGTTACTACTATGTTTCTCAACTCAATAGTTTTGCAGCTTTCATTCCTAGAATTATAAACATATTCCCAACAAAACCTCCACTCAGTTGAGATACCAATTATTTATATAACTAGAAAATTTGAGTTTCAATATTCTTTATGGATTCTTCATGGTTACTGTTGGATTTCTCTTGACTAGACTTCATTGCCTCAAAGATGCTTTGAATCATCTTCATGAATTTCTTGATAATTTCTTCTTAAAGAGATGACTTCATTGGTGGTGGACTATGAATATATCATTAGTTAGAATTTTGACCTTGATTCTTGCTCTAATTGAAATTTGGATGATCCTTCTACCTTAGATTATAAGTGTTGGAAAAAGAATTTGGTTTTTGAAATTTTCCAGCATAATTAACCTCTTCAGCATGTCCTTTTAGTACACAATTTCCATTTGCATGACCTTCTCCACCGATATCATATCCCAACACTTGGACTTGACTAGAATTTTCTTGAGCAAGAATAGTGACAACTAACTGATTTGTTATAGCTTCAAGTTACGCTAATAGAGCAGTTTGAGTATCAAGCTTTATCATACCTTTCTTCTTTGGAGCTCTGTCACTTTATGTGTGGTATTTATTTTGACACATATTCTCAATAAGCTTATTCCCTTCATCTTATTCTTATTCTTCATAGTACCTCCAGCCGAGGCATCAAGAATTAAGCCTTCGAATTTGAACTTTCAAGCCTCGTGTAAAATGTTGCATTTGCTCCATGTTGTCCATGTTATGATTAAGACACTTCATGAGTGACAATTTAAATCTCTCCAGGGCATCATAACGAGATTCTGAGTCACCTTGCTCAAAAATAGATATTTCATCCCTTATTTTCATGAGCTGGAAGTGAGTGTAAAAGCATTCAAAAAAACTGTCTTCTAAATCTTTCCAAATCTGAATAGTTCCAATGGGTAGAAACTACAACCAATATTTTTCTCTCTCGATTAAGTGAAACCGAACAACCTATGATTTATTTGGTTGTCAGTCACTCAATCTGGTATGCACATAGAATAAGTCGTATAGAAACGAGATAGATGTTCCTATGGGTCTATAATAGCATTCCTATCAAATTAATTTTCCCTCAAACCTTCTAGAATTGTAATCTTAATATCAAAAGCCATAGGATTTGATGGTTGGAGTCCAAGATAAATTTTCCCAGCATCAGTCTTTCTTTAATAGTCTCTCATAGTCCGCCTAGGTGGATCGTTAGCCGATACTACTTCTTCGTTATTAGACTCGTTGTTTGAAGGTGTTGGTGTTAACTCTTCTTTTCACACCTCTTCTGCTAATCATGCTAACCAAACTACTTTTTGATTTGCTTTTGCCGTCTATTCAGTCTTTGAATCAAATAGCAATCAATTAGAGTTTTCACCTCGCATACATAATTTAAAACTAACTCAATAATAATTTTTTATATTTAATTTAAATTAACAAAAAATAAATACTTAATTCATCATGGGGTCCCTTTACTTAATTTAAGGTTTCAATTTGGTCCACTGTCTAATAAATGTTACTTTTAAGCCCCTCCAAAACATCTTTGTTAGCTAATTTGATTTATTCCATTGAATTAAAATTTAAATGTATTAAGCTAGAAAATATTTTTGAGTGTCCACCATAGACTTCATTAATATTTTTAATATTAACCATTTGATCATTTTAACAAATTTCACACCTTTAGATCTTGATGGCCTATTCATTCTATCAATACACCATCAACACCTAATACTCTTTATGTATCTTCATCTTTTTCCACTCTTCTTCTTCTTGTCCATCTTCATCATCTTTATAAAAGTTCCAGAAAAAATACTTCTAATTAATTTTGTTAAAATAGTAACAACCAAACAAATATAACCATAACCAAAATATAAAAACACAAGACATGTTAACACCATTGATCTCTAAATTTGCAACATTTAAACAAGAAACCCCCACACACACAAAAAAAACCCAATTTTCTCTTGCAATCAATGAAGCAAAATACATTGTAGACATAACATTACTTATGTTGAACCTTGGTCGGCTAGAACACCCTACTCTTAAAACCTTTTTCGGTAATTCCCTAGCCCCGAGATGCTTCTAGGGTATCCTTTTGTGCACTTCCAATAGCACGTAGGTAACTTCCTCATTCCCCAGACATCTTAATAGAGGGGTAGATAAATCTATTTTATATAAAATTTCTTCAATCACGGTATACAAACTAACTCTTCTTTTTACCAAGGTAGCTTCGGTTGAGTTAGACGGAATAACCGTTTGCTCAACTTACATTCAAATTGGTTACATCCAGGAGGGTGGATCAACATTGTCTATGGTCGACACTGTGTTCCTTAGAACTTCAATGCTCAAAGCTTTTATAGTTTCCTAGACGAAAGAATGATTAATTATTGGCTTATTGTGCTCGCTAACCCAAAGAGTACATCGGCCTGAGTATTCTCTTCCTGAGGAACATAAGTGGCCTTAGACATTTTAAACTTCACCAACTTCTCTTTGGCTAGCCTTAAGTATTGCTGAAACAATAGGTCTTTAGCCTAAGCCTCCCCCCGGATCTAGGAGATGACCAACTAGATATCCATCTACAACTCAATGTTTTTCGCCCTCATCTCTTTTTCTAGGGTCATTCCTGAAGGGAAATCATGATCCAAAACGTAGCAAAAATTAAAACTTTTCCTTTAGTGATCCTTACAAGTGGACATGATCAGTGATAGAAACAATTACCTCTTGTGGAGATAAAACCTTTGATGTTGAACCGAAGGGCTGATCACGAGCGCTGAATGATGAACAACGCCTCTACTCAGTCCACACGAACAAATTCCTTCAGTCTCAGTACTAACTGCTATGAATGAAGGTTGTAAGTGTATGTGTGTGTGTGTGTGTGAGAGTGTGAGAGATAGATAGATAGATAGATAGATAGATAGATAGATAGATAGATAGATAGATAGATAGATAGATAGATAGAGAGAGAGAGAGAGAGAGAGAGAGAGAGAGAGAGAGAGAAGGAAGATACATTTAAGGTTTCATAGGCCAAACTTTCATCAAGTATGAATGACTCTACACAAGGGTTCTATTTATAGAACCACTTATAGGGGATGCAAGCTAAAAAAACCCACTTAAGTGCACGCGCACCATATCTTATGGTATACCGTATATCACCTAAGCACGTGGTACCTTCCCATATTCTGTATTCTACTTAAGTGCATTGTACCTTATGGTGTTCTACATTTACTTAAGTGCGTCGTACCTTACAATGTTCCTTATTTACTCTACCTCTTATCAATCTGTTCTTATGTGTGTGATCTTGTAAGTTTTTGCAACGTTGGTAATTATATTAAATCATGCATTTAACATAATAAATAGTGAGCAGTATCTAGAAACACATCACTGCTACCCAAGTCACGAAAATGTCATGTGATATGACTAAACCTTTTGTGATAATACTTGCTTGTATAATTACCCCTTTGCCCTTATGTCTATATTGAACACAAGGCATATACCGTGTCATCATTGTCCAGTTCAATATTAGACCCTTAGACATTTGTCATGTTATGCAGGATAAAAAAATTCCATTTAGGTCACTCATGTCCTTCATCATGCTTTGTAGAGTATCCATCAATTGTATTTATGGTCATCCAGCTACGATAACGTTAGATCAATAATAAAGTACTCGACTCTACATCTAGGGTTCATAGTGGTTTCAGGTCAAAGGGTGGTATATACCACTATCACCATGAGAGTATCTTATGACACTTTGCATAATATTCTATGTAGTACTCTCATAGCAGGTCAATCTAGTATAAATATTACTCTTTATATTCATACATATGTTAAGACTTGATAAATCTTTATTTATGATCCATGAGATGTGATCATCAGTCTATCTACATAATAGTCTTGATGCTTTAAGGTTTTCTCATTTCACAGTAAAGCTCGACTACGGATACTTTAAGAATAATGTCCTTATGTTTAATGGGATCTCATGATTAAGTCATACTTAATATTTCATTAAATGAACTAGCTATTCTAAGGACTTTATTATTCTGTAAAAACAAACATAATAAAGAAATGCCTTTTATTAATAAATAATTTGATACAAGTACTAAAAGTATTGGCCTCTAGGGCTTACACCAACAATTTCTACAATTACAGCTTCATACTCGGCTTGGTTGTTGGTGGATGAAAAAAACGAATCTCAAAGAAACCTCAACATTGAGGTCGACCCTGCTCTCCAAAATCATGCTGATACAACTTCCACTATTGTTATAAGACCTGTCTATGAATATCATCCAGGTACGAGTTGACTCCGGGGGGATAAGAGTCATTTTTGCTAAGAAATCGGTGAGTAACTATGATTTAAATACCTTCCTCTCTTTGAAAGATACCTAACACTTCGAGAATCCGATAAACTATTTTGTTAAATGTTTGGCCAAATTTTGTCGATGAAATACCTATTTCAGCAGTGAGTCAGTTCAAAAAAATGATAGAATGTGCAAGGAAGTACCTTAGGAGTTTCCTCGATGCGGTTATAAACTCCAGAGTTCCTTTCTCTATCTTCTGTTAGCACGTCCCAGCTATGGCCTTTGATATGAAGTATACAAAAGTCTAGTTAGAATCTAGATCTCTAATCATGACAACAATAATAACTTCCTTTGTGACTTCTAGGTACAAGTATAGGGTTTCTCCCAAGAATGGTCATGTGAGTACCGGTGCAGTGGCTAGTTCTTTATTCGGTGTCTCGAATGCTCTTTCATATTCAGGTGTCCATTTGAACTTCATCTCTTTCCTTAATAACCTATAGAAAGGAAATGCATATTGGAAAAACTTTAAAATAAACCCGTTTAAAGTGATCACCATATCGTTTAACTTTTAAACCTCCTTCTTAGAGGTTAAGGCATTCATCTGAACCATTGTTTCGCACTTGTCAAAGTTGGCTTCAATCCGCTCTTTGTTAATTAGAAACCTAAGAACTTGTCGGCTCTCACTCCAAATGCACACTTCTTTAGATAGAGCCTCATGTTGTGTTTCTAGACTCTTTTGAACACTTGCAAGATGTGTTGATCATGAACCTCTTCTTCACTAGGCGTTACAATTATATCATTCATGTATACTTCTAGTGTCTCACCTATCTCTTCCCGAAAGACCTTATTCATCATCCTTTGATATGTTACACCCGCATTCTTAAATCCAAAAGGCATTACATTTTATTAGTAATTATCTTGTTTGGTCATGAAGGTCGTCTTTTTCCTGTCGGGTCCGATCATAGGTATCTGGTAATACCCAAAGTAAGCATCCATGAAGGATAGTAGTTTATATCTGGACGATTTATCTATGAGTTGGTCAATATTATGCGGCGAGTAATAGTCCTTCGGGCGTGCTTTGTTATGATCAGTGTAGTCTATGCATATCCTCCACTTTCTTGAGGATTTCTTAACCAATACAATGTTGGAAAGCTATTACGTATATTTTACCTCATAAATAAAATTATGTCTAACAGACCTTTCACTTTGATAGTAATAGCTTTAGATTTCCGTAGGGCCTGCTTCCTTCTTTGTTGGGAGACGTACCAAACACTAGGGTAGACATTCAATTGATGGTAAGCTATCATGGGGTCAATGTCGGGCATCTCATGCGAGGAGATAACAAAGAGATTGACATTTTCCTAGAGACAATTGATCAACGTGAACTTTACTTCAGTAAGAAGCTTGCATCCTATTTTAATGGATCGAGCGAAATTATCACCAAGCTGAACAACTTCAAAATCACTGTCTGGGATAGGTCTAACCTACTCTTCACGTGCATCCAAATTTAAAATATTGATTCCCCAGAGACCTTATTCTTCTATATTACGAAAGTGAGGAGATCTCTGAGGATGACCTATATGATGTGCCTCGCTTCCTTGAGGTCAACGTTAATTATAGTTAGCTTCTCTTCATTGCTATGATACATTAATTTCAGGTGGAGTGGTGAAGCCATACCATTTAGCTTTTCTAAGAAAGATCTACCAAGGATACCACTGAAGGTGCTTATACACAAAATTATCAAGAAGCTAAGGGTCACCTTTCTCTTGCCCGCTCATTCTCCTACTAATAGTCTCAGATCTATCATTCTACAATGGTGAGTTACTGAATCGTTGAAAGCCAACAGATCTCTGACATTGTGTTAATTTATATCTAGTTGCTGGAGACATAATCGCTCTATTGTGTCAACATAGTGGAATTGCATGAACTTCCTCCTCTAAGAGGAATTTATTGGCTGTTATAACAAATGGAACCTCCATGTTTGGGACTCCATTCATATTTTCACAATCTAGGAATCCTATCATCATTTAGTCTCCACTTTGCGGTCTGGTTTTAGTTTTTGTCTAGATGTTGTGTAAGAACAAGATTTGGTTCTACATCTGGCCTTTGAGTTTTGATGATAATTGCACATATTATCTAAAAGAACAGTTCTGTATGATATGGTTTATGTCTAGTGTGTGGCGGTTGCCAATATGATTCTGACTCTGATAAGAAGATGTGTGATGTCATCAGACTCTGTTATCAATACTCTAGAAGAAAACATATATGTGTACAAGATAAAGCCAAGATTCAGAAATACTTCTAATGCAACGGTTCTAAGGAACGTTAGTAACGAGATTTTTTTATTGATACTTTATAAGTAAGCCTCTAAGGCTTTACAATAAATGCGATTTCTATTGTTACAACTCTAAAGATTCTGAAGACATGGTTCTGGTGAACAAAGCTCTGAAGATTTTGAAGACATCAACTATAAAGATCAAGTTCTGAAGAGTTTCTGAAGACAAGGTTCTGATTGAACAAAGTGCTGAAGACTCTGAGGATAAAAGTGTGCTTAATGAAATCTGAAGATTCTAAAGATGAGGTTCTGACAGAACAAGTTCTGAAGACTCTGGAGATAATGTTTCTAAGAAAACAAGTGCTGAATATTCTTATGACTAGGTTCTGCTGAACAAAGATCTGCGATTCTAAAGACTGTGGTTTTGAAAATTAAACAAAGAAAGACTCTACAACACGCTTCATTAAGTTAATATCTGAAGCCTCTGAAGATTCTAGAAGACTGAAAGTAAAAATAGTTTTAAGCTGAATATAATAGTATTAAAACTCTGTGACCTCTACCTCGAAAAGGTGGCAAAAGAGAAGCTTTTTGTATAGTGATGTTGACCATTCCTTCATGTGAATGTTATGATATTACTGTTGGAAAATGTTTCTAGGAATACCCTTCAACGGATCAATTTTCTTAAGCTCTGTAAATTGAAGATCAAGAAGCTTGAAGAATTTATGATTGCTAATAGTTGGTTGCTAGGATAGCACACTGCTATGCAAAGCTAAAGTGTTGAAGAAAATGATACAAGTTGAAGCTTAAATGAAGAATGCTCAATGAAGAAGAAGATGAAGCAAACAACAGAAGTGCATAGAACGATGCAACATGCTGAAGTCATGTGAAACTAGTCAAGTGAAACATCAATAAGTGAAGCATAGTAACTTAGTTGATCTTAATGGTTAAATTGGAAGAAGTATTATATGCTCAAGAAGGAGTTAACCAAAAGAAGCTAAAAGCTCATGAAAAGAAGCCATAGTGCTCATCAAGAAAGCTTCTAAGCAATATAGAACTAATGTTTTATAGTCTCTCAGAGATTTATTCTTTAGGTAGTTTTCTGTATTATAAATCAAGGAGTTGCTGCTCATATCTTGCTTAGAAACACTTAGGTGTTCATGTACTTCATCTGTGTAATCAGTTTGTAAGAAACATATTAGTGCACAAGAAAATCCTCGTAAAAAGTGTTGTTCCTTGAGTGGTCGAGTGAATACCATAATACTTAAGAGAGCCAGGTTGTTTCTAACAGATTGGAGGTTGATTCTTTGAGCGGTCGAGTGAAGACCAAAATTCTTGAGAGGGCTAGGTCATTTCTAACGGCTTGAAGGTTGATTCCTTGAGAGGCGAGTAATTCTCAAGATTCTCAAGAAGACAATGGAAGGTATCCATTATGGTTATAATTGTTGATGATTATTGGATTAAGTCCTTGAGGGGTGGACTGGAGTAACTTCGTTAACAGTGAACCAGGATAAAAACAATTGTGTCATTTATTTTTATTTTTATTGTTATATTTATTCTTCTAATTCCACAAAAGGGGACAAAATGTAATACCAAATCAAAACCCCCTTTTCTTGTGTTTCTCAACCTTCAATTGGTATCAGAGCCTGATTATGTTATTGATGTTTATCAAACACTTAAATGTGATAGATAAATATCCGGGCAAGCTTTGAGAAACGCTCTGGTTAATCTCCTCTACCATCTATAATGTCAATCTCATATGATGATGAAAAGATTGAGTACTGAAATGAAAAACCAGAAAGGTTCACTCTGGATTGTGTCACTGATTCTTGGAGCTGGTTGTTATTGATAACATAATCTTATCTTATAGCGCTTGCAAGAAGATTGAAAGCAAGATGAAGAATCAGCTGGTAAAAGGATAATAGGATCATCATATAATTAGAAGAATTTGATGAATGCTATTCTTGGAATACGTTAGTTAAGAGCTATGTATCTCCTCAAGGTGATGTCTAGACAAGACTTAAAAAGAATGATCTAGAAGAGATCAACAAGATTCATCAGAAATCAAGAAATCTTGTTTGTTGAAGGTTAATTCTTTCTGAGTATGGGATGTTTTCAACAAACAGACCTGGTCTACCGTTGACTTTCTCAGTATTGCTCATTAGGAACTCTTTCATGTGAAGAAGAGAGAATTCTCATGTCATGGTTCTAAAGCATGGAAACTTCAAGATGAAGTATGATTAAGATATTAGAAATCTTGTCATCAAGATTTTAAATCATGACTGTAGAACTTAAGATTTTAAATGATGATTTCTTCGTCAGGATTCTTGAAGAAGATGATCAGAAGCTTCCTATCTGAGTAGAAGCTTATGGCAGCTGATCAAGCTTACAAAAGATCTAGAGTAAAGCTTCTCTTGAAGAACTGAAGATATGAGATAAAAAATATAACTCAGAAAAGGAGAAAACTGTTATGCTTCAATCAGCCAGAATTCTGAAGTGATCCGAAGGGAATTTTTTTCTATCGTCAGAAGTGCATTCAAGAAAGAGAAACTTATAATTTTCTGATTGTTGTCGTATGTGTATCTATGAAGAGAATTGGCTGAAGCATAAGACAGATTAAGTTATGTTAGCTTGAGAAAGGTATCTCAGTTGAACAAGCTTAAGTTTGTCAGAATGTTATCCAAAGTTTCTTTTCAAGAGCTCTTAATACATGAATGTATCCTTCTGTGCTCATTACTTTATGGACTCATGTGACTGAATGGAAGTATGAACTTAAGAAGCTACCTGGCGAAAAAAAGATTATGATGTTCTAGTTCTTCATTATAAGATGCATATGATTGAAGATAGAACAAGCTTGGAAAAGAAATGGCCTAAATCATGATATATGAGAAATCATCATAACAAAGCAGCAAAACAGAATATGATTCAAATCTATTCTGATGCATATTGGTTAGATTGCTCTAAATATTCAAAGGCTACTGAAGTACTTTTTCCAGAAATCAAATTAATGTCAGATTTGATAATGAGCTTGGAAATCTGAAACCATCACAATTTATTCACTCTCGTTGAAAGAAAAGACAGAAGTTGTCACTTTCTGATGAACTGATTCTGGATGAAAAGGCTCGGCAAGTGAAGATTAGCATCTGTTCAAAGATTGAATGCAAGGGGAAATTCAACAAGCTCTCTCAGGACATAACCTTTCAAAGGTATATGCTAAGAACTGAGAAGCTAGTGGATGTTTGGAGACAAATCTTAAAGATAGAAGTTGGATGATTCTAAGAAGAATACTAGAGATACAACTTGGATTTTCTCTAATGATTAAGATGAGACAAACATCATCATTTATATAGAAAGCTCAAGAAGTCATGAAGATGAATGTGCCTCTACACAATGTTCAAAGACTCTTATTAATATTGCAATAGAAAGAAGAAATAATTCTAGTGGTCTAGCTAGAAGAACTCGTCAACGACTGTAGAATCTGAATGCACGGTGATTCTGAATAAGCCTCTACATTAGAAGCTGGGAATCTACAGAAGTATTGAGTAATGTATTTTTAAATTTTACTATTTATTTTTAATAGTTTACAAATCCATATTTATATTCTATAGAAATACATTTTAAGAGACTATAGTCAGAAGGAATTCACTTTTTAAAATCTTAAAGATAAAATCTTTATTAGGGATAATTTTTTTAAAAAAATTTCCTTACTGAAAATAGACTTGTTTTCATTTCACATATGAACTTAGTTCAACATCAAGAATGACAAGAGCTATCTCAAAATGCAACTTCCTGGAATATAAAAATAAGTTTCAATTGCTTAGTAATATTTGCTCTACTACCGAGATATGAGACTTTTGACTAGTGAAGTCTTTTTATTTCATTAGTAATCAAGAATAGAACGCGTGACTGTTGGTAAATGCTTTTAACTATTAGAAACTAAAGATCATGTTGCATTTATTAGTCATTATGATACAAAGGGTTGATATGTTTAAATAATTTTGTCTTACTTGTATCACACCTAGTAGTTGATGAGACACCTCGGTAATGAGAATATCTTGGATTCAGGTAATGAAATCATTCACTTTACCTCTTGTCAAAATTTCAGTGTTCATTCCTTTTAAGTGTCTCCTCAGTTTCTCCTTGAACCTAGTGTTTTCATAGGTCTCCCATTCTCATCTTTTATTAGGCGTGTTACTTTATTATTTCATTTTTCACAACTATTTTGGAAATATCATTAGTCACTATTTTAAAGATAAATCATTAATTGTTTCTTGTGTCTCGAGTTTCTCCATCTCATTTGATCATCATTATTCCTTTAACTCTTAATCTTCCTTACCTCTATTTACAAATCCATCCTCATGAACTCTAGCCACTCCCTCATATTCTCTAAATTGTGTTATTTCTTCATAGTTTTAATTCCTCCTTTTTTTCTTCATCATGTCATCGAAAACCATTAAAGGAGAGATTTCTGATTTAGAACTTTTGAAAGAATATACTCTTGATTTCAAAGCTTTACTGGAAAAAAATCTTTCTAAAATCCTCTCAGATATTTACTTCCAGGAATGGAATAAATATTTTGAAATGCTTTCTGGACCCATCCATCTGAATCTTGTAAAAGAATTCTGGGCAAATGCTTGTGTTCCTCATTCTGAGTCTGATGATTATGTTACCTTATCTGTTGTCTCTAGTTTTTATGTTATGATCAACTCCACAATCATCTCTCAAGCTATTGAGTGTAAGGAAGATGGAAAAACGATTGAAGAATACAGAGGAGACAACATTTTTGCTAAACATGTTCACATAATCTATGGTCACGAAGGACCAGCTGCCAGTCCTTCTACTTTCACCTCTATGGCAAAGGTCTGGTACTAAATCATGGGAACAAATGTCAAGCTTAGAGAAAAAGGAGCATGATGGCTTTTTGTAATAGAGAGGCTTTTCATATTTTTCTTAGTCTCCAAGATTAAGATCAATCTGCCTTAATCCATGTTCAACTATCTGAAAGAAGAAATTCTTTCATCCAGAGAGGAGTTATCATTTGAAATTCCTTTCAGTAGAGTCATTTCTCATATTCTTGATCTACAAGGAGTTGTTACTCATAATAAGCAAACTGGAATGACTGAAAAACTTGCTCTGATTGGTGCTCACCTATGAACTATTCAAAAACCATCAATAATCAATAAAATATCATTGATTTCTAAATACGAATAATGGTTATCCTTTAGAAGATTAGTTTCTATGCTCTGAATGGAAGGGAGCTTACAAACCTCACTTCTTAGACTTTTCAAATAAGGTTCTAGAAGAGCTTACAAACCTCCTTTCGAAGATCATCTGACACATGGAGAGCTTACAAATCTCAGGCCCTGAAAAGTTGTTGAATCTTAGAACTTCTAAGTCCTTAGTTTTGTCATAAATCCTAAGTTTATTTGTGTCTGTCGTCTCCCATTATAATTTATTTATTAGTATTAATAAAATTTCCTTTTCTGTCATTATGATCGTCTTCATAATTCTTTGTCAACTTCTATTATATACCTTTTTTATTTCTGACAAAGGGGGAGAAAGTATATGATTTTGATATGCCTAAATTTAAGAATCTTGTTCCCAAATATAATTGAATATGTTTTACTTCTAATCTATGTTTTAGAATTAATTAGGAACTTCACAAAAGTTCACTGTATGTTAGCACAGGCTATCAGAAGACAAGACATATAAGAAGATATGATCAAGTAGCAAATGATGTGCATCAGAAGTACAAGATATCAAAAGATATAATCATCAGAAAACATGTACAAGAAAGGAGAATGCTAAACAAGCTTGATCTGATAATATATGAATATTTCATGTTAACGACTAAAGTATCAGAAGCAACAGACAATAAAAAAGGATATCCAAAAGTTTCACGCAGATACCTAAAATTTGTCAGAAGTTGTTAACTTTCTAAAAGAATGCTTCAAATTGATTCAAATGGTATCTAAAATTTAATTGGTCTCCAAACTTCAAATGGTATCTAGACCCCAATTTTGAAAGAATGTAAATCTTTTGGAGACCAAATCAAGTCATGGTCATTAATAAAAATATTTGGTTTATGAACCATCAAATGACATAAGGATATGTGCACTTGTTGGTGATCTGTGATAAGATATTAAAGATTTGGTTTTGATACATGATGTGTGACATCTAAGAATGTATCTACCAGTTTCTGATATATAATGCAAGACATCTAGTTTGATAAGACAAATCAGATTCTGGTATGTCTATAGTATTCTGATAGCAAGATTTAGTTTTAAGATGAAGACCATTCAGTTCTAGTCAGATTATGATGAGACATCATTGATAAGTAATCCTTCTATGTTGATATAATTCTACTTCAAAATCATTTTGTGAGTCTTGGGATTAGGGGGAGACTCTGAACAAGCATAAATGAATTTTGAGAGTAACAGAATCAGGGGGAACCTATTAAGCTTATCTCTGACTCTGTGAACTTATGGTGATTACCCTATACAGATTGTTTATCAAAATGCATTGTTTGTCATCATCAAAAAGGGGGAGATTGTAAGAACAAGATTTGGTTCTACATCCGGCCTTTGAGTTTTGATGATAACTGCACATGTTATCTAAAAGAAAAATTCTATATGATATGGTTTTTGTCTAGTGTGTGGCGGTTGTCAATATGATTCTGAATCTGGTAAGAAGACGTGTGATGTCATCAGACTCTATTATCAAGACTTTGGAAGAAAACATATATGTGTACAAGACAAACTCAAGATTCAGAAATACTTCTAATGCAACGGTTCTAAGGAATGTTAGTAACGAGGTTTCTAATTGATACTTTATAAACAAGCCTAGAAGGCTTTATAAGAAATGTGCTTTCTATTGTTACAACTCTGAATATTTTGAAGACATGGTTCTGGTGAACAAAGCTCTGAAGATTCTGAAGACATCATTTATAAAGATAAAGTTTTGAAGAGTTTCTGAAGACAAGGTTATGATTGAACAAAGTGCTGAAGACTCTGAGAACAAAAGTGTTCTTAATGAAATCTGAAGACTCTAAAGATGATATTATGATAGAACAAGTTTTGAAGACTCTGAAGATAATGCTTCTAAGAAACTAAGTGCTGAAGATTTTTATGACTATGTTCTGCTGAACGAAGATCTAAGATTCTAAAGACCGTGGTTCTAAAGATTACACAAAGAAAGACTCATCTACAACATGTTTCATCAAGTTAATATTTGAAGCCTCTGAAGATGCTAGAAGACTGAAGATAAGAATGGTTTTAAGCTTTTTGTACAGTGATGTTGACCATTCCTTCATGTGAATGTTAGGATATTGCTGTTGAAATATGTTTCTAGGAATACCTTTCAACGGATCTATTCTCTCAACCTCTATAAATTGAAGATCAAGAAGCTTGAAGAATTGCTGATTGCTAATAGCTGGTTGCTAGGATAGCACAGTGTTATGCAAAGCCAAAGTGCTGAAGAAAATGCTATAAGCTGAAGCTTAAATGAAGAATGCTCAATGAAGAAGAAGCTGAAGCAAACAATTGAAGTGCGTACAACGATGCAACATGCTGAAACCATGTGAAACTAGCCAAGTGAAACATCAATAAGTGAAGCATAATAACTTAGTTGATCTTGATGGTTGAACTGGAAGAAGTATTATATGCTCAAGAAGTAGTTAACCAAAAGAAGCTAAAATCTCATGAAAGAAACCATAGTGCTCATCAAGAAAGCTTCTAAGAAATATAGAACTAATGTTTTGTAATCTCTCAGAGATTCATTTTCTAGATAGTTTTATGTATTAGAAAGCAATGAGTTGTTTCTCATATCTTGCTTAGAAACACTTAGGTGTTATGTACTTCATATGTGTAATCGGCTTGTAAGAAGCATATTAGCGCACAGGAAAATCCTTGTAAAAGGTGTTGTTCCTTGAGCGGTCAAGTGAAGACCAGAGTGCTTGAGAGAGTCAAGTCGTTTCTAACGGCTTGGAGGTTGATTCCTTGAGCGGTCGAGTGAAAACCAGAATTCTTGAGAAGGCCAAGTCATTTCTAACGGCTTTGAGGTTGATTCCTTAAGTGGTCGAGTGAAGACCATAATGCTTTAGATGGCCAAGTCGTTTTTAACGGCTTGGAGGTTGATTCCTTGAGAGGTGAGTGAATTCCAAGATTCTCAAGAAGACAATGGAAGATATCTATTGTGGTTATAATCGTTGATGATGATTGGATTAAGTCCTTGTGATAAGGCGAAATCACCTTGAGGGGTGGACTGGAGTAACTTCGTTAACAGTGAACCAGGATAAAAATAATTGTGTCATTTATTTTTATTGTCATTGTTATATTTATTCTTCTAATTTCACAAAAGGGGACAAAATGTGAAACCCAATTCAACCCCCTTTCTTGTGTTTCTCAACCTTCATGTTGTGCTCAGGTGATAGATCTGCGTTGGATGTCACCATGGTGCATATCTCATTGATGATCAATAATTGAGGTGTAGCGAGATCAGAAGAATTAACAAGGCTCTTTAGTGTGACGTTGAAGGTGATTGTATCCATCTCTCGATGGTTCTGGTAGAGATTTGACTTTGGATCGAGAATGGTTTATCTGTGGAGTTTCGCAGGAATTAGGAGTCAGTTACCACATACAGCGCCATTATTCCATCGGAACCATAATTTGTGTTGATTGATGACGTAGGAATCTGGAATAAGTGATGTTGATCTTCTGTACATGATGCGGGGTGACTTGCAAGATTAAAGCTCCAACGCTCAAGTCAATTAAGAGTCTAAAATAAATGTAATGAAAAGTGAAAATTAAAAAAATGTACTATCTCACGTATGCTAATTTTATACATTGAGCAATTTTAATTGAATTTACACCTAATTATACCTTTGCAGGCCTTTGAGTAATCGATAACTTACTCAACAATATCTACTCTATATAAAATTAATATTTAAAATAGATCGCTTTTTTTAAGACTCTTGCTAATTTAGAAAAAATATTGCGTAAGACAATTGATGTTAAATTTTTATACATTTATTCATATTAAATCATTATTTGAATAAATTTTTTAAATATAATTATTTAAGAGAAATATATTAAAAATATAAAAGTTTCTCACTTGTATAAACACATTGATTCTTGTTACAAGTCATCTAGTGAGTGTAAATTTTTATCTCTTCCAATCAGTTTAATAAATAAATATTATTTTTTAAATTCATTAAATAATTAATATATTCAATTGATATTTAAAATAAAATGTATTAAATATTGGACAATTAAAAATAGAATATTTATTTATAATAATAATAACAAAATTAATATTTGAAGTAGGCATGGCAAAAAAACCCGAACCCGTCGGGGCCCGCCCGAACCCGCCCCGAAATTAGCGGGGAAAACCCGGTTTGAGTGGGTGCGGATGCGGGTGCGGGGAAAACCCGACTTTTAATTACGGGTGCGGGTACGGGTGCGGGGAGACACTAAGACCCGCCCACACCCGCACCCGCCCCGCCCCCGAATAATGCATTTTAGTTTAATTCTCTTATTTTGCTTATTTTAATAATCATTTATTAATTATATTTTAATTAAATTATTAATACCTTTATTACAATTAAAATAATTAAATTAATCAAATTAATATTCATTTACTAATTAAATTTTTAATTAATTAATTAATTAATTTATTAAAATAATCAATTTTTTAATTAAATTATTAATTTTTATTACAATTAAAAAGAAATTAATTTTTTTCGGGTGGGGACGGGGCGGGTGCGGGTGCACCCGTTCTCTACTGGGGGCGGGTCTGGGCGGTAAATTTTTACCCCCGATTGGGTTTGGGGGCGGGGGCGGGTGTGTTACATGGAAGCGGGTGCGGATGCGGGTATAGTAAAACCCGCCCCGTTGCCATCCCTAATTTGAAGTCAAATATGTTAAATATTAAATAATATAAATATAGAATATTTATTAATAATAATAACAAGAGGAGTATTAATTAATATTAGGCAAAATTTTTAAATCATTTTAAATTATCAAATGAGTCCTTTAAGTTTTTTTTTAAAAACGCTTTAGTCATTTTTTAAAAATTTCCGTTACAATAAATTGTAAACTCGTATGTCATTTAAATTGGTTTTTCGTGCTAATTACGAATATACAATCAAATTTATCAAACAAATTACGGTTCATGAGAATCAGGTAAAAATGAACGAAATACATAAAGAAAAATCATCAATCAGTCTAAAATACACAATCAAATGCAAAACTAATTATATATTCGTGATCAGCGCGAAAAACCAGCTCAAATGATATATGAATTTATATTTTATTATAACAAAGATTTTTAATAAAAGATCAAAATATTAATAAAAAAATTTAAAAAACTAATTTTGATATTTTAAAATAAGTAAACAATAATTTTGCCTTAATGTTAATAGTTATAAATTGATAAAGATTCACTTCTCTTTTGTCTTTAATTATAGTAATTTTCATGTTTTGTTTTTATAATAATCTTGTTTTATGGAAAAGAATGGAATATACATATATTTTGCTTACATGATTATGTAAAAGTAAAAGGGTTTTATATGTAAAAGAATAGAATAAAGACAAACCCTCAATTTCTTATCCTTTGCTTTATTCACTCTCTCTTACTCATTCTATCAAACATTTCAAATGCACTCAATCTCTTGTATTTTTTTTTCTCATTTTCTCACCATTTCCCACTTACTTTCTTCACCTAACGTTGCCACTCTTCAATCTAAATTCATATTATTGAGCACTCTTTCCAACAACATCTTCTGCTTCGATTCAAACATACCCAGATTCAGTTTTTTTCTCTCTAGAATTTGTATATTTTCAGGTAATTCTTTGCTTTTTGTGATAGCCCTTTCTTTTGTTGATGATTTTGTAACTATGTATGTAGATTCTGTCTTAAACCATGAAATGGGTCGGTGAGATGTTTGGACTTTCTCTACCTTTCATTTGATCACATTGTTATTCCCTTGGATGGAAAAAATGTTTTTTTTTTCTTTTCAATTTGTTGAGTTTGTGACTGTATGATTATTGTGTTATTGGAATTTGTTGAGTTTGGATATATTTATTCGAAGGAATTAATTGGTGTTATGGATCAGGCAACAAGCAAAGACAGTGAAATGTTGGATCATGTTGATGAAGGGGTTAATGAGAAATCGAGTCGGTTAGGTGAAGGAGTTGCAATTGATGCAGGAGCTGGACATAGCTTGGGTGGTAGGGTTAGTGTATGCGATGATCTTGGATTGAATGAGGAGCTAAAGGAGAGACCTTTAGAAGTTAAGGGTCAGAATGAGAATGTTGGTGGTGATCCTGGAAAAATCGACGATGATTTGCGCGGGTTTGATCAAGGGACTAGTTATAATTCAAGTGATTTGGTTAATGGGGAAGCACGTGAGACCTGTGTTGTAATAGATTCTTCTGCTCAAGTTGAGGCTGTCGAAGGAGATAGCCGAAAATTAGAAGCTAAAACTAAAGAATCAGGGTTGAACAAGCTATCGATTAAAGCACCGAAAGGTGTGTCTGAGACTGATAAAAATTCGTGTGTGATTGATGTGAATTGTGGCAACGGCAAAGATTTTAGTGAGAATTTGGATGGTGAAACGATTTGTAGGATTTGCCATCTGGCATCTGGGCAACCATTAGAAGAAACTGCTGTTGGAACTCCAAATAGTGCTGATGATAAAACAGGTTTGATTATGCTTGGTTGTGCATGTAAAGATGAGCTAGGAATTGCGCACAGTCAGTGCGCTGAGGCATGGTTCAAGATTAAAGGAAACAGGTAGTAAATTTTACCTTTCTTAATATCTGTTTATTTCTAGTTCGTGATGTCGTGTGCTTATACTTTGAATTCACAATGTCATTGTTATCAATCTTGAGCTTCCTTAGTTCTTTTAGCATCTTCATGTACCATCTGATCACACAGGTTATGCGAAATATGCGGTGAGACTGCAAAGAATGTTCCCGATGTTATTAATAATGGATTTATGGAAGAATGGTGTGAAAGTGGATTCATCGACAGTGGCAGCACTAGTACCTCACACCGCGGGTTGGTTGGATGCTGGCGCGGGCAACCGTTCTGCAACTTCTTAATGGCATGCCTGGTAATAGGTTTTGTTCTACCATGGTTCTTTCGTGTAAAAATGTTCTAGCTTCGGATTCAAACACTATTCTTCCCTGTCTATACGATGAGTACATCAATGATTCGTGGCACATATTTATTTAAAGAAGTCGCATTGCGTCGCAATTAACCAACCAGCTTCAAGGAAGTTAGCAGGCTTGGCAAGTTATGGCAAGATTGCTTCCTTAGTGAAGAATTCTTTGGATTGGAGTGGTTACTATGTTCTGAATATAGATTGATTTAGGGAGAAGAGAAAATAAGATATTTTGCTTGTGACTTGATGTTGTATAGAAAACAATATATAATTTGCCTCAAAACAAGCAAACAGAAACAATGTCCAATGTCTTACGGTTGTCATCAATGTTTACATTTCCCCCTTTTTTTGTTTTTGTTTTTTCATAAATTGCAAATTTTCTAACCTACTCTGGCGTTAGAAAAGTAGGTTCTATCTTTGTGCTAAAGTTGCTTAAATTTAATATCCTTGAACTAATATCAAACCGTAAATGTGTATATAAATGTATATTAATGTGTATGAAGCGAATAACAAGGAGAAATACAAGGTTGCATCTTGTATTTGTGACCACGATTCTAATGTAGCTTATAAGGGGTGTTTATACACAAATTAGTTTTTTCTAACAAAATATTTCAACAATCAAGTTCTATACTACTAAATGGTGGTGTCACTTCTAAGTCTTCTTATATTTTTAACATTCAAACTATTTTCATCTTATCACTATATTTAGAAGTTTTGTGTAAGTTAGCTACAGTTAAACGTGTCAAAAATTGTGACAAATTTTTACCTTACGAGATAGTTTGTCTTTTCATGCTTTTAAAAATAATCTCAACTATTCTAAAAAACAACAAAGAAATACAAAAAGTTATAACAAACTTGCATAAAAAACAGAGTTAATTACACTTCAAAATCAATAGAGAATTAAACCACCAATGGTTAAGGTGAAATCTAAATATACACTTGTTCTCTCTTCTAGCTGCATATATGATGCTAAGCATGAATAAGAAAATGATCCACAAGGGACCCTTTAGACCTCTGACGTAAATAATGTTTTTTGTGCCAAGCCACATGGAAGAATCAACACGTGGACCGTGGCTTTTGATAGCCCTAGCTTTTAGAAGAACAAGTCACTAAATGTTAAAAAGATACCAAACATGATTTAACATGGCAAAAACATTGATTCTTCACAAAAATTGTATTCCATTTCTTTATTCAATAAATAAACATTAACTATTAAATAAACATATATTGTAATTAAGGGTGAAAATAGGTCATGACAATAACATGGACATATAGTTCTAGTTTTTTAAACAAAACTTCTTTTAAAATAACAAATATTTATATTTTTTTATAAATCTATTTAATTAAAAAGACTTGGCTTTGGGCTTTAAGCCATACAAAAAAATCTTTTAAATCTTACAGACTGATTTATTTAAATAAATATGAATATATTTTTTTTATTATTATTATGTTATGTATTGTATTTGAATTAAAATACATAAATAAACAAATGTCTTAAAAAACTTATGAAAATAAGATGAAAATATATTATAAACTAATGTTATAAATTATTTTTATAAAGTTATTTTAAACAACAACTTTACAAAATTTATGCTAATGAATGAGTAAGTTAAAATAAGTCAATATAAATAAACTTTTATTTTTATTAATTTTTTTAATTTATTAATCTATTTTAAATAAAAAAATTTATATAAATTAAGAGACTAATCAGACTTTAAAATAGATCAGACTCAAATCTAAATTAAATCAAAAATTAATTACCGATGAAACTTAAACTTCAGATTTTTTAACCTATCAAACTTAAATTTGCCAAAACCTTACTTGATTTATTTTCACCTCTAATTATAATCTATTTGATTAGGATACACCTCTCTCATCCGAGAGACTCGGGTTCAACTCTCGGCAACAGATTCCTGTTCGGGATAGAAAGCAGTAGAGACCAATGTCTAGTATGCTGAAAACCATACCAATCTCAATCACCTCTTCGCTTTCTCATAACCCTAAAAACCACATAAATTACTCCAAATCTCGTAACCGTTTCATCTTCTTCAAACAACCTCGGACAACATGTCTTCAATATTCCAGATTAGATTTTTATTCTCGCGCCACTGTCACTCGCAGCGTAACCCAAAACCAAAATGCCAAAATTTGCAACTTCTGTCAAATGGGTAATCTCAGAAACGCTATGGAATTGCTCACAACATCACAAAGACACGAGATTGGGTTGAGTACTTATTATTCCGTTTTGCAGCTTTGTGCTGAGAAGAACTCTTTGGAAGATGGAAAAAGGGTTCATTCCATTATCATTTCAAATGGCGTGGTGATTGATGAGGTTTTAGGGGCTAAACTAGTTTTCATGTATGTGAAATGTGGTGATTTGGTTAATGCGAGAGGGATATTTGATGAGATTCTTAATGATAACGTTTTTCTTTGGAATCTTATGATGTCTGGATATGCAAAGATTGATTATTATAGAGAAAGTCTGAGTCTTTTTAAGAAAATGCAGAAGATGGGAGTTTCAGGGGATTCTTATACATTTACTTGTGTGTTGAAGTGTTTTGCTGAATTGAGAAAGGTTAAGGAGTGTAAAAGTGTTCAGGGGTATATTTTGAAACTTGGTTTTGGTTCTAATACTGCTGTTGTTAACTCGATGATTGCAGCTTATTTTAAATTCGGTGAAGTTGAGAGTGCACTTAATCTGTTTGATGAATTGACTGATAGAGATGTAGTTTCATGGAATTCTTTGATAAGTGGCTGTGTTGTGAAGGGTTTATTCGGAAATGGACTTGAGATTTTCGTTGAGATGTTGGTTATGGGAGTTAATTGGAATTTGACCACATTGGTTAGTGTTCTTGATGCTTCTACAAATATTGGCAACCTTTCGTTTGGTAGAGCTCTTCATGCTTTTGGAGTAAAAGCTTGTTATGGTGAGGAATTTTGGTTTAACAATGAGTTACTTTACATGTATGCGATTGGTGGTGATTTGGTTAATGCGAGACAAATATTTGATGAGATTCTTAATGATAAGGTTTCTCTTTGGAATTTTATGATGTCTGAATATGCAAAGAGTGGTTATTATAGAGAAAGTCTGAGTCTTTTTAAGAAAATGCAGAAGATGGGAGTTTCAGGGGATTCTAATACATTTACTTGTGTGTTGAAGTGTTTTGCTGCATTGAGAAAGGTTAAGGAGTGTAAAAGGGTTCATGAGTATATTTTGAAACTTGGTTTTGGTTCTAATACTGCTGTTGTTACCTCGATGATTGCAGCTTATTTTAAATTCGGTGAAGTTGAGAGTGCACTTAATCTGTTTGATGAATTGACTGATAGAGATGTAGTTTCATGGAATTCTGTGATAAGTGAGTGTGCTGTGAATGGTTTTTCAAAAAATGTAGTTGAGATTTTCGTTCAGATGCTGGTTATGGGGGTTAATTGGGATTTGAACACATTGGTTAGTGTTCTTGATGCTTCTGCAAATATTGGCAACCTTTCGATTGGTAGAGCTCTTCATGCTTTTGGAGTGAAAGCTTGTTTTGGTGAGGAATTTTGGTTTAACAATAGGTTACTTTACATGTATTCAAAGATTCGTGATTATAGAGGAAGTTTGAGTCTTTTTAAGAAAATGCAGATGATGGGAGTTTTAGGGGATTCTGATATGTTTTGTTGTGCGTTCAAGTGTTTTGCTGAATTGGGAAAGCTTGAGGAGTGTAAAAGGGTTCATGGGTATATTTTGAAACTTGGTTTTGGATCTAATACCGCTGTTGTTAACTCGATGATTGTGGCTTATTTTAAATTCGGTGAAGTTGAGAGTGCATGTAATCTATTTGATGAATTGACTGATAGAGATGTTTTTTCATGGAATTCTATGATAAATGGCTGTATTATGAATGGTTTATCCGGAAATGGACTTGAGATTTTCATTGAGATGTTGGTTATGGGAATTAATTGGGATTTGACCATATTGGTTAGTGTTCTTGATGCTTCTGCAAATATTGGCAACCTTTCGATTGGTAGAGCTCTTCATGCTTTTGGAGTAAAAGCTCGTTATGGTGAGGAATTTTGGTTTAACTATAGGTTACTTTCCATGTATTCAAAGATTCGTGATTATAGAGGAAGTTTGAGTCTTTTTAAGAAAATGCAGATGATGGGAGTTTCAGGGAATTCTTATATGTTTACTTGTGTGTTCAAGTGTTTTGCTGAATTGGGAAAGGTTGAGGAGTGTAAAAGGGTTCATGGGTATATTTTGAAACTTGGTTTTGGTTCTAATACCGCTGTTGTTAACTGGATGATTATGGCTTATTTTAAATTCGGTGAAGTTGAGAGTGCATGTAATCTATTTGATGAATTGACTGATAGAGATGTTTTTTCATGGAGTTATATGATAAATGGCTGTATTATGAATGGTATCTCCAAAAATGTAGTTGAGATTTTCGTTCAGATGCTGGTTATGGGGGTTAATTGGGATTTGAACACATTGGTTAGTGTTCTTGATGCTTCTGCAAATATTGGCAACCTTTCGATTGGTAGAGCTCTGCATGCATTTGGAGTGAAAGCTTGTTTTGGTGAGGAATTTTGGTTTAACAATAGGTTACTTTACATGTATTCAAAGATTCGTGATTATAGAGGAAGTTTGAGTCTTTTTAAGAAAATGCAGATGATGGGAGTTTCAGGGGATTCTTATATGTTTACTTGTGTGTTCAAGTGTTTTGCTGAATTGGGAAAGGTTGAGGAGTGTAAAATGGTTCATGGGTATATTTTGAAACTTGGTTTTGGTTCTAATACTGCTGTTGTTAACTCGATGATTGTGGCTTATTTTAAATTTGGTGAAGTTGAGAGTGCATGTAATCTATTTGATGAATTGACTGATAGAGATGTTTTTTCATGGAATTCTATGATAAATGGCTGTATTATGAATGGTTTATCTGGAAATGGAATTGAGATTTTCGTTGAGATGTTGGTTATGGGAATTAATTGGGATTTGACCACATTGGTTAGTGTTCTTGATGCTTCTGCAAATATTGGCAACCTTTCGATTGGTAGAGCTCTTCATGCTTTTGGAGTAAAAGCTTATTATGGTGAGGAATTTTGGTTTAACAATAGGTTACTTTTCATGTATGGGAAATGTGGTGATTTGGTTAATGCGAGACAAATATTTGATGAGATTCTTAATGATAAGGTTTATCTTTGGAATTTTATGATGTCTGAATATGCAAAGATTGGTTATTATAAAGGAAGTCTGAGTCTTTTTAAGAAAATGCAGAAGATGGGAGTTTTAGGGGAATCGTATACGTTTACTTGTGTGTTCAATTGTTTTGCTGAATTGGGAAAGTTTGAGGAGTGTAGAAGGGTTCATGGGTATATTGTGAAACTTGGTTTTGGTTCTAATACTGCTGTTGTTAACTCGATGATTGCAGCTTATTTTAGATTCGGTGATGTTGAGAGTGCACAAAATCTGTTTTATGAATTGACTGATAGAGATGTAATTTCATGGACTTCTATGATAAATGGCTGTATTGTGAATGATTTATCCGGAAATGGACTTGAGATTTTCGTTGAGATGTTGGTTATGGGAGTTAATTGGGATTTGATCACATTGGTTAGTGTTCTAGAGGCTTCTGCAAATATTGGCAACCTTTCGTTTGGTAGAGCTCTTCATGCTTTTGGAGTGAAAGCTTGTTTTGATGAGGAAGTTGTACACAGTTGCATTATAAAGAGTGGCATGGGATCGAATTTGCCTGTCGCTAATGCTCTCATGAACATGTATGCAAAATGTGGAAGTGTGGAAGAAGCTCGGTTAGTTTTCTCTCATACTCTAGCTAAGGACATTGTTTCGTGGAATACAATGATTGGATGTTATTCGCAAAATTCACTTCCCAATGAAGCTCTAGAACTCTTTTCGGACATGCAAAAGCAGTTAAAACCAGACGACATTACAATGGCTTGTGTCCTTCCAGCTTGCGCAGGCTTAGCAGCTCTAGACAAAGGAAGAGAGATACATGGGCACATATTAAGAAGAGGGTACTTTTCAGATTTGCGTGCAGCTTGTGCACTTGTTGATATGTATGCCAAATGTGGGTTACTTGTTCTAGCACGGTTACTTTTTGATATGATTCCTCAAAAGGATCTGATTTCATGGACTGTTATGATAGCTGGATACAGCATGCACGGATTTGGGAATGAGGCGATTTCCACATTCAACAAGATGAGGATTGCAGGTATCGAGCCTGACGAGTCCTCCTTTGCCGCCATACTTAATGCTTGCAGTCATTCTGAATTACTGCACGAGGGTTGGAGATTCTTTAACTTTATGAGAAATGAATGCGGTATCGAACCAAAGTTAGAGCACTATGCCTGCATGGTGGATCTCCTTTCCCGCGCAGGAAATCTATCAAAGGCGTACAAGTTCATTGAGTCCATGCCAATTGAACCAGATGCTACAATTTGGGGTGCATTGCTTTCCGGATGCAGGATCCATCATGATGTGAAGCTAGCAGAAAAAGTAGCCGAACATCTTTTTGAGCTAGAGCCAGACAACACAATGTATTATGTTGTTCTAGCGAATGTCTATGCAGAGGCAGAAAAGTGGGAAGAAGTGAAAAGGTTGCAAGAAAAGTTGCGTAATAGAAGATTCAAACAGGATCCAGGTTGTAGTTGGATAGAGGTCGGAGGAAAGTTGAATATCTTTGATGCCGGGAACACTAAACACCCTCAGGCAAAAAGGATAGACGCGTTGCTGAGAAAATTGAGTTTGCAAATGAAAAATGGAGATTACTCTATTAAGTTGATTAATGAAGATGACATGGAGAAGGAAGTGATTCAGTGTGGACACAGTGAAAAGTTAGCAATGGCTTTTGGTATATTAAATTTGCCGTCTGGGAGAACTGTTAGGGTCACGAAGAATCGAAGAGTATGCAGAGATTGTCATGAGATGGGGAAATTCATGTCCAAGACAACCAAGAGGGAAATTTTATTGAGAGATTCAAACCGGTTTCACCATTTCAAGGATGGTTTATGTTCTTGCCGAGGTTTCTGGTAAATCATTTGAAGAATTCAATAGCGAACATGTTTTCCATTCACATTTCTGTTACTGGTGTAAGATGCCTTGTAAATTAGGATACAGAATAGGGTGAGATCAATGTACCTGCAGAATCAGAGGTTTAGGCTTTCAAATATGCGAGCCGATCGTATGAGCCATTCGATCTCAATTCAATGGTAGAGATGTGTTGATTGAAACAACCTTGGGTTTTGATGAATCCAGAGAGTCTAGATCCAATATCAGTTTGCTTTTAGATTCCAGCTTTTGTTCCTGACAGTGCTTGCCACTCATTCATAATGAGAATGGCCATAAAAATGAAAAACTCAAAATGTCTTTTAAATTTTGGAGATTCATTTTGGAACGCACTTTATCGTAACTCAAATCATTATGAAAAACTCAAAATGTCTTTTAAATTTTGGAGATCCATTTTTGAACGCACCTTGTCTTAAGTCTAATCATTAACTGATTCGAAAATATATTTTCGAAAATTTTCAAAACAATTTGCATGCATCCCTCTCTGAAAGGTCCATTTTAAACATTTATTAATCTGGAGATGCATTTCTATTTAGGATTTACGAAGATGCATCTCCACGACCTATCAAAACAGTGTAAGTAGAGTTAATTTTATAGTTACTCAAATGAAAATGACGATTAAATCATACAATCAATAAATGTTAAGACCCATGTTATGTGATGAAAATTAAACCATAAAATCAATAATGAAAATATGACATAAATTCAGATGGTCAAAATAAGTCATCAACCGATACACAATGAAGTCGAAATACACAATATAGTCGAAATAAGTCAAAATACAATACAATCGATAATAACTCCAAAGTACAAATACTATCAACTACTGCACATCCCAGACTAGAGCTCCTCAGCCTCCTCAGCCCCCTGTCCTATGACGCTGTCTCCGTGTTTTCCTTGAAAAATGAAAAACAATCGTTGATCTTTCAAATCTAACTTTGGTGACTCACAGGATCGATCAGATTGATCCTAGGACATGTGCTAAAGGTTTGTGTTTGAAATCTATCTAAGTTACACACTTCGACAATGTTTAGAAAAAAAGGCTTTAATCAGAAAGGGATTTGTTCGACTGGAACGAAAGAGAAAATATAAATTTAGAAGGAAAGAGATAGAGATCTTAGAAAGAGATTTAGGACGAAGATAAAGTAAAGTGCATAGAAGGAGGTAGATTGTAGGAAAACAGTAAAGGAAAACTTTGTAAAGTTAAACAAGTAAATTAAACTTCATTGAAAGTAAAGATGATGTGTTTACATAACGTACATTCTCCTTGAACTCTTTTCTCTACACTCGAATACTTTGAGTAAATTTAGGAGTGACTTGTACAAATAGCAAATCACAACACACTGAATTCTATGTCTAAGATTCCTATTTATAATAGTAAAAATAATTACCAATAACCTCCTAAGGCCATCATCTTCCGACAAGTGTCACAATGCATGAAGTCATTTGCCAAACGAACGCCACTTGTCCCTCTTAGTCATAGGAAAGCATAGCTACTCCCTCCATTATTTGAATTTCAAAAACATCACTAATCTCCAGCCAGCATCTAGGTCGAAGGCTACTTTCTTTAAGGTTCAGAATTTTCTCTAAGTTCCACAACTTTTGACTTTCCAATCGAAGGTCTAAGGGCTTCAAAAACCTCTTTCTCTCTCAAAAGACTTTAATATTTCATTTAAATATTTTAATCCATATATACATGAGGCGTCGAATTTGTGAGCTAACAAATTGCCCCCCAAAAATGTCTTTTTCGACCTTTATGTAGAAAAAGAACCATTTTTTGACAGCGTCCAATTCGACGCTGTCGTTTCGAATTTCACACAAGCATCAATGTGATTGACTACCTGAGTCTGGGAAGACAAGAGAAGAAAAAAGAAAGAAAAAGCAGGAAATTGTTCTGCTATCCCCGTGCACGTCACTGACGTCATGGGTCATTATGGCAGATTTCTTGGAACTCACAAAAATTCTCAGACCATCATCATCCTTTTTAAGGCCTAAGACAATCATGGGTATAGGTAGTAACTGCCACCGTCCCATCTCTGTATCTTGGGACAACACGTGGCCCATTATCTCTAGCCACTAATGATGAAAAAAAGACTTTTGATCTCCAAATATCCTATAAATAGTTCTTCAAAAATCATTTCCAACTTTTCTACTCTTTAACAAATACTCACGTATTTTTTCCAGACATCTTCTAACTCTCAAAAACCCATTTCCTCCCCGAACTTCATCAATGGCATCATCTATGGCTGGAAACCATGCTCAAAAGAAGAAGACACAAATCAAAGGACAATCAGCTGCACCACTCCTTCCTCCTTTCACCACATTGAGTGGGCCAAAAATAGTGAAGAATCAACAGTTCATCCCTGAACACCTACTAGAAGAGAAGAGACACATATATGAATCATAGGTAATAATTCCTGTTACTGTTGCAGATAAACCTTTAGCTATGTCTGGTCCGTTGTCGCCATTGGGTCTCAGCTATTCCAATCTTAGTGAGTTTTTTCCTTCCTACCGTAAGACCAAACCCTTAGGGAAAAACGGTTCCAGCAAACTTCCTACTGAAGGCCCAAATAGTTTAGCCCTCTATAATGTAGACCTAAAATACCTCAATGATGGAGCCAGGTTATTCAGAGCCACCCCCTACTTCAAAGATTCTGATCTTTATTTAAATTGACTGACGAAGATGGAGAAAGTCAAGGCCCACGACTGGAAAGAAGCTGGCATCTACGATTTGATCATGACGTCGAAGGTCGGCCCCACTTACTACTCTCTCATGCTAGCTTCCTCATTGTACTTCTGGGACAATACCCATTATACCTTCCATCTCCTATGTGGGATGGTGACACCAACACTGTTCGACATAACCACTATCACAGGGCTGAAACCCCATGGACTGGTTTATGACCCTGAGGTAGATTGCCAAGACACCATAAGATTTTCCAACACAAAACACACTTATACCTATTTGATCAATCACTACCATAATAAAAACATAACCACCGTCGATGATGAAGAACATATAGCTTTTCTAGCCATGTGACTATCTCGCTGTGTTTTCTGTACGAAATCTTTGCAGGTGGCGCGGAAGTACCTCACATTGGCCAATCAACTGCATCTGAATCGAGGCCTTTGTCTGATTGAGATGATCCTGGCCAATCTGAACGAATCCCTCAGCAAAGGCGCTGACAGGCTGAAGGACAAGGAAAGTCGCGGGAACCTGTTATTATCAGGCCCTTTCTGGTTACTTTATTGTGGCTCAACCCCACTTTCGAAACCAGCCTCCCAAACAAAGGAGAAGTTGATGAAGAGTCTACTGTTGTTACAGAAAGACGAGTCAAATGGACTCGACTGGTTCAACTTACCCCAAGTGAGGAGGGACATACGCTCAGATCCAACCTTTCAGGTTTCATTCAAATGTTCGCAAAGCATCATGAGTTTACTCTGAGGATGGATCCATTTGCAGAGAGGAAGCATGGTCCTGAGTGGTTTACCAAACCCTTCCCTCCTTTGATTAAAAAACAAGAAGAAGAGTCGAAACTTGTCTGAGAGAGATTTCTGACACCTCGACTGATGATTCACAAGCTCAACCTTCTCAGAGGCCAAGCATCTTTGGTGGCCTATCAGCCTAACCTAGTATCAAGACAATTTGGTTTGATTCAGACCTTGCCTAAATGCTTGTATGATAATAAGGCCCATGTTATTCTTCCCATCACTGCTTTTAACCCTATTGAATGTTCAACACACTTAGCTTGCCACACTCACAAGTCCCTCTTTACACCCATTCATTTTGAACCTTCTTATTTCTGCTCCCAAGAATTCTACAACTAGTGGTCCAGACACTATACCTCTGAATTTCTTGACGTTTCAAGCTTTGTTCGCTTGATTGACCAGGCTTTCATTGATCTGCAGGAGAAGATCAAGAAAGGTACATCTACACATATCAAAGAGATTCAAGCCTTCCAAAAGTACTTTGAAACCTCCTATCGACCAGATGATGTTAGTCGAACCATCTGTGAGGCTGCTGTCGCTTTGAAGGAAATTTTTTCAAAGAAATTGGAGAATCTGAAAATCCCTTCATACGTTCCTCGTGAGAAACGATATGAGGTAGCTTTTGCTTTATTTCCTCCAAAGATCTCTCAATTGCCAACTGCTGATTTTGGAGTGGCCCTTGCCCCCCATTTCCAGATTGGTTTATCTGTGGAGATTCTATAAAAATCCTTCGACAACAGTCAAAACCGAAAGCACAACGGGTGGTTCCGACTAAACATACGCTCGATACTTTCAAAGGGCACCTTCATGTTGGTATCGAATATGTTCGCATCGAATTTGAAATTCTTGAAGGTCATCCCCCTTTGATTTGGACTCTTTTAACTGAACTTTTTGTTACTAACTGGTAGCAATGTGATTTGTTTTGCAGCTTCCCCTAAAAGGAGTGCTCCTCTACCAAGAACTAAAGGCAAAGTTGAAGGGCATAAGGTAATTTTCTATAGGCCTTTGTGGGTTTAACTCTCTTGGATGCTTCTAATATTTCTTAATGTCTTAGGTGACTCGCAAGCCACCCACACCTCAAAAGAAACTTAAGAGGGCTTCCGCCCAAATAATTATTGACTCAGAGGATGATGACGAATCTCCTCCTGAAGATTTACAACTGAAGAAGAGGCGGAAATTCAGTCAAGGGATGGATACTGTTAGCACCCCACCTGCCCCTTCGATGGTCAAGACTCCAAAGTTAACCACCCCTGTTCACGCCGAGGCATCTTGTTGAAGGTGCCTCGATTCCAACCATCGTCCCTATCGAGAGCGAAAATTCGAGTCCTGCTGATGGGGAAACTAAGGTATACCCTGTGTCTAAGTGCTTCTCGAAATCCTATTTGTTCATATCTTGTCTTCGCTTCTCACGTCTGGTACTTCTTTATCTAGGCTGGTGCTGGAGGTTTGAAACCTGCCTCAACCAAGTCTCTTTCTCCATCCGTTCTTTTAAACAGCCAAGGTGAGCCTGCTTATCATCCCACATCTGACTTGGGCTTTGGTATGAGTTCTCTTGGCAAAATTAACAAACCTGATTCTGCCACAGCTCCTCTTTCGCCTGATAAAACAACTGTTAGAACACAGATTGGTTCTTAATAATTACTCTTTGTTTTGATGATAACTGTTAGGAAATTTATATTTAAGAATTATATACTCTAAAATTTGTTTGAGAGTTTTACTGCAGATTAAAATTATATTGACTCTCTAGAAGCAAATCTGCCTTTGAATACAAGAAGTTATTCTGAATCTGAAGCGCCAGATGCATCTTACAGAAGAATCTGTTTGCTCCTTACAGAAGATCCTGAGCGTAGTCTCTAGAAGGATCTGAAGCAAGAAGCTCCAGAACATTCTGAGTCAGAAGCATCTGAAGATAGTCAGAAGCATCTGAAGATAATCAGAAGCATCTGAAGCTGAAGCATCAGAAGTATAGAAGAATTTTGATTGAAGAGTTTCTCAAAGCACTTAGTCTACAGAAGTTTCTGAAAGTACTTATGCTGCCAAGTACTGAAGTTCTGTGTCAAGATGCTCTGATGATAAACACGCTAGAAGCACACATGCTGCAGAAGACTCTGATACAGCAAAGTTCTGAATCTCATCAGAAGACTCTGATCCATTCAGACTCTGAAGAATTTGCTGAAACTGAAGAAGTGTTTTTCAAGAATGTATCCGTTGGAATCATTCAACGTCTCTTTCCTTATTTGTGCTAGAAACACTTACACAGACAAAAAGGATTTATCTGTGCCATCTATTTCAAGGAAAGGTCAGTGCATGTGAAGACAAAAAGGCTCAGACCTTTTGGACTCTCTTTTCAACGTGCATGAATCAGCTGCCTATAAAAGGAGTTTCTCACTTCATTCTTCAGTGCTACACACTTGCTGAAAAGAAATCACATATTCTATAAGCTCTCATTCTTATTCTTCATAGAATCTTATTGTACTTAAAACTTAAGAGAAAAATCACTGTTGTGATTATAGCTTTATAGAAGCATTAAAAACTCTTGTATTTAATTTACATTGTTTGTAAAGGATATTCCTTAAGAGGATTCAGTGTGAATCAGTAGCTCTTGAGAAGACTAAGAACTGTAGTTCTTAGGTGATACTATTGTAATCAGTTTGATTTAATAGTGGATTAAGTCCTTGTTGAGAAAGGCAAATCACTCTGGAAGGGTGGACTGGAGTAGTTGTTTAACGAACCAGGATAAAAATAATTGTGTGATTATTTTTAAGTATAAATTTTCCATACTTATTCAACCCCCCCCTTCTAAGTAATATCTCACCTTCAGTTGGCATCAGAGCTCCGGTTCTGAGTGTGCTATCACTTAACAGTGTCAGTAAAAATCCAGAGGAGATATACTTTGATCTATATATTTATTTGTTATCATGGCTGATAATTCAATATCAAATATCAACAATAAATATGAAGAGAGGGATAGGATCAGTACCAAACCTCCAATGTTTGATGGAGAAATATTTGACTATTGGAAAGATAGAATAGAAAGTTTTTTTCTTGGGTATGATGCTGATCTTTGGGATTTGGTCATTGATGGATATGAACATCCTACTGGAGAGGATGGCAAAAAGATTGATAGAAAATCAATGACTGAAGTGCAGAAAAGAGACTTCAAGAATCACCACAAAGCCAAAAATATATTGCTTAATGCAATCTCTCATACTGAGTATGAGAAGATTACTAACAGAGATACTGCTCATGACATGTTTGAATCACTCAAAATGACTCATGAGGGAAACTCTCAGGTTAAAGAGACAAAGGCTCTGGCGCTCATGCAGAAGTATGAGGCATTTAAAATGGAAGATTCTGAAAATGTAGAAACTATGTTTTCTAGATTTCAGATTCTTACAGCTGGTCTGAAAGTTCTGGACAAGGGCTACTCAACGTTAGATCATGTCAAGAAAATCATCAGAAGTCTTCCCACCAGATGGAGACCAATGGTGACTGCATTGAAGATGGCAAAAGATCTGAACAAGATCTCCTTAGAAGAACTTATCAGTTCTTTGAGAAGCCATGAAATTGAGCTGGAGGAAGATGAACCCCAGAAGAAAGATAAAGGTAAATCCATAGCTTTAAAATCTAACAAAACTGCTAAAGCTTTGCAGGTTATTCAAGAAAGCTCTGAAGAATCTTCTTCTGAAGAAGAAGATGAGTTGTCCATGCTGTCCAGAAGGATTAACAAACTCTGGAAGCACAAGGGAAAGAAGTTTAACAACTTCAGAAGATCTGACAACAGAAAGGAATCTTCTAGTCACAGAAGATCTGCCAAGAAAGAAGTGGTGTGCTATGAGTGCAAAGAACCTGGGCACTACAAGAATGACTGCCCTAAACTTCTGAAAGAAAAACCTAAGAAGAAGTTCAACAAGAAGAAGAAGGTTCTGATGGCAACATGGGATGACTCAGATGAGTGTGAGTCATCTTCTGAATCAGAAGAAGAATGTGCAAACGTTGCACTGATGGCCAGGACAGAGGATCAAGAGGAAGGTACCTCTGGATATGAATCAGAATCAGAATCTGAATCTGATGCAGAAGAGGTAATGGCCAAACTTACCAAAGAAGAACTCATTAAAGTTTTAACAGAAGTTCTTAAAAGTTACAACAACATCAAACTCAAATACAAGAAGCTGAAAAGCAATCTTGAATCTGAGATTGATCTTCTGAAAACAGAACTTGTTGAGCAGAAGGAAATAAATTTAAAAATCAAAAATGACTTTGATAGAACTCAACAAGAATCTGATTCTGAAACTAAGTCTTGTGAAAATATTTTAGAAAAATATGACTCTAGTTTTCAGAGGTTTCTCACTAAGAGCATAGACAGAAGCAAGATGGCTTCCATGATCTATGGTGTTAGTGGAAACAACAGAAGAGGCATTGGATATGAGTCTTCATCTGGAAGCAATCCAAAATCTGTTGACAAACTTTTCATCAGGAAGACACCTCTGTACTCTCAATTCAAATTTGGTCATCTGAATGACATTAAACACACAAGCTCTGAGAAGAGTACTTATGTATTTAAACCAAAGGCAAGTCAGAATAAACATTATGTTGCAAAACAGAAGTTTAGACAAACCTGCAAACCAACTAACCCCAAAGGACCCAAGAAGATCTGGGTACCTAAAGACAAAATAATTCCTGTTGCAGATGTTCTTAGCAGCAAAGTCAGGACACCAATCATGGTACCTGGACTCTGGATGCTCACGACACATGACAGGAGAAAGGTCTATGTTCCAAAGCCTGGAACTTAGATCTGGAGGGGACGTGAAGTTTGGAGGGAACCAGAAGGGCAAGATCATTGGATCTGGCACTATTGGAAATGGTAAGCTTCCCTCTATTACTAATGTTCTGTTAGTTGAAGGGTTGAAACATAATCTATTGTCCATAAGTCAATTAAGTGACAATGGTTATGATATAATCTTTAATCAAAAATGTTGCAAAGCTGTATGTCAAAAGGATGGCTCTATCCTATTCAGTGGAAAGAGGAAACACAACATTTATAAAATTAACCTTTCAGAACTTAAAGTTCAAAATGTAAAATGCCTCTTATCTGTGAATGATGAGCAATGGGTCTGGCATAGAAGATTGGGGCATATTAATATGAGACGTATATCTCAGATTAATAAACTCAATCTGGTCAGAGGACTTCCTAAGTTGAAGTTCAACTCAGATGCTCTGTGTGAAGCATGTCAAAGAGGTAAATTTTCAAAATCTCATTTTAAATCAAAAAAATGTTGTTTCTACCTCCAGACCATTGGAATTACTTCACATTGATCTGTTTGGACCAGTGAAAACTGCATCCATCAGAGGCAAGAAGTATGGGTTAGTCATTGTAGATGACTACAGCAGATGGACATGGGTAAAGTTTCTAAAACACAAGGATGAGTCTCATTCTGTGTTCTTTGACTTCTGCAATCAAGTCCAGACTGAAAAAGATTCCAAAATTATTAAAGTCAGAAGTGATCATGGTGGGGAATTTGAAAATAAACATTTTGAAAAATATTTTTCTGAAAAAGGCATTGCACATGATTTCTCCTGTCCTAGAACTCCACAACAAAATGGAGTTGTAGAGAGGAAAAATAGAACATTGCAAGAGATGGCCAGAACCATGATCAATGAGACAAATCTGGCAAAACATTTTTGGGCAGAAGCAATTAACACAGCTTGTTATATTCAGAACAGAGTGTCTGTAAGACCTCTTTTGGAAAAGACTCCCTATGAATTGTGGAGAAACAGAAAGCCTAACATTTCTTATTTCCATCCTTTTGGATGTATTTGTTATATGCTTAATACTAAAGATAATCTGAACAAGTTTGATTCCAAGGCACAAAAGTGTTTCATGCTTGGTTATTCTGAACGCTCTAAAGGCTACAGAGTATTCAATACTGAAACACAGATTGTTGAAGAATCTATTCATGTTAGATTTGATGATAAGCTTGGCTCTGAAAAGCCAAAGCAGTGTGAAAATTCTGCAGATAGCGAAGTGATTCTCACAGACTCTGAAGGATCAGAGGCAGAAAAGGCAAAAATCAAAGAATCTGAAGCAACCCCAGATGCTACACCTTTGACTTCCTAACTAAACAACTTGCAAATTTCTGAAAGACCAACTGTCAGAGGATCTTCTTCCAGAATCAAATCTTCTCATCCAGAAGATGTGATTATTGGAAAGAAAGATGATCCAATAAGGACAAGATCATTTCTCAGAACTTCTGAATCTTCTTTATTTGGCTTAGTGTCAATAATAGAACCAACATCTGTAGATGAGGCTCTGGAAGATAATGAATGGATTATAGCTATGCAAGAAGAGCTGAATCAATTCACCAGAAATGAAGTGTGGGATCTGGTTCCTAGACCTAAAGGATTCAATATTATTGGAACAAAATGGGTCTTCAGAAATAAGTTGAATGAAAAGGGAGAAGTAGAAAGGAATAAGGCAAGGTTGGTTGCTCAAGGATACAGTCAGCAAGAAGGTATTGATTACACTGAGACATATGCTCCAGTGGCAAGGTTAGAATCTATACGCCTTCTTATTTCTTTTGCTGCACAGAATAACATCACTCTGTATCAGATGGATGTTAAAAGTGCTTTTCTTAATGGAATTATAGAAGAAGAAGTATATGTCCACCAACCTCCTGGTTTTGAAAGTGAAAACTTTCCAGATCATGTTTTCAAATTAAAGAAATCTCTTTATGGATTAAAACAAGCTCCCAGAGCTTGGTATGAGAGGTTGAGCAACTTCCTTCTGAAGAAAAATTTTATCAGAGGAAAAGTGGATACAACTTTATTCTGTAAAACTGTTAAGAAAGATCTGTTGATTTGTCAAATTTATGTAGATGACATTATTTTTGGATCAACAAATATTACGCTTGGAAAGGAGTTTGCTAAATGTATGCAGGAAGAATTTGAAATGAGCATGATGGGAGAATTGAGATTCTTCTTGGGAATCCAAGTCAATCAGACTCCAGAATGCACCTACATACATCAAACCAAGTATGTTAAAGAGCTTCTGAAGAAGTTTAACATGGTTGATAGCAAAATGGCAAAGACTCCAATGCATCCTACAAGCACTCTAGGTAAGGAAGAGGTAAGTAAGAAGGTAGATCAAAAACTCTACAGAGGTATGATAGGATCTCTTCTATACTTGACTGCTTCTAGACCAGATATTCTGTTTAGTGTCTGCTTATGTGCTAGATTCCAATCAGATCCTAGAGAATCTCACTTGACAGCTGTTAAGAGGATTCTAAGGTATCTGAAAGGTACTGCTAACATGGGTTTGTGTTACAGAAGATCTGATGAATTTTCATTAGTTGGATTCTGTGATGCTGACTATGCTGGAGACAGAGTTGAACGTAAAAGCACTTCTGGAAGCTGTCAGTTTCTTGGAAGTCATCTGATCTCATGGTACAGCAAGAAGCAACCTACCATAGCACTATCAACTACAGAGGCAGAATACATTGCTGCTGCTGGATGTTGTACTCAGATGCTCTGGATGAAGAGTCAATTAGAAGATTATCAAATCTATGAGAGTAATCTTTCTATCTTTTGTGATAATACTTCTGCTATATGTTTGTCAAAAAATCCAATCTTGCATTCTAAGGCAAAACATATAGAAATTAAACATCATTTCATCAGAGACTATGTTCAGAAGGGAATCATAAATTTAGCCTTTGTTGATACAGATCATCAATGGGCAGATATTTTTACAAAACCCCTTGCTGAAGATAGATTTAAGTTCATTCTGAAAAATATTTGTATGGATTTTTGTCCAGAGTAATATTTACCAGAAGGAACCTTTCAGATGCAAAATGTTTAATGATCTGAAGTATTTCTTCTGTCCATTTATTCTATTCTGATTATTATTTCTGATGTGATAATCTGAACTGACCATCTTTAGAAGATCTGAACGTGGCTAACGTTTCATTTCTTGAGAGAATTCAGAACAGCATGCAAGCAAACACGTGTCCCACAAAATCTGAAGAGGTGGCGTGTGGACAACTGAAAAGACATTTGAGGTGAAATTTGAATAGTTAAATTCTTGGTTTTCCCCCCAAATCTGTCAGAAGCATTTATTATTTGAAATGATTTTATTCTTTTCATTTAGTGCTGCTCAAACGTGCTTTATTTCTGACTCTTGGTGTGCCTATGTGTTTAGTATAAATACTTGAAGTGTATTCACTTTCACACTTTTCACTCTCAGAATTTATATGCATTTTCATCTCTTGTTCTCTCTTCACAAAAACTCAAAACCTAAGTGTTCTAAAAAGCATTCTTCAATGGCGTCTTCTTCATCAACAACTGCTCAGTTTCAATCAACAATGGCTGCTGTAACTTCAGATAATCTAGGTGCTAATCCATACATTCCTCCACAAAGAACTCTTCTCACACCTGTTGAAAAGTTAGAAGTGTTGTGTGAATCCATGGTTGAATTTGATTCACTGGCTGAAAATGGGTTTGATTTTCGCTCCATTGTTAGAGCTCAAGGTTGGGTGAAATACTTTGATAGACTGTTTGGACCAGTTTACCCTTTGCTTGTTAAGGAATTCTGGATTCATGCATCTGTGTATCCAAAGTTTATTCTATCATCTGTGCTGGGAAAGGAGATCATCATCACAGAGGATCTAATTAGAAAACTGATTGGTTATGAAGAAACAGATGGTGTTTCACATCTGCCAGTTGGGCGTGTTGATATGGATGAAGTCTATGAAGAGGTTATGACTGCTGGACAAGCCTCTAACAGATTTAAAGATCTGAAGCCAGATTACAAGATCTGGGCCAAGATATTCATGGGATGCATACATCACAGAAAATCATCAAATTCCCCAGATTATGTCAACAATGAACAGATCTATTTTATGTACTGTCTTAGTCAGAGTAATAAGGTAGATCTTCCTTATTTATTGTTCATGCATCTGTGGAATCACATAAATGCATCCAGAGAATCTGTGAAAGAAAAGAACCAGAAGATCAGGAATTGGATACCTTTTGGAAGGTTGCTCTCAGATCTTCTCACTGAAAATGGTTTAGTGGCTGCTCTGTATGATGCTGGTGTAACAGAGGAACTAGAGTTCATTATGGGAAAGCCTCTGAACGCTAAGAGCCTTCTGAGACTCAAGATTGTAGATGAACTTACCACTGCTCCAAAGAAGTTAAACATGTCTGATCTGAATAAAAGGATTCCAGTATCAGATTTCCCTCTATTCTTTGCTGAAGAACCTAGACACATTGTTCTGATGTATATAGAGGAATGCAAAAGGGAAGGAGTGCCTGTACCAGCAAATGTGTTTCAACTTGTCAAGCAACCCCTGCCAGATGCAGGAGAAGAAGAAGAAGAAGCAGAAGTTCCACTTCAGAGGAAAAGACCTCAACCTGCAGCAGAATCTGAACCTGTCCAGAAGAAGGTTAAGATTGCTGAGAAACCAAAGGATCTTCTGAAGAGAAAGGACTCTAGAGAAGCTGCCTCTGCATCTGCCAAAAGGATTAAACTCAAAGGTACTAAAGCTTCTGTCTCTTCTAAAAATGTTGTTTTAAATGATTCTTCTATTAAGTCTGTTCCCAAACCCCCTGTCACTCAAACTACATTTGTTGCTGCCCCCAGTTCTGTATCACCTCAAAAACAACCCACTGCTTCTGTATCAAAACCACCTCAACCAAAACTACACATCAAACACTTCACTCCACGTCCATCACAATCTGTTCCATAACCATCAGAACCACAACCTAAAGAAAAACAACCAACAGAATCACAACAAACAGAACCACAACCATCAGAACTACCACAAAATTCTGACAAACAAAACTCTGCACAACCACAAACAGAAAATCACCCAGAAAAACAAACCACAGAAGATCAACCACGAAAAGAATCTGTCATTCCACCATCACCAATTCAATCTTCTGAACCTGTAGCAACTGTTACTTCTGAACCCACAAAAGTAACTTCTGCTCCTGTTTCATCTGAACCACCTACTCAACAAACTGATACCCCTTCAGAACCATCTCATATCCCTGAGACAGAAATTCTTGATATCACTCCATTAAAAACAGTGTTTCAAGTTTCTTCTACCTCTTGTACACCTGAAACATCCTCAAATTCATCTGAATCAGAAATTCACCCTGATTTTCTGATTAATCCATCTGACAAATACCCTGTTCATGACACTGAACCTGAATCAACTTTATCTACCAAAACTACCATTCCAGAACCTATGTCTCCACCTGCACCTTCATCTGAGATGATTGTTCCTACTTCTAATCCATCATCATCTGGAATCTCTTGTGCTCAAGTGTCTTCTCTGTATCATAACTTATCTTATGGTTTCAAACTTAAAGATTTTTATGATAGAGTTGAGCCCTCTGAACCCTTGACACCTCTGAAACCTAAACTCACACCAACCCTTCCATCTGTAATCCTTTCATATATTAAATCTATGGAGAATGAAGGATCCTTAGCCCCCATTTCTGCTACATCTGGTAAAGCTGCTGTTTCAGCTCTGCATCCTGCATCTGACAACACAGTTGCATCTGATAAACCATCAAACTCTGCTTTCGTACCATACTCTAATGCAGTCTTTGATGATGTTTACCCACGCACCAGACCTCAACCAAATCTGCTTAATGCTTTAAACAGATCCCTTCCTCAGAAACCAGAAATTCCATTCTTTCCATATGTTCCCCCTCCTCTGATTTCCATTCCAAAATCATTGATACCACCAACTCCAAAACCTAAACAGATGACTCTGGAAACCTTGCTTAAACCTCCACCCAGACTTAATATTGAACATTTATTTCAAACGTTTTTGCAAGAAATACAGATGTCTTTAGGTACTGTTCAGAAAAGATGTTCTGAAACTATGGATGCAAATGAGACTGAAATCATCTGGAAAGGATTTCTGAATAGATTCAACACTGTAGCTTCTAATCTAAAGAACATCTGTTCTGATGATGCAAAGCTCAGAGCTGAAAGAAATCAATTCTGGATTGACAACAAGACTGAACCTCTGCTGTGTTTGGATGCTCCTCCACCAGAACCAACTGCCCCTACACTAACTATGACTCTGGTAGAACCCTCTTCAGGATCTCCAGAACATATGGCAATTGACTCTGTTCAGGATACAGAACCTCCATCATCAGAGATTAAGACAGAAAATCCAGACTTGGGAAACAAGATTGCTGCTCTGGAAGCTGGTCAATCTGAAATCAGATCTTGGATGGCGAAGCAAGACAAGAAATCTGAGGACATGTCAGAATGGATGTCCAAACAAGATGAGGAGAATGAGACAATCACTAAGTTCATGTCAAAGCAAGAGCAATCACAATCTGAGATCACAGACCTATTGAAGATGCTTTTGTCTAAACACACTTAGATTTTTTTTCATGTTTGTGCATCTGTTGTTTTTGCATCTGAATGTTTTGTTATATCTTCTGATGTACTTTGTGCTCTGTTATGATTGAATGAAACAGTTTGTTATTCTCCATTGAATTATCTGCTATTATTCCTTTTAATTGTCTTTATTAAAAGTTTTTACTTTTTGCTTATTGTCGCTACTGCGAAAATCGGCGCCGGCTGAACAGAAGAGTCGCCACCGTGCGTTATTTATCCCACGGGAGGGAAAGGAAACGCTCAGAGTAAACCTCGCACAACACGGGAAAGGTATGGTCGTCGCGACCGAAACCTGGATTCGGGAGTCGGTTGCGCAAGGGGAAGGTATTAGCACCCCTCACGTCCGTCGTACTCGACGGGATCCACGCTTGTTTTCGGGTATGGATTGTTATTCTATCTAAACTATGGGTCAAGGGTTAAAAAGAAAATAAAATGAAAATAAAAGTGACTCGGCAAAGTATCGCACTTTATGCCTACGTATTCCCGTCTGGAACGAGAAATCAGAGTCAACGTAGTTCGCCTACCTACGGGAAAGGAGGGGAAGGTTGCTCGCTAGGATATCGCATCCTATGCCTACGTACTTCCACACAGCATGGAAGATCAGAGCAAACGTAGTTCGGGCCACGTACGACACAAGTCTGTCTTGGTTGATTTTATTCCTTCTGAAAAAGGTTTTTCCGATTAACAGTCCCAGCGGACAAAAATGACGTCTTGATGAGTTCACATTCTTTTAAGGAAGAAGTGTCTTTTATTGTGTTTGAAATCTTTTATGGTGTTTTTCTGTTTGTTTTGAGAAAAAAGAGACAGAACTCTAACCTACGGTTGCGAAGGGGGTCGAACTAACCTAATGTTATCATGCATGGGTTAAGGCCTAGTGTCTATCATGCTCCTCTCTTGCGTAGAGAGAAACAGAGATCCTAAGGGAATAGACGGAAACAGAAACAATATTAGATATATACAGTAAAGCAGTAAAATGCATGGATGCAACAGTACAAGCGAGGCAAGGGAGTCCCACTCAACCTCGAACCTAGAAAACAATAGGCAAAAGTGAACAGGCTTCACTTTCAACCCAGCAGGGTAGACAGCAAACAATACAGTCCAGAAAACCAATCAATACATCAAGAAATGAAATACAGCAAAAAGATAAACAGCTTCAGCAACTCTGAATCAACATCTGGCTCCAAGTAATCTCCCATCAGCTACAGGCTTCAACAAGCATCAGTCTCCATCTTCATGACCTTTAGGCAAGGGCTTTGATCATCATTCTTCCATCTGCAATGGCTTTTCTTCAAGTTCAAACCTCCAGGATGAGGGATTAGTCACAAGAGTGAATTGGGTGTTAAGCAATCAGTTGACTACCATGGGTGGTGAACAGACTGCTTCTAACACAAAAGACATTTTCTCTCAAGAGTTCTATCTCTTAGACACTATCACCAAGCCTTCCAAAGGAAGGGGGTGAGTGTCTTAGAGAGACTCTGAATCACAGAGAAGAATGGATGCAGACAAGGCAATCCATGTTTGAGAAACAAACTTTCTAACCTAGAGCTCTGCCTAGCTCCTAAACCCTAGTCTCCTCAGCATCTGCTAGCAAGAATCTTCTCTTCAACTCTGGAAGTTGAACTTCAATCTCTGGATCTCCAATGGCTTCCCCTTCTCAAGTCTTCAGCTCTCCCAAATCCCCAGACAATCCCAATACCCACACAAACAAGCAATGATCCCCAGAGGGCACACCACACCAGTCAATCAGATATATACAATACAGTAATAGCAGTAGGGGAATCCTGACTTTTTCTAAGGGATCTAATAACTACCCATAGCCCCTATAGTCCCATAACTAAACTATTCAAACCCTAAGTCCTAAGGGAAAAGAATCAAATCTCCTAAGTCATCACCTAAAACCCTAGTTTTATCCATGTTGTTCAAGCCTACATTAAGCACCTAAAATTAATTTCTAAAAATGGGAACTAAATTGTATCTACAAGTTCAATGTCTAACCTAAACAACCTAAAAAGAATGGATGAAAAATATGAAAGTATCTAATAGAACAAAAATTAACAAAGTCATGTATGAAATGAAACCATTTAAAATGTTATTTATTTAGAAAATATGGGAAAAATATCAAATAAAAAATAAAATGCCATTTTTATTTTTTATAATTTTCTAGACATCCTAAAGAAAAATATGCAAAAAGAATGAATTGAAAATAATGATTTTTCTATTTATTATGAATTTTATAAGATGCATGAAAAATATAAAGAAAATAAAAATAAAATACAAAGAAATAACCAGAGGGGGTGAAAATAGCACACAATCCATGTTCAGCGCATTGGGCTTATTAAACTGGGGGGTGCGAATAGCTCTCTGAGCCTAATCCCCCCAATTAATGAAACGCTGCGTTCCAATTTTTAAAATTTCCCTCCGTTCTCAGCTTTAAACATGGACCGTTGGATGATATTCCCAGTCAAGAGTCAAAGCTTCATCGTGTGGCTCCTGGTTCGTCTTCTACCTCCAGCCATCTAGGGTTTCAGAAACCCTCCCCATGCACGATACTTCCATCTCCTCATGCTCTCTCCACACGTCATGAAAACGCACGACATAAAAAGCAAAATTCATCCATTTCTTTCCCTCTACAAGTCTCTAACCATAGTTTCCATTAAAACTCAAACAACCAGCCAATTCGATAGGTGGAACAGATGGAAACCACCATTAGTGCCTGACATGAAACCTCTCCAATTCTTCACAAAACTCACCCTAAGCTAATCTACACTTCCTCATGATCATAACATGCTATTCTACTAACACTTTCACGCCTTAATCCAAGAGTTAAGAGCCTCAACAGAATTACCACCTCATGTTCAAACTTCATGAAACCTCTCTAAAATCACCACAACTAGTCATCTACCTATGCTTAACCGTTCTATGATATCAAAACCCTAAGATTCTACCTAAATTGAGCAATTCGAACAGAATACCAACCTGGTGTAATTCTTTGATACAGGTGCTAAGATCCTCAAATCAACTGCTTGTAATGAGGGGAATGTGGTCAGTAGGCTTGGTGATTCCTTCTGTATGCAATCAAAGATGCTCCAAAGCTTTGAATCTCCTAGTTCCAAGATTCTTGCACCTTGAATGATGATGATGAATAGCACGATTTCTTGTTCAATTTGCCAAACAAATGTGTGGATTCTGATCCTTGTGAGATGATAATGAAGATTGAATCAAGAATATTGAAGTTTGGTGAGAAATTGATGGAGTTTGAGAAGCTTATGCAAGAATGGAAAATGAGTGAAAATGGAGGTTTTGAACAAAGTGGTAGCACCAACCCTTGCATGAATCAGCTTGCATGAATAAATAGATGATGTAGGAACCTCCTAGAACATTGGAGAAATTTCCCTTACACTTTCCCTTTTCAATTTGGATTATGTTACTTTCAATTCAAGTAACCATGGATAACTCACAAATCATGACCTAAACTCAAAATTCCACTTTAGCCAATGTTTTTAAAATGCCTTTTCAATTCAAAATGACCTATAATTTTGCATCATTTGGCCAAGATATGAAAAATACCATTTTTTAAGCCATTTTCCTTCATTAAATTCACCAATTTTGAAACCTTGTGCTATGGACATTTCCAATATCTCATGGTAACTTTTCTAGACTCAAAATGTCATTTGGAGCAAGTTTGATGTTGTAAGTTTTTTCATTTGAGGCCTCCTTGTATGAGTTTTGGACATAGGTTAAAATGACCTGTAATTCACAAATGACCAAAATACCCTTTGCTTGCCAAGACCATAAGTTGAGTTCCACACATCATATGAAGGCATACTATACCATTCTAGAAAACTAAGACAATGAGGAACAATTCTTATGTTGACCATAAATTCATTTGAAATCTCCTTGAGGGGTAAAAGTTGCTTGGAAGTCAAGTCACTTTCACAGACAAAATTTCAGATACCTCAGATGACCTGTAACTTGCAAGAACCATAACTTGAGTTCTATAAATCTCCTTAATGTCTTCCACCACTCAAATTAAAGTTATTGATATCCTCTACAAGTTCCATGTTGGCCAAGAAGCCATTTGAAGCTTGCATTTTGACTTATCTTGCTTGGAAATTTGACCTAAACTAGGGGATTTTACAGAGAAACCCTAATTTAGAAACTCCTCCTCTCCTTGATTTCTCTTGAATTCTTCTTAGCACAACAACATATCCTTATTCTCCATGTCAAATGATGAACCCCACATCTCTCCAATAGCCCTTAATGCCTTTCAATCAGTCAATTGACCTAGGGTTGACCTAGGGTTGACCCAGATGAAACCCTAGTTGACTGTCTTCAACTGCAATTCTTGTGATCACCTCAACAACTTGTCTCCTTCTCCAAATGACTTTCTAAGTCCTCCAAGATGTCTAGATGCTCTCCATGCCTTCCATTTACAGCTCACAACCCCCTTGTTGACCCTCAGATACCCTCAGATAGGGGATAGACTCAAGGCTTGATCTGCTGAACTCTCTGCTCTCAAATTCTTTTCTGATGACTTGAATGAGATGGAATTAGGATAATAACCTCTTGATAGGCCTCCAGAGATGAGAATAATGATTGGTCCCCTGTTGAATGACTTGCCATGCTATGCTATGCAGATGGTTAGTCTATGTACATGACTCTATATGCAAATGCTAATGATATTGAAACATAAACCAAGTGAATAAGGTTGGGCAAATTCTAGGGTGCAACAGCTGCCCCTATTCAAGCGACTTGGACCCGATTGGGTGAAGAGCGAACGACCTTCAGACATTCGAGGTACGAGACGGTTGAATACTAAGAAACCCAGAAATTTGCCAACCGCAGAAATAAATTGCACCCCTGCTTGGGGAACGACATTCATCAACTGAATCTGACTGTCATGGTAACCAACTGATGCATTAGCGACTGTGCTGGGGATTATTTTCATCAGCCCGAAAAAGATTCTATCATCGAAGAAATCTCAACTACACCTGTCCACGTTAGGACTCCCCTTGCTGTTAACCCAGAAAAATCTCGGCAACTCCGCTGGGGGATATTCCAATAAATCGTCCGTGTTAGAAATAGACTCTTCCACGTTAGGAATAACACCATCCACGTAAGGAATCATCTCTTCTGCGTCTGTCCACGTCAGGACTAGACCTTTCATATTTCCACGTCAGGAATCAATCTTCTTTCTATATCAATCTGTCCACGTCAGGACCCCAATACCACTCGACATGTCCGCGTCAGGACTCCAATCTTTCCACGTAAGGAATACAACTTTGGTTCTGAACCTGTCCCCGTTAGGACTCACCTTTCCACGTAAGGCGTACATCATTCTTCCGCGTCAGGAATTTACTTTTCTTGGATCCGTCCACGTAAGGACCTCAAACTCTCTACGTAAGGAAACCAACTCTTTCCGATTTGTCCGCGTCATGACTACATTTTTCCACGTAAGGAATGCCATCCTAATCTGTCCACGTGAGGACTCCGCTCTTTTCCACGTAAGGAACACATTTTCTTTTGATTTGTCCTCGTCAGGACCCCAATCTTTCCGCGTAAGGAATCAACTCTTTCCGATTTGTCCGCGTCATGACTACATTTTTCCACGTAAGGAATGCCATCTTAATCTGTCCACGTAAGGACTCCGCTCTTTCCACGTAAGGGATCCTCCTCCTATGTGTCCGCGTAAGGACTCAATCTTTTCCACGTAAGGAACACGATCTCCTTTCCCCGTAAGGAACCATTTTTCTGATTTGTCCACGTAAGGACTCCCATCTTTCCACGTAAGGACCTGAAGTTTCTCTTTCTCTTCCACGTAAGGAACACGCCTTCTTTCCACGTTAGGCATAATTCTTCTTCTGAATCCGTCCACGTCAGGACTAAATTTTCCACGTAAGGAATCTATCTTCTTCTTCCACGTTAGGAATAACTTCTTTGATCTGTCCGCGTCAGGACTAAACTCTTCCACGTCAGGAATAATCTCTTTCTTTCCACGTCAGGAATCAATCTTGATATGTCCGCGTGAGGACTCAATCTTTCCACGTAAGGAAACCCATTCTTTTCCACGTAAGGAATCTCATCTTTCCACGTTAGGAATAAACTCGCCTTTCCACGTAAGGAACTGAAACCTCTTTTCCCGCGTAAGGAATAAACTCGTCCACGTCAGGACCCATCTTTCGTCTTGATTTGTCCACGTCAGGACTCAGGCATCTTCGACCCGCTGGGGAAATAAACTTGTCCACGTCAGGACCCCCATTTCCTCTGTTGAGAAACCCAAACTCGTCCGCGTCAGGACTCACACCTTCGTCTGATCTGTCCGCGTCAGGACCCATGCTTCGCCAACACGAAGAAAGATAACCGCTGAGAGAAAAGGGTCCACGTCAGGACACCAACACAAAGAGTAATCAGTTTTGTCAATGCCATGACTCCCCATTCCACCAATTCCGAGAACCCGAGTCTGTCCACTTTAGGACTACCACATCAACCCGGGGCATAAATCTGTCCACGTTAGGACGCCCACTTCTGAAGAAATCCCGTCAATATAGGAATAAGTTGTCCACGTCAGGACTTAGTTCTCCATTGATCCCCACCCACAAACTTCTTAGCACCTACGTGACAGCGACTTTGAGGCGGACTCTACTGGGGATATCTGGGAACCAAACTGCCGGATGCCTGCTCTGATGACCGGTGGTGGTCTCTGAAATTCTGATTCATGGAACCCCTTGATGACAAATAACTCTGCTTGGAAATAAAGAGAAACTTATCCTGGTAACTCTGTGGGGAATACTGCCGAAACTGACATTATCATTGAATATCTCATGCCGAGATCTTGAGTATTTGGTAGTTCATTTGAGCATGAGCTCCCTCTACCTGAACTGCTGCAGTACAGAAACTGCTTCAGCAAAATAAATGCTGAAGGTAACGCCGACTCCGTCGGGGATAGCCAGATGCTACAGAATTATTCCAGCAAAATAAATGTTGGAAGGGTGAAGTCGACTCTGCTGGGAAGTTGGGAGCTCGAACCAAACACCCTGTTGAGGTAACCCCCTGCTGGGGAATATAATTTTGCTGAGGAATAGCAGGTATGCCAAGTATGATTGGACTTCTCTGCTGGAGAGTGAACTGATATTACACGGTATCCCTGACAAAATAAATGACAGGACCCACCACCAACTCTGCCGGGGAGAGTCTTGATCTTCGAGTTCCACTGGGAGGAAAAACATTTGCTGAAAGGAGAGAACTCCGCTGGGGGTGGGACTATTCTCTCGGGGGAAATCCACTGACTCCGCTGGGGGAGAGTGAATGACCCTGCGGGGAAAGATGAACCTGTCTGAATACTGCCTTACGATCTTGGAATCGTCGATCCTTTTTGCACAAGCTACGACTAGATGGAGAGTTCGATCCTTCTTCAGGAAGAACCTGCATGACCTGCACGAAGGCTGAGTCTTTCGTTATTGCAATCTTTTGATCATCTTCCCTGCAACAACACAAACAAGACAAGACAAGCCTATGCAACCAAATCAACTCAGGTTAGTGACGTTGTTTTCAGTTAATTCAAAGCTCTAGCAACTGTTGGCAAGGGCCAGCGACGTTATACTCATGCTAGTTTCATCAAACTTAGGCGTTAATCATGCACAAAACAGTAAAGAACAGTGTCAAGTACTGAATAACGTATTTTATTGATCGGGCCCCTGAATGGGCGGAGTTTTGTACACGGGATGTAACTCCTGAAATGAGGAAGCTACACAAAGCAAATATACAAGTATACAAGTATGCACCAGAAGCATAAATATTGACAACTTAAATTTGTACACATGTCGGCAACGGGATGCAGATGAACACCACGAACTGATCCTCCCATGACTCGCCCGACCCTAATGCTTTCCCGGTATCCCCACTTCTGAAGAGATTGTATCCGATAACTGGCTCCTCAAATGTATTCTCCCGCATTGATGCTTATTGCAATTATCAAATTCGGACCGCAGTCATTTGCTTTTCAAATCCCTAACTTTTGCGTGAACCGCCCTTTACGGGTTTTCAGTTCACCGGGATACCCTTTTTTGCCGAAGCCGCCCAGTGTAGGTTTTCAACTTCGCGGGTGTACATTTTTTCAATTTTATCCCTAATTTTTGCCCGAACCTTTCATTCTGTTTTTGGTTCGCCAGGATGCCCCATTTTTGCCTGGACTCTCTTTTTTCTGTCCAGCGGGTCTATTTCAAGCAAAGTATTTTTTAACTGCGTCCGAATTCACAGGCGACGTGAAGTCTTCTCCGTCCATGGTGGACAACAACAACGCTCCTCCCAAAAATACTTTCCTGACAACGTATGGCCCTTCGTAGTTGGGGGTCCACTTGCCCCTGTGATCTGCTTGCGGCGGGAGAATCCTTTTCAGCACAAGGTCGCCCGTCTGAAAGCTTCGCGGATGTATCTTCTTGTCGTACGCTTTCTTCATTCGGCTCTGGTACAAACGACCGTATGCTAGAGAAGCTAGCCTCTTCTCATCCATCAAACTCAGTTGGTTCAATCTGTTTGTTACCCATTCTGCCTCGTCCAGCTGAACGTCTCGCAACACCCTCAGAGAAGGGATTTCGACTTCTAACGGTAGCACCGCTTCCATTCCATATACCAACGAGAACGGAGTTGCCCCGGTTGATGTGCGTACCGTCGTACGATAACCGTGCAAAGCGAAAGGTAGCATCTCGTGCCAATCCTTATAGGTCACCACCATTTTCTGAACGATCTTCTTGATATTCTTATTGGCCGCCTCAACAGCGCCATTCATTTTGGGTCGGTAAGGGGAGGAGTTGTGATGTTCGATCTTGAAGTTCTGACAGAGCTCCTTCATCATTTTGTTGTTCAGGTTTGAACCATTGTCCGTGATTATCCGCTCGGAAATCCCATATCGGCAAATGATATCTCTCTTGATGAATCTGGCCACCACTTGCTTCGTTACATTTGCATAAGACGCCGCTTCCACCCACTTGGTGAAATAATCGATTGCCACTAGGATGAACCGATGCCCGTTAGAAGCTGCCGACTCGATCTTTCCAATCATATCGATTCCTCACATAGAGAATGGCCATGGCGATGACATTACATTCAGAGGACTTGGAGGCACATGGATCTTATCAGCATAGATTTGGCACTTGTGACACTTCCTCGCAAACTTGAAACAATCAGTTTCCATGGTCAGCCAAAAATAACCTGCCCGCAGCAGTTTTCGCGTCATAGCATGTCCGCCAGCATGCGTACCAAATGTACCTTCATGTATTTCTTCCATGAGCAACTTTGCCTCTTTTTCGTCTACACAATGCAACAGCACCAAATCGTGGTTCCTTCTGTATAAGACGCCATCCGGATTCAAGTAGAAATTACCCGCTAATCTCCTGAGAGTCTTCTGATCTTGACTGGATGCCCCAGCCGGATACTCTTTATTCTTCAGGAAATTAAGGATATCAAAATACCATGGTTTGTCATCAGATGCTTCATCAATAGCAAACACATAAGCTGGCCTGTCAAGCCGAGAGATAATAATTCGAGGAGCTTCGTTCCAGAAGTTGACCTTGTACATGGAAGATAAAGTGGTGAGGGCGTCAGCCATTTGATTCTCGGCCCGCGGCACATGATGCAACTCAACCTTGTCGAAGAAAGGCAACAATCTCCTTGCATAATTCATGTAATGTATCAAATTGGGCTGACGTGTCTCCCATTCCCCTTTGATCTGATTCACCACCAGAGCTGAGTCTCCGTATACGTCCAGATGTTTGATTCGCAAATCAATGGCTTCTTCAAGCCCCATTATACAAGCTTCGTATTCGGCCTCATTGTTGGTAACAGCAAAGGTCAGTCGGGCAGTAAACGGGATGTGTGACCCGTGTGGCGTAGTGATGATTGCCCCTATTCCGCTACCGTAAGCATTCACAGCTCCGTCAAATATCATCTTCCATTTGGAACCCAACTCTGGTCCCTCGTCTGGCAACGGCTCTTCACAGTCTTTCATCTTTAGGTACATGATATCCTCGTCAGGAAAATCGAATCTCATTGATTGGTATTCTTCAATAGGCTGCTCCGCCAGATACTCAGACAACACGCTCCCCTTTATAGCCTTCTGCGAGACGTATTGAATATCATATTCAGTCAAGACCATCTGCCAACGGGCAATTCTCCCTGACAACGCCTGCTTTTCGAATACATATTTGATAGGATCCATCTTCGAGATGAGCATGGTTGTATGATTCAGCATGTATTGTCTCAAACGTTTGGCGGCCCAGGCTAGCGCGCAACAAGTTTTTTCCAGCATTGAATATCGAGATTCGCAGTCTGTAAATTTCTTACTCAAGTAATAGATTGCATGCTCTTTTCTCCCCGTCTCGTCATGTTGACCGAGAACACAACCCATGCTTCCCTCAAGAACCGTCAAATACATTATCAAGGGTCTCCCTGCCACTGGGGGTATCAAAATAGGAGGCTCCTGCAAATACTGCTTTATTTTATCGAACTCCTTTTGACAATTTTCGTTCCACGTTACAGCTTGATCTTTCTTCAACAGCTTGAATAATGGTTCACACGTGGCCGTTAGGTGAGATATGAACCGGGCGATGTAGTTCAACCTCCCTAAAAACCCGCGCACCTCTTTCTCTGTTTTAGGCGTCGGCATTTCTTGAATTGCTTTTATTTTAGCAGGATCGACCTCTATTCCTCTTTCGCTTACGATAAATCCCAGCAGTTTACCCGATCTCACCCCGAAGGTGCATTTGTTAGGGTTCAGCCTCAGCCTGAACTTCCTAAGCCTTTTAAACAACTTCAGCAGATTCACCAGATGCTCTTCCTCCGTCTGGGATTTGGCAATCATATCGTCAACATAAACTTCGATCTCTTTATGCATCATATCATGGAAAAGAGTCGTCATCGCGCGCTGATATGTTGCCCCAGCATTTTTCAAACCAAAGGGCATCACTTTTTAGCAAAATGTTCCCCAAGGCGTTATGAAAGTGGTCTTCTCCATATCCTCTGGCGCCATTTTAATCTGATTATAGCCTGAAAAGCCATCCATGAAGGAGAATACGGAGTATTGAGCAGTATTATCAACTAACACGTCAATGTGAGGAAGTGGAAAATCGTCTTTTAGGCTTGCTTTATTCAAATCTCGATAGTCCACGCACATTCGAACCTTGCCATCTTTCTTTGGCACTGGTACGATGTTGGCAACCCATGAAGGATATTTTGTCACAGCCAGGAAACCAGCGTCCCACTGTTTTTGAACTTCCTCTTTAATCTTCATTGCCATATTTGGTCGAGTTCTGCGAAGCTTTTGCTTGACCGGCGGGCAATCCTCTTTCAGTGGCAGGCGATGCACGACCATGTCTGTATCGAGCCCCGACATATCTTCATATGACCAGGCGAATACGTCATTATACTCCCTGAGCATTTCGACCAGTCTTCGCTTGATATCACTTTGCAGTGCGGCTCCGATACGAATATTCTTCTCAACCCCTTCCGACCCCAAGTTGATAATTTCGATGACCTCGTCGTGAGGCAGAATGGCTCTTTCCTCTTGCTTCACTAACCAAGACAGTTCTTCAGGAACGTCGCTATCTTCGACAACCTCTTCTTCGGCCTGGAATACCGGGTGCTCGAAGTCGGGACGAGTCATAGGTGGTTCAAGGATGTCATCTGAAAGTGTTATCCTGCAAAAGGAACGGTTAAGTGCTTCAAAATGCGTATAAAGCGAACAACCATGTTGCCATTTTATTGAAAAATATAAAACAAGAAAAACAGGAACGCCGTTTATTTAATGATTGACACGCAATGTTCATAACAACACAGCCCTAAGCAAATCATGATGCCCCGGGCAAGACATCAGATTATTCAACAATTAATAAAGCAAAGCATTACTGTTTAAAAGTCACAGGAACAAGCTCCTGAATAGACCAGTTGCACAGTCCTTGTCCTGGCGTGCTTGGCTGAATCCAGGCATCCATATCACAGTCGCTGTCTCCTTCGTCAGACTCCGAAGCAGCATTGACGGTTTCATGACACACCCCACTGGCAGAGATGGTGATTGGCCTTCTGAAACGAGGTGCCCCCACGGAAGGAGTTGATGACGACGGTTGGTACCCCAGCCCGAACCGGTCCATCTTCACAGGAATGTCCAGCACTTTGCCCCAGCCCTTGGCTTCTCCTGCTTCTACTAGAGCTTGAGCTTCTTTATACGATGAGACGGCTATCTCTGGCACTTTGCTCGGCCCGGGACCCTTGTCCTTGATGCGCAAACCTTCGAATGCCTGGCAGGGTGTTTCGTGGATTTCTCCGTCGACCTCCACATATTTAAATGACGACAGATGGCTGACCAGGATGTCCTCTTCTCCGCACACGGTGACTACGCTGTCTCCGACCATATATTTCAACTTCTGGTGCAAGGTGGACGTGACTGCCCCCGCCCCATGAATCCAGGGTCTTCCAAGCAAGCAACTGTACGCAGGCTGTATATCCATGATATAAAACTCAGTTGCAAACACCTCCGGCCCCACCTGTAGGGGCAATGTGATCGATCCAAAGACTGTTCTCCGCGTGCCGTCAAACGCTCTGACTACCAAATCACTGGGCGTACACAAGATTCCTCTAACATCCAGCTTCATCATCGCCTTCTTGGGCAGCACATTCAAAGACGATCCCGTGTCGACCAATACGTGCGACATTACTGATCCTCTACACTCGACAGATACGTGCAGCGCCATATTATGATCTCTTCCTTTCGGCGTCAAGTCGAAATCGGTAAAGCCCAAACTGTGGCCTGCATTCACATGTGCCAACACTCCTTCCAGCTGATTCACGGAGACGTCTTGGGGTACAAACGAAGTATCCAGGACTTTCAGCAAAGCATTTCTGTGAGCTTCTGAACACAACAGCAATGACAGGATAGATATTTTGGACGGCGTCTGCTGCAGATGCTCCACAATCTTATAATCACTTTTTCGAATCAAGCGCATGAACTCTTCTACATCCTTCGATGCTGCTTCTTTTTCACTCGCTTGCCCCGGAACATTTTCAACCACTTTCCCTTTTCCCTTAGCTAGTCTTTCGGCCTCCACTTCAGGGGATATAAAGATCCTACCACTCCTTGTCATGCCTCCCGAACCAACAACATTATCCACAGTCTCGGCTGGCTGCTTATTAACATCAATTTTTATCCCGTCACAATATACTTCCAACCCGTATGACCATGGAACTGCTTTCGTGCTCTCGTACGGGATTGGCCCGGCCTTAGTTATGGTGATCGGTGGTCGCTGAGCTGGTGCTGCAATAGTGATCGTCTTCCGAGGAATCGTTATCGTGGCCACATCACTCTGATCATCTGCTACTGCCCCTGCAGGCTCTTCAGTTGCCGCTCGGTCAAACTGCAGTATGCCCTCATCAATTAAAGCCTGAATGCCTTCCTTCAAATCCTCACACCCCCTAGCTAGGGTCCAACAGTATAAGCAATACTCGTTACATCCTGGGTAAACACCCCCTTGTAACAGTCGGCTCTTTATCTCGCTCAGCGGCGTCTTCAAGTCTTCAACATTCATAATCAGATTCAACCCTTCCTCAGTTAGAATAGCGTTTGCCCCGTGATTAGGCATGGGTTTCTGCACTATATTCGGACCTGCCGTTCCGAAATTAATAGTCTTGTTGTCCAAAAGGTCCTGCACAACATGCTTAAAAGCATGGCAACCTTCTATATCATGACCCGGAGCCCCAGAATGAAACTCACAGTGCCTGCTTGCATCGTAACCGAACGGGGGAGCTCCCGTTATCGGTGCCAGAGTTCTTTTCTCTACCAGGTTTAATCCCAACAATGTCTGCAACAAATCGGCATAGGTTGAGGGAGGCTTCTCAAACACTCTTCTCGGTTTACTACCCTGGAATCTTCGCGGAGCCTGCTGTGCCCCCTGCTGAGGCTGCTGCTGCTGTTGCATTGGCTGTTGCTGAACCGGTTGTTGTTGCTGGAGTGGTGGTTGTTGATACGGGATAGTAACACTCGCCACCTGCTGCGGCTGACGATATTGACCTCGTCCCCTGCCTCGGCCTCGGCCTCGGCCTCCAAATACTGCGCTGGCCTCGCCCTGACGGCGCCCACCATAAGCTTTCCTATTACTGCCAGATGCAGTTGATTCCTCAGCCTGGAACTTTCCTTGCTTAATATTACGTTCAATCTTTTCTCCCATCAGAATCAGGTCTGAAAAACTGGCCAGAGACGTGTGAAACAGCATGTCATGAAACAGACCTGTGAATGTGCCGACAAACATGTCATTCATTTCCTTATCTTCTACAGGAGGACGGACCCTGGCAGCCATATCGCGCCACCTTTGCGCGTACTCTTTAAAGCTCTCCCCCTTCTTTTGTGACAGCCCTGCCAACTGGACCCGATTGGGTGCCAAGTCGCTGTTATACTTAGTGAGCTACAAATGCCTCTGCTAATTGCTTCCACGTCTTGATATCAGTTGGCTCCAACCCCATGTACCACTCTAAGGAAGGACCCGACAGACTATCCTGAAAGAAATGCATTAGCATTCTTTCATCAGTTGAGTATGCAGACATCTTTCTGTAATAAGCTCGTACATGCACTTTTGGACATGTGTCTCCTTTATACTTGTCAAACGCAGGAGCTTTGAATTTAATTGGCACCCTCAAGCCAGGTACCAGCCCCATTGTTGCCATGTCCAAACCCACAGCACTTTGGTTTAGGACTCCCCTCATCTGCTCTTCCAGCATTCTGATCTTCTGGGAGTCATCCATCGGCCCTTCGAAACCTCCTCCGGAGAAAGCGTCCTCCTGCTGATCTTCTTGCCACATACCGTTTCCAGCCCCATACCCATCATATCCATTATTACGTCCAGCTCTAATCTGATTCATCCCCGGACCTCGGCCTCTGTTGCCGTACCATTGAACACCTCCACCAGGACCAAAAGCCATAAATCCAGCACCGTTTCCATTTCCAAAGCCTCCGTAACCCTGATTGGTCACACCATAACCATCCTGTCCAAAGCCTTGAGCATTAAAGCCATACTTCCCCGCATTATCGAATCCCTGATCATTGAATCCGAACCCAGCATTGACAAAGCCGTTGCCGCCTAGATTATCTCCCAAATTGACATCACCCAGCCCAACATTATGGACAGCAGTCTCATTTCCAACTCCGACGTTACCATTTACAGCAGCGGTAGCGTTGTTGACATTAGCAACAGGTATATTGACTACAGGTGGAGCCACTGGCGTGGGAGTGCCGTCTCCATGAACAGTATCGACCCGCACAGACTGATGATCTTCATTACCGTGACCAGTATTTCGAGCCAACAGAGGCTGGACCATGGCCTGCAAATTCTCCTGCCCTTTCGCAATAGCTTCCATGGTCTGCATAAAGAGAGCGAGCTTCTCGCGCACATCTTGCATCTCGTTCTGCATTTGATCCATGATTCTTCGACAGTTGGTGCGGGTAGAATAGCGGTGCGGGTGCTGATCTGCAATCCTGAAAAGTACCTATTACAGAGCAGGAAATAAGACACTTATTCAAAGATTACCTGTAATGCAATATGAATATGAATGCAATGCAATGTGTCTGTGCGCTAGGGAAATTCATTCCCCCAGTTCTAGTGTGAAGGTGCTAGTGCGGTGACAGTGATGACAATAGGAATATCGGAGCTGAATCATAGAAAGCCTCATATATTGCAGGGAAAATCAATAAGCCCAGGGTACAACATCACTGAGAGTACAAAGAAGGCATGACCTCAACCAACAATCCTGGTGATGGTCAGCACTGTGCAAATAAAGCATACAAGTTACTATATGAAATGATCAAATCCTCCCAAAAGTCTGGTACTCTTCTATCAACTTCTTGGTCTCTGGATGGCTTGGTCGATCAAGCAGCCCTTCAACAAGTTGGTTTCTCTTCTTAAGAACACGGCGCACGTCCTCAGCAGTTTCTTCCCATGTTGCTTCTCCGAAGCAATCTTCTAGCTTTCGCTTCTGAGACACCGCTTCATCTCTGGATTTGATTGCCTTGTTCAGTGCATGCTGGACACTATACCGGGTCATCACTTCCTCCTCACACTTCTTGACGCTAGACTTCAACTTCTCTTCGAGGTCGGAGATTTGCTGCTTCAGCTTATCTTCCCTCTTCTTATTGTTGGTGAGAGTGGCATTCCAAGTCTTATTGCAAGAGGAGATTTCTCGGTGTGCTGCGTCAAGCGCCTTCTTTTTGGCTTCCAGCATGTCATGGGAGCTTCTGAACTCTTGCCCCAGACGTTCACGCTTTTTCTTTTCCTCAGTCAACTCAGCCCCTAACCTGTTTAACAGCTCGATTTGTTGTTAGAAAGCATATACGGCCTTGTTTTTCTCACTGCGTACTTGAGCTAGCTCTTGCTCTAACCCTTCGTTGATCTTCATCAAGGCTTCTTTTTCTCTCACAATTTGCTCATAGACTTCCCTAGAAACAGTAGTTGGCTCTGCTACCGGAATAGGAACAAGGACTGGCGCATCTGGAAATGGCATCCTCAACTGACTTGCTCTTTCCTGGATCCAGACCCTGTAAGGTGCATAGGCCTGACAGTCATTCTTTCCTAACAACGGCTTCCCTCTGCGGTTAATACGTGTCCAGGCATGCTGCAGCTCAGCTAGTAATTCTCCCTTCAGATCACCTGTGAAGTACAGAGATTCCTGTACTTCCTCCTCCTGAGGTGGATTCTTCAGTGCATATCCGAACTGGCGAATGAAAAGAGAAGGGTTGTAATTGATACACCCTTTTCTTCCTATCAGCGGCACATTAGGGTACCCAGAACAACTGAAGATGAGCTCAGATCCCAACAGGTCTCGATCAAACCACACAACGTCTTCGGAATATAGCCTCATCAGGCGCTCTGGCCAACCAACTGGGACTGTAGTCTCTGCAACAGATCTTCTCTTAGGAAGGTGACTCTCAAACCACATACTTAGCAGGGGTACACAAAGATGAACATTCTTCCCTCTTCCCTTCTCATTCTTGTAATGCAGTGAGTGATAGAGATCTCCGAGTAAGGTAGGTACAAGATTACCAGCGGCAAACAAGTAGAAAGCATCGAAGTCCACAAAATCCGGTATGTTGGGGAACAAAACTATGCCATAAATGCACAAAGCCAACACAGCATTGAAAGCAACCCAGCACCCGCTCTTGGCATACTCTTGGGCTTTACCAACTAAGAATTGGAGTGAGAAGCCTGGAACTCCACGGGAGACAGTAGTCACAAGTTCAGAAGCATCAATATGCAAGGCTTTTGCCAAATCCTCCGGCTTGGGCTTGGCGTCATAATGAATGAATGGAACCTGGTTCTGCACGGGCAGCTCAACATACTCAGCGTATTCCTCCAGGGTTGGTCCCATAATAAAGTCAGAGAACGTAAAGCACCTCAAAGCAGGGTCGTAGAATTGCATCAAAGCATACAACCCATCTAACTCTACCTCTGTAGGTTTGCACACCAATCTCAGTAGTCTACCATAGCTCATCCGGAAGCTCCTACGAACACCCTCATCAGCAAGAGAGATTAACCCAAGTAGAGGAACAATATCAGGCGTAGGCAATTTGTAAGCAACCGTTCTCCTTAAGCTAGTCATGATCAAACACTCAGAAGTCTGGGCACTAGAACTAGGGAAATGCAAATGCGCCTGCAGCACAGACACACGTTAGTGAAATGCAAATGGTAATGGATATGCAGTGATGCAATGCAAGTAACATGCAACAGGGACCAAAGCTGTAGCTGAATAGCCTGAACCCAATCAAGAAAGGTCTCAGATAGACCATCCAGAAGTCCTCAAGCCCTGGTCTCAGATATACCTCAAACAAAGCTCCAATATTGGTCTCTGATAGACCCCATAATCATAACCTGAATGGTCTATGGCAGACCTCAGATCATATCCCCCACTGGTCTCTGACAGACCTCAGAACACATCTCCAAATAGTCTCTGACAGACCTCGGAACACACCAACTGGTCTCTGACAGACCTCAGAACACATCTCCACCTGGTCTCTGACAGACCTCAGAACCCTCCATAAATATCCAGGATCCTGATCAACAAACCGGTGGTCTGAAGGTCTAGTTACCTGCACAACCCTGAATCCCCTCACAGGTGGGTGGCCCTATAACTGGCACAAGGTACGGCATCCTATGCGGTCGTCGGCGTCACAGACTTTCAGGGTTGATGATACGATTCCCAGAAGGAGTGGCATCATCAATTCCTGAAGAGGCCTCACTTAGCCAACTTCCAAATGATCGGTCCCCAGAGTCGACAATCCAACTAACCAGCAACCCACGCCAACCAAAGGAAGGGGCAGGAGGCCAACCAGAGGAACCTCGTCTGAGTGTAGATTTCATGGGACACCAAAGCAAGCAAAGCAAGCGGGCGCCCACTAATTTCTACTCTAATTCTAGGTGCACTCAAGCCCAGGTCCGGCTTATCTCTCAATCATAGAACCACCCATCACACCCCAGATACAGCAACAATAATCAATATATAAAGCTGAAAATACAAGGTTAGAAATATAAAATAACTCCATACAAAATCCTCGACGGGAAAACAAGCGTTAGGATTGACTCTCTCAAGGGACGTTGGATCCCAAATGCATAAGAACCATCGCAGTCCTTAGCAGCCAGGGGACGTTGGGTCCCCAGCAGAGTCGCCAGCTGTCGCTACTGCGAAAATCGGCGCCGGCTGAACAGAAGAGTCGCCACCGTGCGTTATTTATCCCACGGGAGGGAAAGGAAACGCTCAGAGTAAACCTCGCACAACACGGGAAAGGTATGGTCGTCGCGACCGAAACCTGGATTCGGGAGTCGGTTACGCAAGGGGAAGGTATTAGCACCCCTCACGTCCGTCGTACTCGACGGGATCCACGCTTGTTTTCGGGTATGGATTGTTATTCTATCTAAACTATGGGTCAAGGGTTAAAAAGAAAATAAAATGAAAATAAAAGTGACTCGGCAAAGTATCGCACTTTATGCCTACGTATTCCCGTCTGGAACGAGAAATCAGAGTCAACGAAGTTCGCCTACCTACGGGAAAGGAGGGGAAGGTTGCTCGCTAGGATATCGCATCCTATGCCTACGTACTTCCACACAACATGGAAGATCAGAGCAAACGTAGTTCGGGCCACGTACGACACAAGTCTGTCTTGGTTGATTTTATTCCTTCTGAAAAAGGTTTTTCCGATTAACAGTCCCAGCGGACAAAAATGACGTCTTGATGAGTTCACATTCTTTTACGGAAGAAGTGTCTTTTATTGTGTTTGAAATCTTTTATGGTGTTTTTCTGTTTGTTTTGAGAAAAAAGAGACAGAACTCTAACCTACGGTTGCGAAGGGGGTCGAACTAACCTAATGTTATCATGCATGGGTTAAGGCCTAGTGTCTATCATGCTCCTCTCTTGCGTAGAGAGAAACAGAGATCCTAAGGGAATAGACGGAAACAGAAACAATATTAGATATATACAGTAAAGCAGTAAAATGCATGGATGCAACAGTACAAGCGAGGCAAGGGAGTCCCACTCAACCTCGAACCTAGAAAACAATAGGCAAAAGTGAACAGGCTTCACTTTCAACCCAGCAGGGTAGACAGCAAACAATACAGTCCAGAAAACCAATCAATACATCAAGAAATGAAATACAGCAAAAAGATAAACAGCTTCAGCAACTCTGAATCAACATCTGGCTCCAAGTAATCTCCCATCAGCTACAGGCTTCAACAAGCATCAGTCTCCATCTTCATGACCTTTAGGCAAGGGCTTTGATCATCATTCTTCCATCTGCAATGGCTTTTCTTCAAGTTCAAACCTCCAGGATGAGGGATTAGTCACAAGAGTGAATTGGGTGTTAAGCAATCAGTTGACTACCATGGGTGGTGAACAGACTGCTTCTAACACAAAAGACATTTTCTCTCAAGAGTTCTATCTCTTAGACACTATCACCAAGCCTTCCAAAGGAAGGGGGTGAGTGTCTTAGAGAGACTCTGAATCACAGAGAAGAATGGATGCAGACAAGGCAATCCATGTTTGAGAAACAAACTTTCTAACCTAGAGCTCTGCCTAGCTCCTAAACCCTAGTCTCCTCAGCATCTGCTAGCAAGAATCTTCTCTTCAACTCTGGAAGTTGAACTTCAATCTCTGGATCTCCAATGGCTTCCCCTTCTCAAGTCTTCAGCTCTCCCAAATCCCCAGACAATCCCAATACCCACACAAACAAGCAATGATCCCCAGAGGGCACACCACACCAGTCAATCAGATATATACAATACAGTAATAGCAGTAGGGGAATCCTGACTTTTTCTAAGGGATCTAATAACTACCCATAGCCCCTATAGTCCCATAACTAAACTATTCAAACCCTAAGTCCTAAGGGAAAAGAATCAAATCTCCTAAGTCATCACCTAAAACCCTAGTTTTATCCATGTTGTTCAAGCCTACATTAAGCACCTAAAATTAATTTCTAAAAATGGGAACTAAATTGTATCTACAAGTTCAATGTCTAACCTAAACAACCTAAAAAGAATGGATGAAAAATATGAAAGTATCTAATAGAACAAAAATTAACAAAGTCATGTATGAAATGAAACCATTTAAAATGTTATTTATTTAGAAAATATGGGAAAAATATCAAATAAAAAATAAAATGCCATTTTTATTTTTTATAATTTTCTAGACATCCTAAAGAAAAATATGCAAAAAGAATGAATTGAAAATAATGATTTTTCTATTTATTATGAATTTTATAAGATGCATGAAAAATATAAAGAAAATAAAAATAAAATACAAAGAAATAACCAGAGGGGGTGAAAATAGCACACAATCCATGTTCAGCGCATTGGGCTTATTAAACTGGGGGGTGCGAATAGCTCTCTGAGCCCAATCCCCCCAATTAATGAAACGCTGCGTTCCAATTTTTAAAATTTCCCTCCGTTCTCAGCTTTAAACATGGACCGTTGGATGATATTCCCAGTCAAGAGTCAAAGCTTCATCGTGTGGCTCCTGGTTCGTCTTCTACCTCCAGCCATCTAGGGTTTCAGAAACCCTCCCCATGCACGATACTTCCATCTCCTCATGCTCTCTCCACACGCCATGAAAACGCACGACATAAAAAGCAAAATTCATCCATTTCTTTCCCTCTACAAGTCTCTAACCATAGTTTCCATTAAAACTCAAACAACCAGCCAATTCGATAGGTGGAACAGATGGAAACCACCATTAGTGCCTGACATGAAACCTCTCCAATTCTTCACAAAACTCACCCTAAGCTAATCTACACTTCCTCATGATCATAACATGCTATTCTACTAACACTTTCACGCCTTAATCCAAGAGTTAAGAGCCTCAACAGAATTACCACCTCATGTTCAAACTTCATGAAACCTCTCTAAAATCACCACAACTAGTCATCTACCTATGCTTAACCGTTCTATGATATCAAAACCCTAAGATTCTACCTAAATTGAGCAATTCGAACAGAATACCAACCTGGTGTAATTCTTTGATACAGGTGCTAAGATCCTCAAATCAACTGCTTGTAATGAGGGGAATGTGGTCAGTAGGCTTGGTGATTCCTTCTGTATGCAATCAAAGATGCTCCAAAGCTTTGAATCTCCTAGTTCCAAGATTCTTGCACCTTGAATGATGATGATGAATAGCACGATTTCTTGTTCAATTTGCCAAACAAATGTGTGGATTCTGATCCTTGTGAGATGATAATGAAGATTGAATCAAGAATATTGAAGTTTGGTGAGAAATTGATGGAGTTTGAGAAGCTTATGCAAGAATGGAAAATGAGTGAAAATGGAGGTTTTGAACAAAGTGGTAGCACCAACCCTTGCATGAATCAGCTTGCATGAATAAATAGATGATGTAGGAACCTCCTAGAACATTGGAGAAATTTCCCTTACACTTTCCCTTTTCAATTTGGATTATGTTACTTTCAATTCAAGTAACCATGGATAACTCACAAATCATGACCTAAACTCAAAATTCCACTTTAGCCAATGTTTTTAAAATGCCTTTTCAATTCAAAATGACCTATAATTTTGCATCATTTGGCCAAGATATGAAAAATACCATTTTTTAAGCCATTTTCCTTCATTAAATTCACCAATTTTGAAACCTTGTGCTATGGACATTTCCAATATCTCATGGTAACTTTTCTAGACTCAAAATGTCATTTGGAGCAAGTTTGATGTTGTAAGTTTTTTCATTTGAGGCCTCCTTGTATGAGTTTTGGACATAGGTTAAAATGACCTGTAATTCACAAATGACCAAAATACCCTTTGCTTGCCAAGACCATAAGTTGAGTTCCACACATCATATGAAGGCATACTATACCATTCTAGAAAACTAAGACAATGAGGAACAATTCTTATGTTGACCATAAATTCATTTGAAATCTCCTTGAGGGGTAAAAGTTGCTTGGAAGTCAAGTCACTTTCACAGACAAAATTTCAGATACCTCAGATGACCTGTAACTTGCAAGAACCATAACTTGAGTTCTATAAATCTCCTTAATGTCTTCCACCACTCAAATTAAAGTTATTGATATCCTCTACAAGTTCCATGTTGGCCAAGAAGCCATTTGAAGCTTGCATTTTGACTTATCTTGCTTGGAAATTTGACCTAAACTAGGGGATTTTACAGAGAAACCCTAATTTAGAAACTCCTCCTCTCCTTGATTTCTCTTGAATTCTTCTTAGCACAACAACATATCCTTATTCTCCATGTCAAATGATGAACCCCACATCTCTCCAATAGCCCTTAATGCCTTTCAATCAGTCAATTGACCTAGGGTTGACCTAGGGTTGACCCAGATGAAACCCTAGTTGACTGTCTTCAACTGCAATTCTTGTGATCACCTCAACAACTTGTCTCCTTCTCCAAATGACTTTCTAAGTCCTCCAAGATGTCTAAATGCTCTCCATGCCTTCCATTTACAGCTCACAACCCCCTTGTTGACCCTCAGATACCCTCAGATAGGGGATAGACTCAAGGCTTGATCTGCTGAACTCTCTGCTCTCAAATTCTTTTCTGATGACTTGAATGAGATGGAATTAGGATAATAACCTCTTGATAGGCCTCCAGAGATGAGAATAATGATTGGTCCCCTGTTGAATGACTTGCCATGCTATGCTATGCAGATGGTTAGTCTATGTACATGACTCTATATGCAAATGCTAATGATATTGAAACATAAACCAAGTGAATAAGGTTGGGCAAATTCTAGGGTGCAACACTTATGACAAAAAAGGGGGAGAAAATAAAGATCTGAACTATTTAATATAATTTCACTAGAATGAATCTTAAGACATATCTACTCTTTCTAATATCTAAATTGACTATTTCAGAACTTTTGATAAGAACACTCTATAAAAGAATCTCTGAGTTTCTCAGATCATTTATATTTTATCAAACTATGAATCTTATATCTGCAAGATAGTCTGACCCTTGATTATTACAAAGACAAACAAGATCTGACTCTGAAGATTACTCAAGATAAAAAGGGAAGTTTCTATTCCTTTTTCATATTCAACTCAGGGGGAGATTCATCATCTCAGGGGGAGTTATAATTCTTTATGTTCAATTAAATAAAATTTCTGATACTTTTTGTCATCATCAAAAAGGGGGAGATTGTTAGAACACAGATTGGTTCTTAATAATTACTCTTTGTTTTGATGATAACTGTTAGGAAATTTATATTTAAGAATTATATACTCTAAAATTTGTTTGAGAGTTTTACTGCAGATTAAAATTATATTGACTCTCTAGAAGCAAATCTGCCTTTGAATACAAGAAGTTATTCTGAATCTGAAGCGCCAGATGCATCTTACAGAAGAATCTGTTTGCTCCTTACAGAAGATCCTGAGCGTAGTCTCTAGAAGGATCTGAAGCAAGAAGCTCCAGAACATTCTGAGTCAGAAGCATCTGAAGATAGTCAGAAGCATCTGAAGATAATCAGAAGCATCTGAAGCTGAAGCATCAGAAGTATAGAAGAATTTTGATTGAAGAGTTTCTCAAAGCACTTAGTCTACAGAAGTTTCTGAAAGTACTTATGCTGCCAAGTACTGAAGTTCTGTGTCAAGATGCTCTGATGATAAACACGCTAGAAGCACACATGCTGCAGAAGACTCTGATACAGCAAAGTTCTGAATCTCATCAGAAGACTCTGATCCATTCAGACTCTGAAGAATTTGCTGAAACTGAAGAAGTGTTTTTCAAGAATGTATCCGTTGGAATCATTCAACGTCTCTTTCCTTATTTGTGCTAGACACACTTACACAGACAAAAAGGATTTATCTGTGCCATCTATTTCAAGGAAAGGTCAGTGCATGTGAAGACAAAAAGGCTCAGACCTTTTGGACTCTCTTTTCAACGTGCATGAATCAGCTGCCTATAAAAGGAGTTTCTCACTTCATTCTTCAGTGCTACACACTTGCTGAAAAGAAATCACATATTCTATAAGCTCTCATTCTTATTCTTCATAGAATCTTATTGTACTTAAAACTTAAGAGAAAAATCACTGTTGTGATTATAGCTTTATAGAAGCATTAAAAACTCTTGTATTTAATTTACATTGTTTGTAAAGGATATTCCTTAAGAGGATTCAGTGTGAATCAGTAGCTCTTGAGAAGACTAAGAACTGTAGTTCTTAGGTGATACTATTGTAATCAGTTTGATTTAATAGTGGATTAAGTCCTTGTTGAGAAAGGCAAATCACTCTGGAAGGGTGGACTGGAGTAGTTGTTTAATGAACCAGGATAAAAATAATTGTGTGATTATTTTTAAGTATAAATTTTCCATACTTATTCAACCCCCCCCCCCCTTCTAAGTAATATCTCACCTTCAACAACTACCCAGCAGTCCCAAACCGGTGGGTCTGACCATGAAGAAGACAATACACCAGAGACTCTAGAGGTATCAAATGAAGAAGATACTCGTATGGAGGAAGATGCAACCCTGGCTGGCGCAAGTAACTCTCCTTTAAATCAAACTATTATTGTTGAGGATATTGAGGCAGCAAGAGAAAAAGATGCCGTCGAGGATGAACCATGCATCAATCAGAGCTAGATGGTTCTAGTGATGAAGGTACTGGTGACGAAATGGAAGAGGACTAAGCTGAAGATGGCCAGAGTGAGGAAGAGAAGCCCAAAGGAAACCCAGTCGACGAGCCTGCCCCCGTTGATATGACTGTTACCCCAACTATTGCTGCAACTAAGGAGAACGAAACATTGCCCACCAAAGGTGAGACAAGTCTTAATAGCGTAGAGCTAAATGCCATGTGTTAGTTCCATGGTTCTATGATATAGAATTGTCCATGGTTCTATGATTGGCTAAATTTTGGTAAAACATGATCCTGCACTGATGATTAAGCAGGATGTTATAACATCTCCATCTGCTGTGGTCACAAAACTGTTGTGGAGTGTTTTAATATGAATGTCATGCTGAATATCGTGACGTCCATCACAACATCCATCTGCTGTCATGACAGAACTACTGTCATATGTGAGAAACAGCAGAAGTAGTGGTGTAACAGGGGCTGATGACTCATGACATTGCTACTGATGCGACAGGAGCTAGCAGAAGCTGATGACAGGACTGCTGTTATGGATGTCATGGATGCAGAAGGAGCCAACAGAAGCTGATGACATAACTGCTGAGCCAGCAGGAGCTGATGATATAACTGCTATCATGGATGTCATACTGAGTATCAGCTGCTATGTGTTAGCAGTAGCCACAACAGGTTGAGTTGTGATGAAGTTCCTCACAGGTGGTGAGTGAGGTGTGCTGTCATGTGTTTTAAGCAGGACATCACTGCATGACAACAGAAGGAGCTGCTAGTGTATATCACTTGACAGAAGTGCTTTGGATATACCTCATCAGTACGTGCAGGCCAAAGAGAATTAGTAGGAACAAAGTGCAGATTTAGTTGGGGTTCATAAAAAGGATCTTTGAGACTTTTTAGGAAACTATAATATGCTTGTTTCTACTGGTGTGAAGAAGATTCTGCAGGAGTGCTCAGCAGGGTAAGTTTGGTCAGCTAAGCACAAAGAGAGTTGGATGTCATATTGGATGTCATATGACATTGAGCGTATGACATCAGGCGTGCAGGATTGGTTTTCTGTTATATTGCAAGAGGAAATCGGGCTATACTTCAGGAAACCTGTTATGACTCCTGAGTTATCTCAGGAGAGATTCCAGGCAGTGCTGACCATATCATGAAAAGCCATGACCTAATTTGACAGCACCTTGAATTGTGGAAATTAGTTTTACTTTGTTAAAACTAATGTTTGTTACTTGTGACCAGCCCAAGCCCAGTCTGCATTGCTATAAAAGGAGGAACAGAAGCAGAAGAAATTAAGCACTCACATCAAGAAAAAACTAGAGTGTAAAATAAAGGTCTAGGGTTCGAGAGTCCCTTGTGTGTAAGTCACCCTTTGTATCTTTTGATACATTGTGGTAGACATATTTGTGAGTGGAGAAGGCTAATCTTCACGTGTGAATTCTGTTTAGGAATACTTGTACTCCAAGAAATTGTCTGGTGGATGATTGCATTGGATAGGTAGATTCAAGACTATGTCTCACTCAAAGCTATGAAGCAAGAGTGTGTGAGTTCCTTGATCAAAGTTGTGAAGCAAGACCAAGGTGTGTATGAAGTGTCTCTTCATATTGAATTTTTTAATTGTGTATTGAAATCACTGTTGTGTGATTGAGGGGGAGTGAGTGGGCATACTCAGGTACTAGAGTGTCTCTAGGCTGAAATTGCATTGGATAGAGATTAAATGAGAAGTGCAAACTGGTTGTTTGACTTTGAATTGATTCTACTAATAGTGAATTTCCTCCCTGGCTTGGTAGCCCCCAGATGTAGGTGATGTTTCACCAAACTGGGTAAACAATTACTGGTGTTATTTATCTTTCTGCATTTACAATTCTGCACATTTTAAATGGTTAGATAAATAGGACTGTCAGCCTGCAGATGTCACAACAGACGTCACGACGTTGGTCATGACATTGGGACAATTTAAAGAAATTTAAATTGGTTATGGTATGTCCTCGTCCTTGTTGAGCAGAGATCAATGTTCTTGGGACATATGAGATCTGCATACCAGAATTTCAATTGGTATCAGAGCACACATCCTGTCTGTTCTGGATGAGATCTTGGGAGATACTTTCTGGTGTTTTGAACAAGAAGAAGTTGTAGCTGATTTGTTGATCTTGCTGAATGGTTGAGATACTGCTTATGGAGCCAAGGAAAAGCGTGTATCTGCTGCTGTGCCCTTTGATATAGGAGCATCTATGACCTGCTGTATGTTCTGCCAAAGAAGGAGTGGCTACTTCTGTCCAACGATCTGTTGAATATTCTGACATCTTGGTTAGGGCATCTTGAAGATGTTCTTTTGGTGGTTCCACTGCATATTTCTCTGATAAAAGAACTCTGGTTCCCCTGGGAGAAGACTGGCCTATATTCAGTTTGATGCATGGCTGTGGCAGTTGCGTAGATGATTGGAAGATGGTGTTAGCAGCTGTGCTTGGTTGTATGCTTGGGTTGTTCTATTGTGTACTACAGATTGCTAGAAGCTGTGCTAGAGAAGATAGTGGGAGGTGATTTATTTTCACCACTCAGCAGAGGAAGTCATAGGCAGGTTAAGTCAAGGATGTCAACCTTGATGTTTCAACAGTAAATATCTTTCAACTAAAGAATACATTTGGTATTGATGAAGTGTAAATGATCTTCTCAATAAGCTGTGTGGACTTAAGATCAATTTTTATTTGTGGAATGCATAAGTATTTAATTGGTTATCCATGAAGTTCAAGATTGCTGAAGTTCAGAGAAGGATTTTTTAAGGATTTAAGATTCATTGCTATGTGAGATATTCTCAAATATTTAATGGATTATCCTTGGTTGATGATCAAGTTGTCCTCTCAGTGTTGCACAAGTGTCAGGCCCCTGATGTGCTTGGTTTACTTCAAGGATCTGATGTTTAACCAGATGTTGAGACATTCCATCAGCAGAGATTGTGCTGAATTTTGTTGGTTCAAGGAGTGAATCACAGGTACCATACACATGTGTGGTAGGATCTGACTTTATTCTAGTAAGTTTCCTGGCAAGAAACTAAGGTAGTCTTTAATTTTGTCAAAAGCCTCTTGCTGATCCTTCCCCCATTCGAACCCCTCTTTAGTGAATCAAAGCAATGGTGAAGGCTTGCGTTTTACCACTTAGGTTTGATATAAACCTTCTCAAGAAGTTTATTTTACCTAGTAGCGATTGCAGCTCCTTCTTGGTCGATGGCGCTTTCGCTTCCATGATAGCTTTGGTCTTGTTTTGGTTGATTTCAATCCCTTTTTTGTGGACCACAAAACCTAAAAAATCTCCCGCCTGCACACAAAATGCACATTTCAGAGGGTTCATTTTAAGACCATATTTCCTCATCCTTATAAAGGACTGTCGAAGATGGTCCACATGTCCTTTTCCTGATACTGACTTAACCACAATGTCATCAATATATATTTGCATAAAAGACTCTATATAATCATGAAAAGTTGAGTTCATTTCCTGTTGATATGTTGCCCCATCATTTTTTTAAGCCAAAAGGCATCACTACCCATTTGTAGGTGCCTAAGGCCCCAGGACAATGAAAAGCTATTTTGGGAACATCATCTTCTGTAATAAAAATCTGATTATATCCAGAGTATCCATCTAGCATGCTAAGGTATTCATGTCCTGCAGCGGAATCGACTAGCATCTTTGCCACATGCATGGAGTACTCATCTTTAGGAGTTGCTGAGTTTAGATCCCTAAAGTCTATGAAAACTCTTAAAGACCCATTTTTCTTAATGACTGGGACAATATTAGCCAACCATTCGACATACCTGGCCATGCGGATAAACCTGCATCGAAGGAGTCTTTCGACTTCCTCCTTGATTTTTGAGAGGATTCCTGGAGCAAAATGTCTTGGATTTTGTTTGACTAGTTTCTTCCCAGGCTTGATTGGCAGCTTGTGTTCGACCAATTCCCTTTTCAAACCAGGCATCTCATCATAATCCCAGGCGAAACAATCTTTGTACTCTCGCAATAATTGAATGATTTCGACCTTAGGTTGAGGGTCAAGGTTGGCATTAATGTATGTTGGCCTTTTAACCACTGCTTCCCCTAGGTCAACCTCCTCCAATGGGTCCTGCGCTAGCATCTTGACGTCATTCGCCAGCGGATCCTTTTCGAATCCCGGAGGCTCTTCATCATATATAGCATCAAGCCTTTGGTCTTCGTGTTGAATCTTGTCAGGTAGTTCTGGGTCGAAGTCCTTGCCAGGACCTTCTTGATGAGATTCCAACTTGGCCTTTCTAGCCATCTAGTTATTGGCAGCCTCCAAGGTCGCCTGTAGTTTTGTTTTGGCCACATAGGCCGAAATTCTTTGTAGTGCTTCGAATTCAGTCATCATCACTAAATTCGCTCCCCACCCTATGGGGTCTATTGGAGATTTTCCAAGGCATGAGAGTCTCTCTCCTGGCACGTCTTTGTCCCAACGGAAACCATCGACGGGATGCAAATATAATTAGCAGAACATTTCTTTGTCTGGGACAAACTCGAAGTCTGCTGGGGCACATGGACCTATGCTGGCCAGATGCTTGTCAAACTGCCGCCAGTTGACATGGTTTATGGGTGCTCTGAAGTACCCTTGGTCGGCTTCGATGTTCTCCACGATGTTGTCTGGTCTCCAAATGGAAATTCACTGGTGCATTGGTGATGGCACTGCGCCAATGCCATGAATCCACTCTCGTCCTAGCAGTAGATTATAATTGGCCTTCATTTCCACTACCATGAAAACAGTAGGTCTTGTTATTGTTCCTACTGTTAGATCCACCTATATCACCCCCATTTTTGTACCCACCTTGCCTTCATAATTCGACAAGAACATGCTGTGTGGCTTCGTATCGGTGTCATGTTTATCGATTTTATGTAGCAGGAAATGTGGCATCAAGTTAACCGTTGCACCGCAGTCTACCAGAATCTTATTGACTGGCACATTTTCCACCTTTCCTGTGATATAAAGGGGTTTCAAATGGTTCTTCATTGCTTCTGTGGGCCGCTCAAAAAAAGAATTTTTCTCCTCTACACAACCATTATTCATAACATAGTAGCACACAGGCTTGTGTGCCACCATTTCTGCCTCAGTATAGGCATCAAGATTTTCGAGCTCTGAGATTTTGTCGAAATCCCTAGGCATCACAACCACCACATTAACCAGGAGGTTCAGAGAGTCGTCGGAGTCAGAGTTGAAATTGTAAGTCATTTCGTCATCATCTTGACTGGCTTTTTGTGTTCCACTTCCTAGGCAGGGAATAGTCTTCGTCCCACAGGTACCTTTTCGATAGTCTTTAGCTGCCCCCCCTTATTTCCAGTAGGGACATTAGTGCTAGATTCTGCCTGATTTTTCAATGAGCCTTCCCTAAGGGCTTTCCTCCTGCGCTGCTCTCTTCTCCATTGAGATCGTGACATTGGATTCTTTCTTTTGTAATTTTCAGAGATATGTACAGTCTTGGAGGAATGGAATTCCTTTTGATAAGAGACTGATGATCCTCGATTAACCTCAATTTTTTTCTATTTTTGTTGTCTATTTTGTCTATCCTCATTGGGCTTCACCCATTTGCTGTTAGAAATGTCGGCAAATGGCTTGAAGGTAGCATGCCTGGCTCTTGGAACCCTATTATTAGGTTCAGACTTTCTTGGGATACTGCCTTGAGGGTCGAAGTTAGGTCTTTCCCTCTTTTGTTTTGATTTGCGTGTCCCTTCGAGTTTTTGGGCAGCCTTCATGTCGAAGATGGCACTACACCTGGGACAAAGCATGACACTGGATCCCTTCTTTTGGCAGCGGTGGAGGAATTCGACGATGGACTCTTCATGTCCCAGATAGGCTATTTTGTTGTGTTCTTCTTGATAACCTGATTCATTATCCTCCATGGTCTCATATGGTGTTATTTCCACCATATTCACGTCGATGTCCTCTCTATAATTGAGCTTACTTAGGTCCCCTCTAAGCCTTTAGTGGCCTGGTCCATTTTAATGAAACTATCAGCAGTTTCCATGGTCACCATTACCAAGCTTGGATTCTCTGCATCTTTTAGACTTGGATCATCAACACCCTGGTCAAGGCCATCAGTATCCTCGTTAAACCAATTCTCTTGTCTAGAACCCATAGTGATCATGGCCATTACAACTCCAACAACAAAATCATTCGTAACCTCCAACATATTGATTGAAAAATCGCAGCCATCAGTAGCTTCGACCACATGTGCCTCCGTGGGCTCCGTGTAGTGGAAGTACACTACTTGTAGAGGGTCTGCGTCGACTTTCATCTAGGTGCTGGATTTTCCCCCAAACTTCAGTCTTCCTTCTTGGATAGCATTTTGAACCAGATCCCTGAAAAGAAAACATTGAGACGTTTTATGATCCAAAAAATTATGGTATTTGTCGCTACTGCGAAAAAAGGTGTCGGCAAAGACAGAAGAGTCGCCACCTATCGTTATTTATCCCAAAGGAGGGAAAGGAAACGATCAGGAAAAACCTAGCGAAAAGGGATAAGATCGGTCATCGCAACCAAATCTTGGGTTCGGAAGTCGGTTACGCAAGGGGAAGGTATTAGCACCCCTCACATCCGTTATACTCGACGAGATCCACGCTTGTGTTGTTTATCTAAAAGGGTTGATTATCTATCTAGCTAAAGGTCTGGGACAAAGAATAGAAAAAGGACTCGACAGAGTGTCGATGTTCTGGGCCTACGTATTCCCTCGTGCAATGGGAAAGTCAGAGTCAATGTAGTTCGGCTAACTACGGGTAATGGGGGAAGGTTGCTTGCCAAGACATCGCATCTTGTGCCTACATACTCTCAACAGGTATGAGAGATTACAGCTAACATAGTTCGGGATAAAACGGAACAAAGGTTTGTTCTATTGTTTTTATCCGAGTAGGGTTAACAGGTAGTTCTAGCAGTTGGTGTATGCAGCTCGTTCGTTGCAGACTTAGGCGTTACCGTTTGCGGTAGAACTAAGAGTTAACAACACTCTTTTATCTGAAAAGATTTTCCACTAATTAAACAGAGCCCCAAAGGGCAAAAGGAATTTGATGTTTGTTTTTGTCTTTTATCGGAGAAGTGTTTTGGATGAATGTTTGTAATTCATCTTGTACTAGAGACTATGACTTAGGAGCGAATGCGTCGCATATCGCCCAAAGGACGTACACTAAACACTCTAGATGATTGAGAGGAGACCGCTTAATTATCATTTCCCACGTAGCTTAAGGCTTGTAATGTACAATACAAACCTGCCTTTATTAAGTGTTTTGTTATTGTTTGAAGATGAGAAAAGAAACAAAGGACTCTAAAGGGGAACTAATCAAAACCTTAATGTTGTCATGCAAGATGGTCCTAGTGTTGAGTTTAGAAAGGGAATCTATCCTATATGTTATCATGCAAAGGATTCAACCTAAAGTTCTATCATCACTCCCTTAAACAAGGAAATGAGAGTTCTAAGGGAACATGCCAAAGGAATACAAAAGAAGGCTATCAAGCAGATGAAGTATAAAATGTAAATGCACATGCAATGCAACAATACAAAAAAAAGGGAGACAAGCTCAACCTTTAATGCAAACATGGGATACAAAGAGAAAGCACACAAGCAAAGGGAGATAAACTCAACCTTTAAATGCAAACATGATAGGTGAAAAGAGAAAGCTATCAAGCATACCCTACTTTTAATGCACAACACCACACAACCATGGAGATGAAAGGATAAACAAAATAAGGGGAAGCAAAGTGAGTAACAAACTCACTAAGTTCGATGTGTATCAACACAAGAGTCTACAAAGGTTTAACTTCTTTATGGAATGCACAAAATTCGACCAAAGGAAGAACTAGGCTATCACAAAAAGGATCCTAAGAATGTAGGATAGATAATAAGGAAGGAAACATAGTGTGAACCAAAGGAACCCACTATGTTCAATGTGTATCAACACAAGGAGTCCATCAAAGGCTCAAACTTCTCATAGAATGCACATAATTCGACCAAAGGAAGAATTAGGATCTCACAAGAAGGATCCTAAGAATATAAGACTTAGAGGAGAAAGGAAGCATAGTGTGAACCAAAGGAACCCACTATGTTCAATGTGTATCAACACAAGAGTCTACAAAGGTTCAACTTCTTTATGGAATGCACAGAATTCGACCAAAGGAAGAATTAGGCTCTCACAAGAAGGATCCTAAGAATGTAGGACTTAGCGGAGAAAGGAAGCATAGTGTGAACCAAAGGAACCCACTATGTTCAATGTGTATCAACACAAGAGTCCACAAAGGTTCAACTTCTTTATGAAATGCACATAATTCGACCAAAGGAAGAACTAGGATCTCACAAGAAGGATCCTAAGAATATAGGACTTAGAGGAATTAAGGGAAGGAAACCAAGTAAGGATAGAAATCATTAAAAGGAGTTCTTATGGAAAGACTAAAGGGAAGCTCTAAAGGAAGCCTAGGTTATGAACTAGTTAGCAACAAGTTTTTGACTTGGAAATGCACCCACAAGTGCCTTAATATGTCTAGGGTATGGATATGGGAGAGTGGGATGCACAAGCAATGCAAAAGGATCACACCAAGATGTAAACTAGGTCAAAGGTATGGTTGAAGTCACACAAAGATGGGTCAGAATGTGAAATCTACTAAAAATAGCAAAACATATCTAAAAATTCTAATAAAATTCCTAGGGTACCCCTATGGTCTTAGGGACCAGGGGTCCAAAAATGGGGAGGAAATTCTAAGTCTAAGTAGGTTAATAGAGAGAAAAACCCTAGGGTGCTCTATGGAAAGGCAAAGGAACAAGGGTCCTAAAACACTAGTCTAAAACCTAACCTAAAGGTATCTAAAAATTAAGAGAAAAAATACTAGACTATCACCTAATTTCTTAAGATTAAGCACACAAAAAATCAGAAGTTTATTTGATGTTTTGAGCAAGAAAGAAAATCATAAAGGCATGGCATGTCATTTTTCACCTTTACAAAGCATATTAAAAGGAAAATACACAATTAAATGGAAAAGAATTAAAAATGCAATTAAAAAGATATGGAAAATTAAATCACATGTTAAACTACCTAAAACACATTTTCCATGATTTTTGGAGTTGGTTAACATTTTAATTTGCATTTATTTCAAACAGATATGAAGATAAGAAAAATGGAGAAAAAGAAATTAAATGGGAAAAATGTGGTGCAGAAAGCAAGTGGTTTGCGTGTAATCCTTTGGGCTTAGAGGAAAGGGGGTGGGGATAATGATTATGGCCCAATCCCACCCAGAGTTTCACTAAATGAAACTCTGCGTTTCATTTAAGGTGAGTCAGCGTACTCAGATTGAATCAGGGTCGTGTATCATGGATGTGGTCAAGTGATCCTAAGGCTGGTAAGGTGACACGCAAGCATCTGAAATTTAAACATAATATGGGAATGGATTATGGCCGTGGAATGAAGGGAGAGTCAAGTATTCTATCAAGATCTAATGGCTATCATTCAAGCTGGGATTTAAACATTCAGGTGGGGGGAAAATTGTAGACGGTGGCCGAAGGGATCTCCGGTCATCTTCTCCGGTTGCTATGAACAGTGGCATCTCCAGAAACTCATCAAAACCTATAATTTTTTATACCAATCGAATCGTCTCCTCACCTAGGTTACTAATCCATGTTTCAATTTCATTTGTAACCTATAATTAACTCAAACCGAATCTAACAAGTTTCAATGCTCAAGTCACAAAAGTTCAAGAACTTGCACAAGAATAAACTAGAAATGATCTAATATCCATGGACATCAAGAATATGGAAAAATGGCATGTGAATGATTCCTAAACAAATAGAAATTTTGATTGGAAGCTTACCTAGTGGAGAGCTTACACTAAGCCTTGTTCTTACCTTGATTCTCTTGCTAAACCATCCAGAAACATTCCATGGACTTCAATGAAGCTTCTGCAACTCTTAATTTTGACTGAAACTTGGTGATTCTCCAAAATCGATTTTCAACTTTCCTCCACTTTTTTCCAACCGTTTTCTTATTCTTCCCTCCAAAAATCCGTCATGATGCATTGTTGATGATGATATGAATATATGCAATGGAATTGGATGACTTTGAAGCCCAAATGAAGCCCATGAGAGTCCAATTGAAAATTCACTTTTCTCATGTTGGAGCTTTGTGATTCTCTCTAAAATAGAGCTTGAACTATTGCCAATTGACTCATACCAATTGCTTATGATGCAAGGAACATGAATGGATGAGATTGGCTCCTTGAAAGTGAATCAATGGTGGATTTGGATTATGTTACTTCAAGGTGAAGTAATCTTGAATTTTACCATGTAAATGACCTCAAAATTGGTTTATGGTTTTGGCATTGTATTTAGAATATTTAGGGCACTCAAAATATGCACACACTTGACATGAATTGGTTTTATTTGAACTTGATCCAATCTAGGCCTTTTCAAGCTTTCTTTCATGGAAATTCCTTCATCCAATCTTCCATTCAAGCCAATCCAATGATACCTTGAGGTTTGGTTGAGCAAATGACCCCATTTGGAGCAACTTTCAAGTTGGAAAGATTTTCATTTGAAATGTGCAAGGTGATGAAATTGACCTATAAGGAAAATGACCTATAATCAAAGTTTCCCAAAATACCCTTGCCTTGCAAGCTTCATATCTTGAGTTCTACAAATCCAATGAAGGACTTCTGGTACTCTTTGGAAATCTAAGGTTATGAGGACCAACATTCATGTTTGGGTCAAGATGAGGAGAGACATCCTTCTAAGTCAAAAATGTCTTGGAAGTTAGTTAACTTTCAAGGACCAACATCACATTCACTTGATGACCTGTAACTTCTCTGCTTCATAACTTGAGTTCTAGAAATCCAATGGAAGACTTCTAGTACTCAAAAGAAAGCTAAGAACATGCTCTACAAGTCTCATTTTGGAGTCAAGATGATATCAAACTTTTATCTTAAGATATGTGGTCTTGAAGTTAGGCACTAAAATAGAGGATTTTACATTGTCAAGCTTAGAAACCCTAGCTTAGTAACTTCTCACACTCTTGATTCTTGATGAATTGATATTGAAATGATATATGACATGTCTCAACATAATATTCCATGATAAAAATTTCTTGGAATTGAGTCTTAATTTCCTCAAGACTCACAGTTGATTTAGGGTGGACCAGATGAAAACCCTAGCTGCACCACCTTTGGCTATGGCCTCTTGTACTGGATATAATGACTTGTATAAACTCCTTAAGAACTCTCAAGACATCTTATGATCTCTCCTAACAACTTCTATCCACACTCATGGACTCATGGCCTTCTGATGGTTTTCATGATGGCCTCCAAGATAGGAGATGAACCACCTTCAACTCTTTGACTTTTCTGATGGTGATAAGCTCTTGAATAACTTGAATACAAACTCCTGATTAGGATTAGACCTTGATAACCTCTTCTTAATGAGCATACCTCCCTTGATCCCCTGTAGATGGATAATGATATGCAAAATGCTAATGTTATGAATGCAATGAAACAAAAGCTAGGTAAAGAATAGGTTGGGCAAATTTTGGGGTGCAATAGTATTTATAAAACCCTCTCTTTTTCCTTTGCTCTAAAGATGGCGTTTTAGCACCAGGAGGTATTATTATTTGGCCATCCTTAACTAACAAATCGAAAATTTCGTCACATTTCGTGATGTCAAAAGTATATGTTTTCTTTGGGATATCATTCTTTTCAGATTCGACAAAACTCTTTCCGAGTGGGGGAGCCAATACTTTACAAGCGTATGGAGGACCTTGTTTAAGCTCAGCAACATCTACTTCGTTCTCTTCGAAGTATAATGGGTCTTCCCGTACACCTTCGACATTTTCGTTATATTCGACATAAGCTACTTTCTTGCTTTTATTGAACTTGGATTTTTCGTCTTTAAAACGCTCTAGCTGTCGAGCCCTATCGGCTAATTGAGCCATATCCCTTAGGTACTAGGTGTCTAATTTCTTTCTAATGGAGTAGTCGAGGCCCCCTGCAACCATTTCGACCGACTCATGCTCAGGTACTTGAGTGAAACATCTAGCCTTGAGTAGTAGGAACCTATTCAGGTACTCTTCTATTGGCTCAGAAAACTTACGCTTCACACTAGCCAGTTCCTTTAGGCTAATCTTATTTTGCCCCATATAGATTTGTTCATGAAATAAACGTTCTAACTTGGTCCAATTACAAACCGAGTTAGGGGATAGCATCGTAAACCAGGTAAAGGCATTTTTAGTGAGAGAACTAGGGAAGTATTTTATCCTAATGCTCTCATCATTAGCTATCTCTCTGGCTTCGATTATATAACGAGCCACATGTTTGACAGTAGATTCCGTCGTATCCTCTGGGAACTTAATGACGTTAGGCACTTTCGAACTAAGAGGTAATTCTGCTTGGAGGATGTAATCCACTATGGATGACGTGTAATTTGGCCTAGTGAACCCATAGTTCACCCCATTTCGAGCCATTATCCTTTCAACCATGGCTGCTAAGTTGTTATCGACAGCTACGTTATTACGTCGAACCTGTTGGACAACATTGTCTGCATCTTGGTTTCAATTTACTAAGATTACCCCTGGGTCCCTTTCTCCTGGGATTGGTATTTGATCCCTTGGTGGTTCGACTCTGTGAGGTTCGAGCGTGGGGATTTCGACCCTATCTTGATTTTATAAGTTGGGCTCAGGTAGGTTTCCTAAGTCCCATCGTGGAATGTTTTCCACAGTAGCCGCGTTCCTAACAGCAGGCGGTACGCCCATGAATTCAGCCAGCCGTGTTATTTGTACTGCTAACTGTTAATTAGTTTGGGTAGTATTTTGGATTAAAGGTTGAAAGGTTTCACCCATGGTTTGAGACAAGGTTTAAACCATTTGTAAGTTACTTTCATCCATTTGTTGTCTCAAACACGCAACCGAAGTGTTGGTTAGATTAGGGCCCTGTGTGGAATATCCCAAGCCTAAACTTTGAGGGTTCGACCAATGTTCACCCAAGAACCTGATCCTTGTAACGGCGAGGCCATTGCATTATCTGAGAATATTGGGGGAGCATTTTGGAGACCCTGCATCACAGTTGTTGGCATTCCATATGGAGGGTTTCTTGGTAATAGTTGTGAAAACCCTGTAAGGACAAATTGCCTCGACGTCGAATTTCCTCCTGGCGGAGTCTGGGGATTCGACGTTTGAGGTCCAATATATTCCAACATCGGTTGGGTGTAAGTCCTCATGCTTGTTGACCCAAGCCCTAACACTGATGGTACGGGTTCCAGTCTTGCAGGAGGCACTACTTGCTCTCCGGTCGAAGGTATTGAAGGTGGAACCATGTCATTCCTTAATCCTTTGTGAGGACTAATGGTGCTTGGCTGAGAGTTAGAACCATCTTGTGGCTACTGCGAAAATCGGCGCCGGCTGAATAGAAGAGTCACCACCGTGCGTTATTTATCCCAACGGAGGGGAAAGGAAACGCTCAGAGTAAACCTACCGCAAAGACGGGAAAGGAATGGTCATCGCAACCAAATCCTGGATTCGGGAGTCGGTTACGCAAGGGGGAGGTATTAGCACCCCTCACGTCCGTCGTACTCGACGGGATCCACGCTTGTTTTCTTGTACGGATTATTATTTCTATCTAAACTAAGGGTTAAGGGTTAAAAAGAAAGAAAGGGACTCGGTAGAGCCTCGCTGCTCTATGCCTACGTATTCTCAAGAGAGAAAGTCAGAGTCTTCGTAGTTCGACTAACTACTGGTGAATGGGAAAGGTTGCTCGCTAGGACGTCGCATCCTATGCCTACGTACTTCCACACGGCATGAAAGATCAGAGCAAACGTAGTTCGGGAATGTACGACACAAGTCTGTCTTGATTGTTTTTATTCCTTCTAAAAAAGGGTTTTTCTGATTAACAGTCCAAGCGGACAAAAATTGACGTTTTTATGAGTTCACATTCTTTTACGGAAGAAGTGTCTTTTATTGGGTTTGAAATCTTATTGTGTTTTTTGATTGTTTTAAGATGAGAAGAGAAACAACAACTCTAACCTATGGTTGAAAAGGGAATCAAACTAACCTAATGTTATCATGCATGGGTTAAGACCTAATGTCTATCATGTTTTTCTCTTGCGCAGAGAGAAACAGATATCCTAAGGGATAAACGGAAACAGAAACAACAGATACAATAAAACAGTAAAATGCATGAATGCAGCAGTACAAGCTAGGCAAGGGAGTCCCGCTCTACCTCGAACCTCGAAAACAACAGGCAGAAGCGAACGAAATTCACCTCCAACCTAACAGATTAATTGGCAAACAATACAGTCCGGGAAACTCAAACAATACATCAAAAGCTTCTAAACAGCAAAAATAAACAGTAAACAGCAACTCTACACAGCAAGCTCCATCAACATCTTCAAGCAAAGTCTTCACCAACAAGCTTCCATCAAGCATCTATCTTCAAGGAGGAAAACTCTAACAGTAATCATCTTCAACAGCTTCAAGCAGCAGGGCTTCAAACAGCAGCAGTCACATGCACAGCTTCACCAGCACAATCTTCAAACAATGACTTCCATCTTTAATATTTCATGGCTTTTCTTCAAATCAAACTCTCCAGGATGAGGAACAATTAATAGGATGAATTGAGATGTTAAACAGTTAGTTGACCACCAAAGGTGGCAAACAGACTGTTAACAAAATGTAGAATGTTTCTCTCAAGAGTTCTATCTCTTAGATACTGTCACCAAGCCTTCCAAAGGAAGGGGGTGAGTATCCTAGAGAGACTCTGAATCATAGAGAGGGATGGAGGTAAACAAAGCCATCCATGTTTAAGAATCAAATTTCTACTCTAAGCTCTACCTAGCTCCTAGTTCCTGTAGTCTTCAACAGCAACCATCAATCCTAGCAAGCAACAATCTTCATCAACTCTTGAACTTGTTCTTCAATCCTTGACTTTGTCTTTGTCTTCAATGCTTCACCATCCATGGTCTTCAAGCCAAGCCCAAACCCCAAGCAAGCCCAACAAGCCCAAATAACAAGCAATAACCCCAAAATGGGCACACCATACAATCAAACAATTACAAAAATATACTAAATATTAATATAATAGGGGAAATTCTAATACTTATTCTAAGGGATCTACTACACTTACCCATAATACCCCTATAGTCCCATCTTCTAATTCAACCTAAAAAGCCCAAAAAGAAATTGTTTTGTTGCACCTATGTTATGCTTAACCCTAAAATATTCTAAGTTTTTTATTACACCATATCTATTTCAACATTTTTTTACTACCATTTTTATTCTAAAGTTTTATCACATTATCCTAAGGGAAACCCTAAAGTATATTAATATCTATATTATCAAGATCGAAGATCAAACCCTATATCAATTTCTAAGGGGTCTAAACAATTCCTAACATGCAAGGGGTCAAGGTTAACCATCAATTGGGAAGGTCTTAATCAACAACCCTAAAACAGAACCAAATTACATCTAGAAAATCTACAAAAATTCCTAAGCGAACATGCAAGTGTTAGCTACAATCTACCAAAAGATCTAAGCAAGAATCATCACCAATTGAGAGAACAAAATTCTACAAAACAGCGGTATCAAATATGCAAAGCAAACATCATGCAAAATACTCATCAGAATGTAAAATGCAAAAGAAATGGGAAAACAATCCACAAAAATCTAAGAAACATTCTACAATATCATGAAGATGTTAGCAACCTATGGTAAAAAAATTAAAACCAAAATCTAAAGTTAAGGTCACTTTCTAAAGGAAAACCTATAAAGTGTCCAGGGAACATTCAGATGGGGATAGCTCTAAAAAGCGGATTCAAAACTAAACTTAGATTCATCTAGAAATTCCAATAAAATTTCTGGGGAACCCTATGCATATCATCTAAAACATATCCAAAAATCAGCTCAAAAAATGAAGCATTAAAGAGAACAAAATTAAACAAAACAGATGAACAGTTATGTACACCAATGGATATTAGCACGAAAGAAAAATCATAACTAAATACAAAAAAAATCTAAAAAATGAAAACTCAGCGCCTAAAATTTCTTAAGATAATCAAAATCTGTAGAAAAAAATTTCATAATTTCTTGAACATTTTTACTATTTTTTTACGCAATAAAAGAAAACAGGCCTCAAAACAGAAAAATAAAAAGAAAAAGGGAATGAAGAAAATCTCCAAATTAACAATCCTAAAGTCATCCATAGGTGTTCATGATCCTAACCACATGAGAATTTCTAATTATCTCATCCTAAATCCATGGGAAAGTGAAGGTTTACATACCTTGATCGGAGCTTCGAAACGGAGTATCTTCGGCTCTTTTCGTACTTCCGAAAGCTTCAAATTCGTTCAACAATGTGCGAGGAAAGTGCTACCATCTTCGAATCGAACCGAAATCGCCTTGAATGAAGAATCACCACTTGATTTGGTCTCTTGAAAATGGATATGCTCTCTTCCAATCCAACTCCAATCAATCACCAATCTTACTTCAAATGAGTTTCTAAACATTTATAGAGATGATTGGAATATTCTAGAAATGAAGCCCAAACCCAAAATAATAAAATCCATTTCCCTTGGAACTTTCTAGATTATTCATGTATCTTCCCTTGGAAATTTCTAGATTGTTCATGTATCTTCCCTTGGAAGTTTCCAACCAAAATAGCCTTCCAAATGCCTTGTTAAGTGGTTTGGATTAGTGACTTACATTTCAAGTAACCATTTTTACAAAGCAAGTCATGAAATTATTGCTCAATTCAAAAATGTGCCAATTCCATTGTCTTTAAAATGCATTTTACAATCAAATTGGTATGTCATATGGCTTGTTTGTGACCTCTAACCCAAAATTTGATTTTTTTTCCACCACTTTATTTGACTTATTCCCCTTTTTTAGGCCATTTTTATCACTTTTTGATACAAGCCTTTTTAACATCTCATGACCTGCCTACTAGCCTTAAAACATCATTCTAAGCAATTTTTATGTTGGAGATTTTTCCATTTGAAGCTTGGAAGTAGGAGATATGGCCTTATGCTTGAAATGACTTATAACCTCAATATGCCCAAAATGCCCTTGGCTTGTCAAGATCATAAGTAGAGCTCCACAAATCAGATTGAGGCATACCATACCTTTCTAGAAAGCTAAGATTATGAGGAACAACTTTCATGTTGGCCAAAGATCCATTAGAGACTTGTATCTTGAATTATTCTGCTTGGAAGTTTGCCCTAAATCAGGGGATTTTACACTGAAACCCTAATTTAGAAACTTCTCTTCTTCTTGATTTCTTTTGATTTCTCCTTGGCACAACACCACATCCATATCCACATATCAAATGATGGATCCCCCATTCTTCAAACAGGCCTTGATGTCCCTTCAATCAAGTATTTGACCTAGGGTTGACCCAGATGAAACCCTAATTGACTGTCTTCAACTGTAGTTCTTGTAATCACATCAATGACTTGTCTCACTCTAAAAATGACCCTCTAGGTCTTCCATGATGTCTATATACATTCCATGCCCTCAATTCATAGCCCACAATCTCTTTGATAGTCTTCAAACCCCCTCAAGATAGGAGAAAAACTCACTGATTGGTCCACTAACTTCTCAAGCTTCAATTCCTTTCTGATGACTTGCATAGGCTTAAATTTTGAATAAGAACCTCTTGATAGGCTCATAGAGATAAGAATGGCACTCGGTCCCTTGTTGGATGGCTTGCCCATGCTATGCTATGCAGATGAATGAATTATGTACATGACCTAATATGACCTAATATGCAAATGCTAAAGCTATGAAACATAAAATCAGGTGAAATAAGTTGGTCAAATTTTGGGGTGCAACAGCTGCCCCTATTCAAACGATTTGGACCCGACTGGGTGAAACGCCCGGAGCCTTCAGACAATCGAGGTACAAAACGGTTGAATACCAATAAACCCGGAAATTTGCCAACTGCAAAACAACTACACCACTACTTGGGGAAAATTTTTTTTACTGATCCGACTTCATCACTATTCTGTCAATACTGGAACAATCCTTAGTGGCTTCACCGGAAGAAGACTTTTGTAAGAATGCAGCTCTATCTTGTCATGGGACACATATTATGCTCCCTACGCGGAAATCATCCGCCTATCCGAAACGGGAACACACCTCTTGCTTATGTCACACAAACTCTTCATCCGCCTATCCGAAATGGGAACACACCTTTGTGTATAATTGCAAAGAAATCGTCATCCGCCTATCTGACACGGGAATATACTTCTATCCACTTTACTAAAAATCCTAATCTGCCCATTACACAGAAAAACCTTCATCTGCCCATCACACAGGAACGTCTTCGTCTGCCCATCACACATGAACGTCTTCGTCTGCCCATCACACAGGAACTCTGAATTCTGCCCATCACACAGGAATTCTGACTTCTGCCCATCACACAGGAATGTCTTCGTCTGCCTATCACACAGGAACTTTGACTTCTGCCCATCACACGGGAATTCTGACTTCATCTGCCCATCACACAGGAATGTCTTCTTCTGCCCATCACACAGGAACGTCTCCGTCTGCCCATCACACAGGAACTCTGAATTCTGCCCATCACACAGGAATTCTGACTTCTGCCCATCACACAGGAATGTCTTCTTCTGCCCATCACACAGGAACTTTGACTTCTGCCCATCACACAAGAATGTCTTTGTCTGCCCATCACACAGGAACTTTGACTTCTGCCCATCACACAGGAATGTCTTCGTCTGCCCATCACACAGGAACTTTGACTTCTGCCCATCACACAGGAATTCTGACTTCATCTGCCCATCATACAGGAACATCTTCGTCTACCCATCACACAGGAATGACTTCGTCCATCACACAGGAACTTTGACTTCTGCCCATCACACAGGAATGTCTTCTTCTCGGACATGGCTTCTTTGCCTATTCTTTGCAGTAACTAACTCCGTTGGGGGATGTTCCGAGAATAACTATCAAACACTCGCGTCAATACCAAGTGACCACCTCTGAATTTTGATTTCGTGAAAACCTCGTGCCAATGCACAACAATCTTGAAAAAACATCCCGCTGGCCGGGTACAACAATGCCTCAATTGGCAACTCTGTGGGGAACAATAAACTGAACTACATCACACGTCTCCGGGCGAGACCTCGATTGTCTAGTACCATCTGATCTTTAGAACTCCATACTCCTATTGAGACAACACCTGAAAGCAAAGAGTCAACCAACCTGATCTATGTTTCAAAATGTGTATGTTTGATAATGGCATAATGCTCCATACAATATGGAAATGCTACGCATTTTATTTGGTAAATGCGAATATGACACTATATGCCAATGCAAATGCAGGTTCAAACTGCTGGGGATAAGCTCTAACGAGCTTGCTTCATCAATCCTGTCGTCGAGGACAAATAATACCGTGTTGGGGAGTGAACGGGTATCACCAAGTTTTCCGGTAAAATAAATGCCAGGTCCTACGACCAACTCTGCTGGGGAGAGATCTGAACTTTAATTTCCACTGGGAGGAAAGAAAACACTTGCTGAATAGAGAGAACTACGCTGGGGGGGAAGAAATGACTCTCTTGGGGAAAACAAATCTTCCCGGAGGAATGTACACTGTCTGAACACAGCCTGCCAACCTGGAATTACTAATCTTCTGAGGCTAAACCATTCTGCTCGGATAGGGCATCCTTTCGGAGGAAACCACACTGTCTGAATACAACCTATAATCTTGGAACTATCAATCTTGTCGAATATGGGTGCCCCTGCTGGGTAAAGCAAACCATCTAGCCATAATTTACGAACTCGGGACTATCACTACACCGAGGACAACCATCTACTAGGGTGAACTATCTTTCCGGCCCAACTTTGACCTGGTCCAACACCTTGAGAACCCTCTCGATTGGGGATTGCACCTACACATGCTCAATTCTGTGGGGAGTACCAATCTGCTGGAGATATCTCTATTAAGATACTCCTCTGGGGAATCAACCTGGTCCTTCAATAAAGGGGAGCACCATTTCAACTTCTGGGAACATGACCTGCGTGGAGACTCGCGTCGATTATAATCAAATCTTTCATCAAGCACCTCTGGCCAGGCTATAATTTTCTGATCGTCCGCTTTCTCGGAACTCCGCTTCGGGGATACTAACATGCCCCAGTCTGTATTCTTGAATACTTCTTCTCGAAAGGAAATCCTAGTCAGGACTCTATCTTGAAATAGCTTGCCCCTAAATCTGCAACAATTTTGAAATAGACCCTACAGTCTTTGTATCCTGACGTCCAGACATGAACTGCTTCTACATCTCGAACCTCGAAGAGGTGTTTCAACAACATAATTTTCGTGCTCTTAGGGTGACCTGCCCCGGTCTCGCAATAATCCTTTGTCCCTGATTGACTGATTCGTGGAACAGTGCCCATAACTGCGAGAGATTTGCCAAATCTCGACCTGATTGCCCCAGATTAACTGATTCTAGGATGACTGACTCTACTGGGAATATTCTGATATAGCTTGCCCCAGTTCACGAAACATTCTGGTATTTTGCATTTTACCCTGATCAGACCTTCCACTGTAGGGATCTTTCTTGTTGGCATGCGTTTACTTGCAAGTAACACAAGTTGTTCTGCATAAAAGATATATTAAACGCAATGTATATGACAGTTTCAACATCCAAGTCTGTTCACTGGAAAAAAAAAATTTTTTTTGCGACATATAATGAATCAATTATCAAAATGTCAATATGAAAGCTGGTAAGAGGATCCCTTTTAGGAGTCAGTTTCGATGCGATCTTTACCGAAGTATGCTCTCGAACTAAACCTGTTTCAATTAGGACTTTTTCGGGTTGTAACGTGGTCAGGTTCACGGTTAACAAGGAAAGACACAGGCTCAAAGTTTATTTTGACCCACCCATTCTCTATGATGTTCTCCAATCCTATGTTCAGCTAATCTAACACAAGCACTCACCTTTCACAGGTTGATTAGTAGGAATGATGGTCCAGGATACCACACCTTTTTTCAGAGTGACAGTCACTTACTTTTTCGTCTTTGGGTGCCTAGAGTCACACAACTCTGTTCTTTTCGAGGATTTTTCTTTGGGTAATCCTTTTCGTCTTTTGCTTTTTCTTTTCGTTCCCTAAATTTTGCCTGGACTGACTCTTTTGAGTATCTTTTGCTTTCGAAGTCCAGCGGGATGCCCTAATTTTTTCCTAAGTCGCTTGTTCTCAAGATTCGACTTAGCGGGCTTTTGGCTTTCAATTTTCTTTTTTTTTTCTTTTTTTTTGCACAAGTCGTGTGGCACTGGTTGTCTGACTTTTTGTGGACTAATGTGACTGTTTCACTCTTGGGTTGGCGAACCTTAACCATTGTGGTTTTTTAGGCACGACCCGTATGGGTGTGATTTATCCTCGAACGGACACTCCTTTCGCGATTTGAACGCTTGGCCAAACTAACTGACGCCTACCCTGCCCCGGTTTAAGATTTCGGGTTTTTCTTTTTCAAAAGGAAACTCCTACTACTGTCTCAAAGAGGTTAACAAGGGATTATCTTCCTTATATCTCCGGTGTTTATGGATTGAAACAATGCCTGTACATCGTCAACAGGTTTTTATTCAAAAGCCTACAATCGGAAGATTATTCGTCATCTGTTTTCGTCATCCTCCCCGGATTCCTGCTAAAACAAGCATTAAGCATTAAAGAAAACACAAAGAGTGAACACGACTTGATCAATTCAAAACATGCATATTTATTTCATTTATCAATATCAATTGAAAAAACAACAAGTTTTACAAACGAAATTTGCAACTAAACAGAAAAGAAACTACAAATGCGAAGACATGAACAAGATAACATGAAAAATGTCGGTGTCTCAGAACCGGACTTCTTGCATTTTGACTTATTGGCGAGTCAACCATCCTCAGAAACTATTATCAGGGGCAGCCCACTGCTGTCTCGACCTTCTTTCAACGGCCCGATCAAACCTGGGAACCTTTTTCATCACCCTGACTTTCGCTTGTCTATGGCCTTGCACCACCTTGGGGACCCTATCAGAGAAGTTGATAACCCTGCTGTCAATTAAATCTTGGACGTTATGCTTGAACGCGTGGCAACCCTCAATATCATGTCCGGGTGCCCCAGAATGGAACTCACAATGCCTGCTGGCGTCGAAACCACACGGAAGTGTGCCCTTTGGTGGGGCTGACGTTCTCTTTTCAATAAGGTTCAAACCTAACAAGGTCTGAAAGAGTTCTGCATACGTTGATGGAGGTGCCTCCAATACCCTCTTTGGTCTCTTTCCCCGAATTCTTTGTTGAGCCGGATACTGGCATCTCGTGTGCTGCTGGCTTTGATCGGACGGTTCCTTAGGCTCACACGCTATCATCCTTAAATTCAACCCTGGCATCGGCAACTGTTGTGGACATGGGGATTTATCTTCCAGTGGCTCCGGGATATACCTCGATTCGTCTGCAACCTCTGGCGGAGAAATGGGAATATCAGTCCCTGAGACTTTTATACCGCCCGGTACAAACTCAATTGTTTTCTCATCCAGCAAATCTTGAATCTTATGCTTAAAAGCTTTGCAGTTTGCGATGTTGTGCCCTGGTGCGCCGGAGTGGAAGGCACAATAGGCGTTCATGTCATAGTCTGGTGGCGGCTGCCCAGTCAGTGGAACCAAAATGCGGGGCTCAACCAGTTGAAGTTGGAACAAGAATTGCACCAGCTGATCATAATCCACTGGGATCTCATCAAATACTTTGTTAGAAAACCTCATCCTCTTACCACACCTCCTTGAGTTATCCTGAAAGATCAATTGCGACTGCTGACGAGGAGAATCCTGAGCTTCAAACTGTGGAGAGGGTCTCTTAAGCCTATCATGCGTGGGTAACGGTTCTTCAGACCCTTGAGGAGCAAATAAGCCAGCCGCATCTTCAGACATTTGCCCTCCTTCTCTTCTGAGTACGTTCCTCAATATTTCAGCCATCAATCCTACCTGGGCCTTCAATCGGCAGTTCTCTTCTTCTAGCGTCTCTTGATTCGAGCGCAACTCTTGCATGTCTTTTGTGAATTGCCCCAGCTGGCCTCGAACCTCAATTATCTCAGCTTGAACCTGCTCGATGTCTATCCCCACAAGTTGGCGTCTGAAGCCTTGGAGAAAACCTTGACTTCCCTGCTGAAGAAAATCGGTAGCACTATCGTTAGCCCGTGCAATCAGAGGTTGCACCATGATCTGCAGCTGCTCCTGGCCCTTGGCCACGGTTTCTATCGCCTGTATGAACTGTGTCATATTGTTGCGCATCTCCTGCATCTCAATCTGATCCTGACCCATGACTTTCTTACTGCTGTTTCTGGTTGAATATCAGGGAATTCTTTGGTCGTTAATCTTGGAAAACCTGGTAGATGCAGGAGATAAGGTACAGATCCAATAGTTACTGGTGAATGCAATATGTACGTGCAGGTGTGAACGTGTACATTATGCTACAGGTTAAATTTAATTCCCCCCGATTCTAGTTTCGAAGAGAAAGCCATAACGACAATTCATTTTCTAAGTAACAGTTTTCTTCAGGGACTCCATGTCAGGCAAATAGTGTATCAGAATCGGAGGGGAAATGAGCACACCTGCATCATGAGTACACGTTGATGAAATGCACATGATAATGGTTATGCGAACAATGCAATGCAAACAGATGCACCAAAGGACCAAGTGCCCCGGCTGAGAAGCCCAAACCACATCATAAGTCTCAGACAGACCATCCCATATTCCTCAAACCATGGTCTTAGACAGACCCCATACAAAGCTCCAACCCTGACCTCTGACAGATCCCAATAACATAACTCCAACTGGTCTCTGACAGACCCCTCTCACGTCCATAAATATCCTGAATCTCAAATCAAGAAACAAACCGGTATCTGGAGGTCTAGTTACCTGCATAGCCCCAAAACCCTCTCACAGGTAGGTACCCTAATAACTGACAATGGTATGGCATCCTATGCGGTCGTCGGCGTCACAGACTTTCAGGGTTGATGATACGATTCCCAGAAGGAGTGGCATCATCAAATCCTGAAGAGGCCTCACTTAGCCAACTTCCAATTGATCGATTCCCAGAGTCGACAATTCAACTAACCAGCAACCCACGCCACCCAAAGGGTGGGACAGGAGGCCAACCAGAGGAACCTCGTCTGAGTGTGAATTTTGCGGGACACCAAGACCTGCAAAGCAAGTGGGCGCGCGCTACTTTCCACTCTAATTCTAAGTACACTCAAGCCCAGGTCTGGCTTATCTCTCAATAATAGAACACCCGTCACAACCCCCAATAACAACAATAATCAATAATATAGTGCTGAAGGTAAATGACACAAATGTAAATCCATACAAATTCCTCGACGGGAAAATAAACGTTAGGATTGACTCTCTTAAGGGACGTTGGATCCCAAATGCATAAGGAACTATCGCAGTCCTTAGCAGCCAGAGGACGTTGGATCCCCAGCAAAGTCGCCAGCTGTCGCTACTGCGAAAATCGGCACCGGTTGAACAGAAGAGTCGCCACCGTGCGTTATTTATCCCAACGGAGGGGAAAGGAAACGCTCAGAGTAAACCTACCGCAAAGACGGGAAAGGAATGGTCATCGCAACCAAATCCTGGATTCGGGAGTCGGTTACGCAAGGGGAAGGTATTAGCACCCCTCACGTCCGTCGTACTCGACGGGATCCACGCTTGTTTTCTTGTACGGATTATTATTTCTATCTAAACTAAGGGTTAAGGGTTAAAAAGAAAGAAAGGGACTCGGTAGAGCCTCGCTGCTCTATGCCTACGTATTCTCAAGAGAGAAAGTCAGAGTCTTCGTAGTTCAACTAACTACTGGTGAATGGGAAAGGTTGCTCGCTAGGACGTCGCATCCTATGCCTACGTACTTCCACACGACATGAAAGATCAGAGCAAACGTACTTCGGGAAACGTACGACACAAGTCTGTCTTGATTGTTTTTATTCCTTCTAAAAAAGGGTTTTTCTGATTAACAGTCCAAGCGGACAAAAATTGACGTTTTGATGAGTTCACATTCTTTTACGGAAGAAGTGTCTTTTATTGGGTTTGAAATCTTATTGTGTTTTTTGATTGTTTTAAGATGAGAAGAGAAACAACAACTCTAACCTATGGTTGAAAAGGGAATCAAACTAACCTAATGTTATCATGCATGGGTTAAGACCTAATGTCTATCATGTTTTTCTCTTGCGCAGAGAGAAACAGAGATCCTAAGGGATAAACGGAAACAGAAACAACAGATACAATAAAATAGTAAAATGCATGAATGCAGCAGTACAAGCTAGGCAAGGGAGTCCCGCTCTACCTCGAACCTCGAAAACAACACGCAGAAGTGAACGAAATTCACCTCCAACCTAACAGATTAATTGGCAAACAATACAGTCCGGGAAACTCAAACAATACATCAAAAGCTTCTAAACAGCAAAAATAAACAGTAAACAACAACTCTACACAGCAAGCTCCATCAACATCTTCAAGCAAAGTCTTCATCAACAAGCTTCCATCAAGCATCTATCTTCAAGGAGGAAAACTCTAACAGTAATCATCTTTAACAGCTTCAAGCAGCAGGGCTTCAAACAGCAGCAGTCACATGCACAGCTTCACCAGCACAATCTTCAAACAATGACTTCCATCTTTAATCTTTCATGGCTTTTCTTCAAATCAAACTCTCCAGGATGAGGAACAATTAATAGGATTAATTGAGATGTTAAACAGTTAGTTGACCACCAAAGGTGGCAAACAGACTGTTAACAAAATGTAGAATGTTTCTCTCAAGAGTTCTATCTCTTAGATACTGTCACCAAGCCTTCCAAAGGAAGGGGGTGAGTATCCTAGAGAGACTCTGAATCATAGAGAGGTATGGAGGCAAACAAAGCCATCCATGTTTAAGAATCAAATTTCTACTCTAAGCTCTACCTAGCTCCTAGTTCCTGTAGTCTTCAACAACAACCAGCAATCCTAGCAAGCAACAATCTTCATCAACTCTTGAACTTGTTCTTCAATCCTTGACTTTGTCTTTGTCTTCAATGCTTCACCATCCATGGTCTTCAAGCCAATCCCAAACCCCAAGCAAGCCCAACAAGCCCAAATAACAAGCAATAACCCCAAAACGGGCACACCATACAATCAAACAATTACAAAAATATACTAAATATTAATATAATAGGGGAAATTCTAATACTTATTCTAAGGGATCTACTACACTTACCCATAATACCCCTATAGTCCCATCTTCTAATTCAACCTAAAAAGCCCAAAAAGAAATTGTTTTGTTGCACCTATGTTATGCTTAACCCTAAAATATTCTAAGTTTTTTATTACACCATATCTATTTCAACATTTTTTTACTACCATTTTTATTCTAAAGTTTTATCACATTATCCTAAGGGAAACCCTAAAGTATATTAATATCTATATTATCAAGATCGAAGATCAAACCCTATATCAATTTCTAAGGGGTCTAAACAATTCCTAACATGCAAGGGGTCAAGGTTAACCATCAATTGGGAAGGTCTTAATCAACAACCCTAAAACAGAACCAAATTACATCTAGAAAATCTACAAAAATTCCTAAGGGAACATGCAAGTGTTAGCTACAATATACCAAAAGATCTAAGCAAGAATCATCATGAATTGAGAGAACAAAATTCTACAAAACAGCGGTATCAAATATGCAAAGCAAACATCATGCAAAATACTCATCAGAATGTAAAATGCAAAAGAAATGGGAAAAAAATCCACAAAAATCTAAGAAACATTCTAAAATATCCTGAAGATGTTAGCAACCTATGGTAAAAAAATTAAAACCAAACTCTAAAGTTAAGGTCACTTTCTAAAGGAAAACCTATAAAATATCTAGGGAACATTCAGATGGGGATAGCTCTAAAAAGCGGATTCAAAACTAAACTTAGATTCATCTAGAAATTCCAATAAAATTTCTGGGGAACCCTATGCATATCATCCAAAACATATCCAATAATCAGCTCAAAATCATGAAGCATTAAAGAGAACAAAATTAAACAAAACAGATGAACAGTTATGTACACCAATGGATATTAGCACGAAAGAAAAATCATAACTAAATAAAAAAAAATCTAAAAAATGCAAACTCAGCGCCTAAAATTTCTTAAGATAATCAAAATCTGTAGAAAAAAATTTCATAATTTCTTGAACATTTTTACTATTTTTTTACGCAATAAAAGAAAACAGGTCTCAAAACAGAAAAATAAAAAGAAAAAGGGAATGAAGAAAATCTCCAAATTAACAATCCTAAAATCATCCATAGGTGTTCATGATCCTAACCACATGAGAATTTCTAATTATCTCATCCTAAATCCATGGGAAAGTGAAGGTTTACATACCTTGATCGGAGCTTCGAAACAGAGTATCTTCGGCTCTTTTCGTACTTCCGAAAGCTTCAAATTCGTTCAACAATATGCGAGGAAAGTGCTACCATCTTCGAATTGAACCGAAATCGCCTTGAATGAAGAATCACCATTTGATTTGCTCTCTTGAAAATGGATATGCTATCTTCCAATCCAACTCCAATCAATCACCAACCTTGCTTCAAATGAGTTTCTAAACATTTATAGAGATGATTGGAATATTCTAGAAATGAAGCCCAAGCCCAAAATAATAAAATCCATTTCCTTTGGAACTTTCTAGATTATTCATGTATCTTCCCTTGGAAATTTCTAGATTGTTCATGTATCTTCCCTTGGAAGTTTCCAACCAAAATAGCCTTCCAAATGCCTTGTTAAGTGGTTTGGATTAGTGACTTACATTTCAAGTAACCACTTTTACAAAGCAAGTCATGAAATTATTGCTCAATTAAAAAATGTGCCAATGCCATTGTCTTTAAAATACATTTTACAATCAAATTGGTATGTCATATGGCTTGTTTGTGACCTCTAACCCAAAATTTGATTTTTTTTCACCACTTTATTTGACTTATTCCCCTTTTTTAGGCCATTTTTTATCACTTTTTGATACAAGCCTTTTTAACATCTCATGACCTCCCTAATAGCCTTAAAACATCATTCTAAGCAAGTTTGATGTTGAAGATTTTTCCATTTGAAGCTTGGAAGTAGGAGATATGGCCTTATGCTTGAAATGACTTATAACCTCCATATGCCCAAAATGCCCTTGGCTTGTCAAGATCATAAGTAGAGCTCCACAAATCAGATTGAGGCATACCATACCTTTCTAGAAAGCTAAGATTATGAGGAACAACTTTCATGTTGGCCAAAGATCCATTAGAGACTTGTATCTTGAATTATTCTGCTTGGAAGTTTGCCCTAAATCAGGGGATTTTACACTGAAACCCTAATTTAGAAACTTCTCTTCTTCTTGATTTCTTTTGATTTCTCCTTGGCACAACACCACATCCATATCCACATATCAAATGATGGATCCCCCATTCTTCAAACAGGCCTTGATGTCCCTTCAATCAAGTATTTGACCTAGGGTTGACCCAGATGAAACCCTAATTGACTGTCTTCAACTGTAGTTCTTGTAATCACATCAATGACTTGTCTCACTCTAAAAATGACCCTATAGGTCTTCCATGATTTCTATATATATTCCATGCCCTCAATTCATAGCCTACAATCTCTTTGATAGTCTTCAAACCCCCTCAAGATAGGAGAAAAACCCACTGATTGGTCCACTAACTTCTCAAGCTTCAATTCCTTTCTGATGACTTGCATAGGCTTAAATTTTGAATAAGAACCTCTTGATAGGCTCATAGAGATAAGAATGGCACTCGGTCCCTTGTTGGATGGCTTGCCCATGCTATGCTATGCAGATGAATGAATTATGTACATGACCTAATATGCAAATGCTAAAGCTATGAAACATAAAATCAGGTGAAATAAGTTGGTCAAATTTTGGGGTGCAACACATCTCCTCGAGGATTAGGGTTGTTTGGCTGATTTGTATCTGTCGCCATGTCCCTAATATACTCTCTTCTTGGTCTTTCTTCGTTTATAGCGGCGATTTTGCCTTGAGGACTAATGGTGTGTTTACATAACATACATTCTCCTTGAACTGATGGTGTGTTTACATAACGTACATTCTCCTTGAACTCTTTTCTCTACACTCGAATACTTTGAGTAAATTTAGGAGTGACTTGTACAAATAGCAAATTACAACACACTAAATTCTATGTCTAAGATTCCTATTTATAATAGTAAAAATAACTACCAATAACCTCCTAAGGCCATCAGCTTCTGACAAGTGTCACAATGCATGAAGTCCTTTGCCAAACGAACACCACTTGTCCCTCTTAGTCATAGGAAATCATAACTACTCCATCCATGGTTTGAATTTCAAAAACTTCCCTAATCTCCAGCCAGCATCTCGGTCCAAGGCTACTTTCTTTAAGGTTCATAATTTTCTCTAAATTCCACAACTTTTGACTTCCCAATCAAAGGTCCCAAGGCTTCGAAAACCTCTTTCCCTCTCAAAAGACTTTAATATTTTATTTAAATATTTTAATCTATATATACATGAGGCGTCGAATTTGTGAGCTAAAACTCCGATACATCAGTGTCTCTCGTGCCTCCGTCATAATGGCATCTAGGACCTCCCTCACCCTAGAACCATCAGGAAAGATACCTTAGTAATGTTTGTCTGTGCAATCTCCACAATAAGACGACATATAGGCAAACATCATGAGCATGATCTAACCGTGTATGCTTTTCAACTAGTAGTATCTCCTAATGAGGTGACTTTGATGGATCTCATGGAGAAACTTGCACCATATATGGATGTGACACTCTGAAGAATCACCTGTTCTACCCGCCGACATAGCTCTAGTCACTCTCAGCTATGGTACTTCATGCCTCCTCCGTGTTGCACCCCAAAATTTGACCTCTTGTTGTCTTACCGTATCTGGCTTATGTTAGCATCTATACACATTCCATATGCATTTCATCATGCAGTGCATTGACCTTCTAAGACATGAGATCACAACTTATTTCTTGCAATTCAGAGCATTTTTATTTCAGAGATTGTTTTAGTAGCATTCAGAGCTAAACAACAGTCATTAGCATCTTCAGACATTTATTTTGCTCAGCAGATGGTTTGATTATTTCAGAATCAATAGCAGAATGCACAGGGTTTGTATGATCTTGTTCCAGACAGGTTATCTATCATGTTGCAGGCATCATTCAAGGGTATTTTCAGTGGCTAAGGTTCAAATGCAAAGTGGGACTCAAAACAAGGTGCAACAAATCCATTTTTGCACTTTTGGCTTGGTGCAATCGATTTGCATAAGTGTGCAATTGATTACACCCCTCCAGGATGCTCCAATATGCTATTTTAAAGGGTGCAAATCGATTTGCACAAGGGTGCAATCAATTGCACAATGTCAATTTTTCCAAAGACACTCAATTTTCAGCACTGAAGCAATTTGTTTCACATTGCAATCACTTGAGATCAATGTTGTATCAGTAAAAGGATCTAGAATGCTTCCAAATATTAGTTCACTTCCAAACTAATTTCACTTTCCCTCCAAAATTCAAATGGTTTTCCAAACCTCAGTCCAAACTAAAACCCCATTTCAAATTCAAACCCACACTCCAAACCTCATTTACACTTCAAACATATACCATATTTAAACCCATTTTCTCCAATCCAAGAGATAACACACTTCATTTTTTTTTTATTTTTCTACACCCCGCACTCTCATTCTCTCAATTGTCTCTCACTTTCCTCTTACTTTTTCTCTCATTCCAAAACCCTCACCAAAGATCCATAACCAAAAGCTTCACAAATTTTACATTGCAATTTGTGAATTCTTGAGTTAAACCTCCATTACATCATCTTCCATTCTTCAATTCTGAATTTGAAGCTTATTTGGATCTAGATCTGAAATTTGGAAGCACTTTCTTGAAGTGATTTTGAAGCAAGTTCATATTATTGGATTGTTCTTCAAGTTTCTTGCTAGGAGTTCATTGGATCTTTGAATTTCTTTGCTTGATTTGTCAAATTCTGTTTACAACAAGTACCAAAGAAAATCTCTGCTTGGTAGGTAGGTATCTCTTAAATCTACTTCTCATTTTGCCTTATTTTGCATTTCACAATGTAGATCCTTGAGATTTTGGTGTGAATTAATCCATTGATTCAATTGTTGATGTTGTTGATGTTTTATTAATTCAATATGTGTTCAATTTGATGTTAATTGATGTGAATTTCATGCACAATTACATGCTATTACATGTTGCATTTGGACCTTGAATTGATGCTGGAAAAGTGCTTTCTAAAAGTGATTTTTGTTGTTTCTGCTGATGCAAATAGATTTGCATCATGTGCAAATCGATTTACACCTGTTCATTTTGCCTAAAAGTTGATCCTAGAGTTGTGCAATCGATTTGCATTGATAACACGAAATCATATAGATATTTTCATGCATAATTCGACTAAAAGCTAACCGTTTTCGATCCGATTTCGGGTTATTTCCATGTATTTGTCTGATGTTTTTGCAGGTATTCAACGATCACGTCTAAACAAGGCAACATGAAGAAAAGAAGCAATCCCAGATGAAATATGGACGAAAAAGGAGTGAAAACACAATGAAAAGCGCAGCAGACAGTTTTTGCTGATGTGACGACCGTCACAGCTGCATGACGACCGTCACACGGGTGACGACCGTCACACCTTGTGACGACCGTCATGCAGGCAAAAACGCCCCACTCAGATTACACGTCAAAAGAGCAGTTCCAATTCCCATTAAATGGTCCACTACTCCCTAAATTATCTGCCTCAAGGTCCATCATCCTCAGAGGTAACCGTTGGGACTCCACTTCTATTAAAAAGGGAAGCAGGGGACTTCAAAAAGAGAGCTGCATTCATACCACGAAGTGCTGCCAAATTTAATTTCCAGAGCAAATTTACTTTCAGTTATTATTTGTATCCATTTCTCCAGTTTTATTTGTATCCCTTTCCTTTATTTCCCTGCCGTTTTCCTCATTCCCATTTCCGCTCTTTTGTAATTGTTACTGCACTGTACGATCGAATTAGAACTAAAGACAGAATCCTGCCAACATCTGTGGAGGATATGCCCAAAGGCCAACTGGCATTATTTACAGGTTTTCATTTTGATCGACTTCTATTTTATCATAATGCAATTTATTATTTATTATTATTATTTATGTTTTGCTTTTCCAAATTCCATGTCTAGCTAAACTTAGGTAATTGATATGTAGTAATAATTCGAATGGGATTTGATAACTCTTGTTTGAAAACTTTCTTTTCACAAAAATAACTTATGGTCTAAGTGTTTAAAATTGATTTACGAAATAAACTTCGTCGCGAAAGCGAGAACTTATTTTAAAGTAGTTTTGCCACGAAAGTGGGAACTTAATTAAGATACGAACCAACAAGTGAAAGCTGCGGTAAGGTCAGATAGTAAACACTAGGCATTTGTTTTAATAACAACGAAAGCACTTTAAAACGAATTAGAACTTAGAGATTTCCAAAAAGTAATTTTAACCCCGAACGGAATACGAAAGTGTACGTTAGGCCCTTAGGATTATGATTAGCGTCAATAACCATTGTGAGACGAGAGTCTTCAAATCTCCATTTTCTGCTTAAATGAGCTGTGAAAACTATTTTCTACACCAGTAACTTATCAAATCCCTGAAGAACACAATTACTACGTATCGATTCAATTAATTAAAATCTAAATAGTAATCTTAGTTTCCCCTTTTAGTGACAATCTTATTCCCTTAAAACATATTCTACCTAGCTAAACATAGTAACTCCCGAGAACACTAGTTTGATTACGAGTCCCTATGGGATCGATATCTTTTATTACTACGCGATAGACTGTGCACTTGCAGTTAGTTGTATTAGACATAGAAAGTCGCGATCAAGTTTTTGGCGCCGTTGCCGGGGACCCGTTTAGTCAATAGTGTAACCTTCTGTTACGCCGTATAGACTAGGTAAACAATTTTCATTTTCCTTTACTAGTGTTGTCGATTGTATGCCAAGTGATCGCCCACAAAGCGATATCTTGAAACCTTCAGTCGCAGAACTAGAACGCTTCTTACACCTAAGAAGCCGAATCATTGAGTACCAACTCAAACATAACATTCCCGATCCTCTCACTCCCATTCCCAAATCAGAAGAACCAGAGATGGCTGAAGGACCTCCGAACAAACCGCTGAAGGCATACGCTACACCATCTCAGATGGAGCCTAGAAGTAGCATTGCTGCCCCAGCTATTACCCGAAATGATTTTGAGCTGAAACCATCATTGCTGTCGGCTGTACAACAAAACCAATTCTCAGGAAACGCAACTGAGGATCCGAACGAACATCTAACGAAGTTTGTACAATACGCAGACACAGTGAAAGCAAATGGAGTAACTCCAGACGCGATAAGACTTCGTCTTTTCCCATTCTCTCTTAGAGATAGAGCGTGGACATGGTTACAATTGTTACCATCCAACTCCGTTACGACGTGGGAGCAATTGAAGAACATCTTCTTAGCGAGATATTTTCCACCAAGCAAAACTGCTATGCTTAGAGCTCAAATCAACGGATTTCGACAGAAAGATACTGAATCTCTCTACGAAGCATGGGAATGATTCAAAGATATGATGAGAACATGTCCTCACCACGGTCTAGAAGACTGGGTGACAATTCATACTTTCTATAATGGGCTTCTATACAATACTAGATTGACAATAGACGCTGCCGCGGGCGGTGCACTTATGGATAAGCCATACGATGAAGCCTATCAATTAATAGAAAACATGTCACAAAACCATTGCCAATGGGGAGGTGAACGCACTCCAAATGAGAAAACATCAGCGAAAGGTGGGATGTACGAAATCAGCAGCCTTGAAAAGTTCAATGCTAAAGTAGATGCTCTAGCACAGAAAATCGATAGTCTGACCGTTAACCCCACTGCAATTGTCGCTGCAGTAACTCCAAATTGCGAGTTATGCGGAAGCACCACTCATAATGCACCCGAATGCCCATTGCTAGCCGGAATCCCGCCAGACCAGGTAAATTATGCTCAAGGAAATCCCTACGCAAATACATACAACCCAGGTTGGCGAAATCATCCAAACTTTTCTTACAAAAGCGAAAATGCATTGCAAATGCCTACTGCTCCGCAAGGATATCAAAAACCAGCTGCTCAGAATGCACCTAGGAAATCAAACCTCGAATTGATGATGGAAAAGTTCATAGCTACTCAAGCTCAGACGAACAAAGAGTTCCTGAATCAAAACATACACACTAGCGAGCAAATTAAACAGTTGACAGGAAAAGTAGACGCTTTAGCCACCCACAACAAAATGTTAGAAACTCAGATATCACAAGTGGCTCAACAGCAAGCATCTGCTGCCGCACCTGCTGGCACATTTCCTGGACAACCCGAACAGAATCCCAAAGGCCAAGCAAATGCTGTGATACTAAGAAGTGGAAAAGAATTGGACGAACCGATCGATCCGAGGACCGAAAACTCAGCCATGCAACAAAAACCAACTGAACAAGCAGAAAAGGAATCTGAGTTAGAGAAGAAGGAGGACAACGAGAAGGAGGATACCGCAAGTGAAAGAACTCAAGCACCTCCAACGCCATATAAACCACCTATCCCTTATCCGCAAAGACTAATAAACTCTAAAACTTCAGGACAGTTTAAGAAATTTGTAGAGCTCCTTAAACAGTTGAATATTACTATTCCTTTTACAGAAGCGATAACTCAAATGTCGTCATACGCCAAATTTCTCAAAGAGATCCTGTCAAATAAGAGAAAGATCGAGGATAACGAAACAGTTACACTTACGGCAGAGTGTAGCGCTATTATTCAGAACCGCATGCCTCCTAAATTAAAAGACCCAGGTAGTTTCTCCATACCCTGCGTCATAGGAAAGTTCGTAATAGATAAAGCTCTATGCGATTTAGGAGCCAGTATCAGTGTTATGCCCTTATCTATATGCAAAAAGCTGAATATGGGAGACCTCAGGCCAACCAAAATGTCCGTACAATTAGCTAACAGATCAGTAAAATACCCCGTCGGAATACTGGAGAACGTTCCAGTACGCATAGGACAATTCTACATCCCAACCGACTTCATAATCATGAACATCAAGGAGGACACTGTAACCCCAATTATCCTAGGAAGACCGTTCCTAGCTACAGCCGGAGCGATTATAGACGTGAAGAAAGGAAGGCTAACATTCGAAGTAGGAGAAGAAAAGATAGAGTTCATTCTCACCAAGTTCTTACAAGCATCAGCAATAGACGATACCTGCTATTTAGTAGACGAAATTGAAGAATGCATAAGAGAACTTGAAAATGAGGAGACCACGTATTCAGAAATAATAAATATTCAAATACCCGACATTTCTGAAGACGACAATTGGCGTAAACCGTATAAAGACGACAGCCTAAGCGAAAGCTTAGCACTGACACCAAACCATATGCCAGGTCCGAAGAACCCATCTTTAGAGCTTAAAACTCTACCCAAAAACCTCAGATATGAATTTCTAGACGATGAACTAAAAAGACCAGTGATAGTCAACACCGACTTAGGACAACCAGAAACCGAAAAATTATTAGAAGTCCTAAAGAAGTATCCCACCGCGTTAGGCTATAACATAAGCGATCTAAAAGGGATAAGACCTTCGATCTGTATGCATCGAATTACAATAGAGGAAGACTCTAAAACCTCTCGAGAGCATCAGAGAAGACTAAACCCCATCCTGAGCACTGTAGTCAGAGATGAAGTAAAGAAATTACTAGATGCAGGAATCATCTATCCGATCTCCGATAGTGAATGGGTTAGCCCAGTTCATGTCGTACCAAAGAAAGGAGGAGTCACAGTAGTTAAAAACGAAAAAGGCGAATCGATAACAAAAAGAGTAGTGACTGGAAGTAGGATGTGTATTGATTATAGGAAGCTTAACAAGGCTACGCGCAAAGATCACTTCCCGCTACCCTTCATAGACCAAATGTTGGAAAGACTAGCCAAACATTCATATTTCTGCTATCTAGATGGTTACTCAGGATTCTTCCAAATTCCCATCCATCCTGATGACCAAGAAAAGACTATATTCACCTGTCCTTACGGTACTTTTGCTTACCGCCGAATGCCGTTCGGACTCTGTAACGCTCCAGCAACCTTCCAAAGATGCATGATGACAATCTTCGCAGATTTCATAGACGACATTATGGAAGTGTTTATGGACGATTTCTCGGTATGTGGACAAAGTTTCGAAGGATGCTTACAAAACTTAGAAATGGTACTAGAACGTTGCGTAAAAGTAAACCTCGTCCTAAATTGGGAGAAATGCCATTTTATGGTCCGACAAGGAATAGTTCTAGGACATCTCATATCAGATAGAGGGATTGAGGTAGACAAAGCTAAAATAGAGATTATAAAAGATCTCCAACCTCCAAAATCCGTACGAGAAATACGGAGTTTTCTAGGACATGTCGGTTTCTACAGAAGATTTATAAAAGATTTCTCGAAAATCACAAAACCTTTGACCGGCCTGTTAATGAAAGATGTTGAGTTCGTCTTTGACGACGACTGTTTAAAAGCATTCGAAACATTAAAATCAGCCCTTATCACCGCACCAATCATGCAACCACCAGATTGGAGACTACCGTTTGAAATCATGTGCGACGCGAGTGATTACGCTGTAGGCGCAGTTCTAGGACAAAGGAAGGACAAGAAACTCCATGCCATCTACTATGCCAGTAGAACCTTAGATCCTGCCCAAATGAACTACGCTACCACAGAAAAGGAACTTCTAGCAGTTATATTTGCGCTTGACAAATTCCGTTCTTACTTAGTAGGAGCAAAAATTATAATATACACAGACCACGCTGCCATAAGGTACTTAATAAGCAAAAAGGATGCCAAACCAAGATTATTGAGATGGATCCTGTTATTACAAGAGTTTGACTTAGAAATCAAAGATAAGAAAGGAACCGAGAACGTTGTTGCGGATCACTTATCCCGAATAGAAGGCATCAGACACGAACCAGTACCGATAAATGACGATTTCCCGTACGAACGTCTGATAGCCAAATTAGAAAGTGACACACCCAATGCAATCTCGGAAGATCCAGAATTCGAAAAAGCCGTAGAAGTCGTCTATGCCCAAGTCACATTACCTTGGTATGCTGACATCGTTAATTACCTCGCTGCGGGCGTGCTTCCACCAGATCTTACTTATCAGCAAAAGAAGAAATTCTTCCACGATCTGAAACACTATTATTGGGACGAACCCCTACTCTTCAAGAGAGGGGCCGACAACATATATCGTCGCTGTGTCCCAGAGGAAGAAATAGAAAATATTATTTCCCAATGCCACTCAGCACCATATGGTGGTCATGCTAGTACATCCAAGACGTGCGCTAAGATTCTCCAAGCCGGCTTATTCTGGCCTAATCTCTGGAAAGACGTTCACATCGCTGTGCAAAAGTGCGATAGATGCCCACGAACTGGCAACATCTCACGACGCGATGAAATGCCTCAGAAAGGAATCTTAGAGGTAGAAGTCTTCGACGTCTGGGGAATAGATTTCATGGGACCTTTCCCACCTTCTTTTGGAAATAACTACATACTCGTCGCTGTCGATTACGTGTCTAAATGGATAGAAGCCATAGCTGCTCCAACAAATGACGCACGAGTAGTAATCAAACTCTTCAAGAACACAATCTTTCCTAGATTCGGTGTACCCAGACTCGTCATTAGTGACGGAGGATCTCACTTCATATCACGAATATTCGATAAACTTCTCTCTAGATATGGAGTCAAGCACCGAGTAGCTACACCTTATCATCCGCAAACTAGCGGACAAGTAGAGGTCTCGAACAGAGAAATAAAACAGATCTTGGAAAAGACTGTCGCTACCTCGAGAAAAGATTGGTCATCAAAGCTACAAGAAGCTTTATGGGCTTATAGGACCGCATTTAAGACACCGATAGGTACTACCCCCTATAAATTAGTTTACGGTAAATACTGTCATCTCCCTGTAGAGTTAGAGCACAAGGCCTTTTGGGCCATTAAGACACTCAACTTCAACTACACCGAGGCAGGAGAAAAGCGAATCTTGAACTTACACGAGTTGGAAGAACTTCGATTAGACGCTTACGAAAATGCCCGTATCTACAAAGAACGAACTAAAAAGTGGCATGATAAACGTTCAATCAGGAAACAATTCAGTTTGGGAGACATCGTATTGCTTTTTAATTCACGATTAAAACTCTTCCCAGGAAAACTAAAATCTAGGTGGTCTGGACCCTATGAAGTGACTAAAGTACTTCAGAGTGGAGCTGTTGAAATTACCGATAAGACGAATGCACTGTTTATCGTAAACGGGCAACGTCTAAAACATTACAATAAGAACGACAACATTCCTCAAATTAGCAATGTAACATTGCTTGAGCCTCCGGCTCAAACACCAGAATAGCTTCTCACCAAGCTATCGTCAGGCTTTAGACGTTAAAAACAGCGCTTACTGGGAGGCAACCCAAATTCCCCTCGTTATTGCATTTCATTTTTCGTTAAAATTCTACTTTGAAAAATCCAACAAAAATCCTAAAATTACTACTACTTTCTACTTTCGTTCATTTTCGTACTTTTATTCTTATTTTAGTTTTTCCCTTTTTGTCTTTTGTTTCTACCACTTTTCGTTTCTAAAAATCCTGACTTCAATTTCTTGTTTTAAACTTTTCAGGATTTTTAAAGCCTTCAAAACATTCCTTCTGTTTTCTCCAAATTACCTGCGAATATGGCCGAGTACGATTTCACAAAGGTTCACTTCCAAGGACTCGCTCAAAAGGCAAGATTTGCAGCACTGACCGAAAGAGAATTCGTCTTAACGCTGTATTATGACAAGGCTACTATGGATAAACTAGGGATCACAGATAGCATTCAATACCTGTTCAATCAACTGGGTTGGGAGAACACTGCTCTGAAAACACGTTTCGCTACCTACAAGGATCTTACCTATGAATTCCTTAGCTCTTTCAGATACACACCCAACTATGGCTTTGGAACCCGCTCAGAGTTGATTATCTTCAGATTGTTTGGAATGGACCAAACCCATAGCCGGATGTCACTAGCCAACCTCCTAGGATTCCCTAGAGGACCGCATGTGTTCATCAGTGCAGAAGATGACGATATTGATTTGCAACTCGATCACTTCTGGGGTAGAATCACAGGCGACTATCACCCTGAACCAGACAGAATGTACAATGATGACATTCATAACCCCGCCTTCAGATACTTCTATAAGATACTAGCTCACACCTTGTTTGGAAAAGAAGAAAATATTACCACAGTGTCTAAGGAAGAGTTATTCATCATGTTCTGTGCTTCTCAGGGACGGACAGTAAATGCAGTGCCTTTCATGATGAGATCCTTCAAACGCCTCACGCTGGAACCTCAGACACCTATTCTTATAGGAGGACTAGTAATAATGATTGCCCACGAGCTTGGCCTTAGATTCCATTTAAATGCCAGCACTCGTTTTGGTACCATCAGACCCATGAACATACAATTCTGCTTTAACAGGCGCATCTTAGGAACTATGGGACCTGGACCATACGAGTACCTTATTAACGAAAAACCAGTACAACTATTCACACTGCCTGATCATCTGATGACAAGCATCCACAACAAGGATAACTGGCTCTATGAATTGGATGAGCCTATGGGACCTCCTTCACCACAGTCAACACCCCAGAACTATATGTATGACAGTGACCACATTTCTGAGGCACACAATTACATGTACTTTGAGGACGCCGCCTCTGAAAATGAAGTAGACCCTATGACTCCTCCACACTACAATACTTATCCTGAGCCTATCCCTGAGGAAACAACCGACAAAATGGATACCGTGTTACTCAGATTGGACGACGTTGATAAAGCTCTGACTAATGTAAAAGCTGATATCGCAGGCATGCACAGTGACCTGGTAGGCTTCATGGATCTAGTCTGCGACCAACTCGATTACTATTCACAGAAATTCGAGGAATTGAAGGCACGAAAAGATTAGTTATTAGCTCGTAGCAGTAGTCTCAGTTTAGTCTAGTCTAGTTTAGTTTAATTTACTCACTTGGAATTTTCGCATTGTTCGTTTCATTATGTACTACATACAATTGTTTCCATTTTATGTTATTTCAATTCTAGTTTTTTATCCAATTATTTTGTTTTCGCATTATTTATTGATTGTTGGCTGTTATATTACATCACCGTAGCAATACTACGCTTTAAAATCACCACGAGTACGCCCTCAGAGCAAAATTCTGCGTTCTGCAGATTTTGCTGCTGTGACGACCGTCACAGCCCCATGACGAGCGTCACACGGGTGACGACCGTCACACCCTTGTGACGACCGTCACACAGCCCAGAACTGCAATCTGATATAACAGGGGTCGTGTTCCCTTCCACTCCCCCCATTATCACTTTCAAACTTCCAAAATTCATACCCCACTACGAATTTCCATCCTCCCCACATTGCCCTATAAACCTAAACTCCAAATTCAACCTCCAAACCACCGTTCTGTCAATTTTCCCTCTCTGCCGAAAAACCCCAAAACCTCCGAAACCTCTCCATCTTCAACAATGGCCGGAAACGCAGATGTCAGCAACATTTCCTTCCCTGAAGGCGAGTTAGGCGAGAGACAACGCGCACAGTACATTGCATTTCATCAGAGGTCACTCCAGCCAACTCACTACCCGCACCTTCCATCACTTACGGAGCTCGGACTCCTTGATGGTGTAACCTGGATGCTTCAACGAGCAGGCATCTGGAACTTCTGCTCCAACCCCCAGCCGACCTACGAACAACTCACTCTTGAGTTCTTGAGTTCGTTCTCGTACGTCACCAGCAGCGGCGAACTCAACCAGCACACAGGTGCCGCTTGTTTCCGAATGTTCGGCGTCAACTATCAAGTGAATCAGAATCATATCGCCAGCATCCTACAGTTACCCCGCGGCGACAACGCTCATCGCCGCATCACTGATCAGTTCCAGCACGAAGCCTTCGCGCTGTGGTATCAGTTGACCGGCCTAAATGCCAATGGTTGGGACTCCCTGCACGCCACTCACATCCATAACCCCGCCATCAGATACTTCCACAGAGCGTTGAGTAACACTATCTTCGCCAGAGACAGCAACCACAAAGTGAACTCCAAGGAGCTCTTCTTTCTGCATTGCGTCTTCAACAATGAACCCGTCAACGCTGCCCCGTTCCTGCTGGCTCACATTCAGGCCAACTGCAACCGTGGCTCGAAGCCATTCTACTTTGGCGGGATTGTCACGGCTATTGCACTTGGGCTGAACCTTGGCGACCGCCTTCAGCACCTCCATTCCATCCCCTCGGTGTTCCTTGACACCGACCATTGCAGGGCCTCCCATCTCATCCGCTCCCGAGCTGACGGGAAATATCATCCGGTTGTGCGTGGCAAGACCGTCCGAAGCATCATCCTTCCGTCCCGCACCCGCATCCATCCTGGGGACCGTACCAATTAGTTGTTTGACCTCGCTGCCCCTCCTGCTGCCGCTGTTCCTACTCAGGACCCCACTCATGACTCCGAAGATGAAATCCAAGCTGAGTTGGACAGGTCCGAGCAGCCAGAGGCATCGCAGCCTCCTCCTCCAGTAGGTACATCATCCCGCCGCCGTCACCATCCCGTGCCCGACTACACCGAAGAGGACCTCCGTTGCTCCCTAGACCAGCAGGCACAGATACTCACGATGTTGCAGCAGCAGAACCAGCGAGCTGACCAGTTCGAAGCTTGGCACCGGACTCAAATGCAACAACTTCACACCGGCCAAGCTACGATCACTGAGAGTCTAGCGAATCTGACCCTGCAGGTCGAAGGACTCCGAGACACGGTCTACCACACCGAAGCCATGAGCTATGAGGATAGAGTAGCCCTTGCTAGAGCCAGAGGACGCCAGCGTGGACGTGACAGGCCCCGGGACTAGATTTTCATTTTTTCCTTCATTGTTTACTATATTTCAGTTCTTTGTATTTTCATTTTCAGTTGTATCTCCCTCTCGCATGCTTCAGGAATCAGTGAGGATACTGATCGAGATAGTGTGGGAGCGGAGCCTTATTTCCACTGTATTTTGAACTTCCCTTATTTCCTGTATTTCCATTTCACTGCACTTTGAATTCTGGTAATATCTATTTTTACACTTTCTATTTCTAGCAAATAAAGCGCGTCTATATATTTTTCACGTTAAGCAAACAATCCCCACATTATTCAACGTAAACAAAAACTTTCATTTGTTCCTCAAAAGCAAAAGCATCACGAGAATGCACCTGAGTTCAAACCGAGTTTTGAAACTCCGAGGAAACGACAGTTCTAACAAAACCAGTATCGTCCAGACACCTTAGATCTCTAGTTTATGCGAGTCGGTTTCACCACCTACGTGTACCAAAGTCTCAAGTGTCTACGCAAACTCAACCCCAAGTAGTTTATACTAGCAGTCAGCACCATCCTAAAAACACTTCTAAGCGAGCGACCGATGCAAATAAGTGTATGATCTCCAAAAATATGAAAAATCATGAAAAGAGAGCTAAAAAAGCCCAAGAATATAAGATACGTTTCCTTCTAAGTTAGGTGCTCCTCACCCGAGCATTTAGCCCAACGGCACGAAAAACTCATTGAAAAATCAATGACACCAAATTATGATCAATGAAGAAGATCAAAAACAAAAACGAGATCATATTCACTAACAGGTCGACTTGCCATGAGAGTGTGCGGACAACGGGCTTAATGTGATTGCGCTAGAACAAACAGGGTGAACTTGCCACGAGAACCTTGACACCAAGATACGGTAGCATGACTGAGACCGATTTGCAATAAAAGGGAGACCTCCGGAGACTTGTAGTCCAGTGTCGTCGTGATACTCGTCTTGTTCCTACCAAGAATCCCGGTTTTTCCAATCTCTGCGAACGAAGAAGCAGCCTCGTGCTTGCCGACTTTTTCACGTTTTACTTGAGGACAAGCAAAGATTCAAGCTTAGGGGAGTTTGATAACACGAAATCATATAGATATTTTCATGCATAATTCGACTAAAAGCTAACCGTTTTCGATCTGATTTCGGGTTATTTCCATGTATTTGTCTGATGTTTTTGCAGGTATTCAACGATCACGTCTAAACAAGGCAACATGAAGAAAAGAAGCAATCCCAGATGAAATATGGACGAAAAAGGAGTGAAAACACAATGAAAAGCGCAGCAGACAGTTTTTGCTGATGTGACGACCGTCACAGCTGCATGACGACCGTCACACGGGTGACGACCGTCACACCTTGTGACGACCGTCATGCAGGCAAAAACGCCCCACTCAGATTACACGTCAAAAGAGCAGTTCCAATTCCCATTAAATGGTCCACTACTCCCTAAATTATCTGCCTCAAGGTCCATCATCCTCAGAGGTAACCGTTGGGACTCCACTTCTATAAATAGGGAAGCAGGGGACTTCAAAAAGAGAGCTGCATTCATACCACGAAGTGCTGCCAAATTTAATTTCCAGAGCAAATTTACTTTCAGTTATTATTTGTATCCATTTCTCCAGTTTTATTTGTATCCCTTTCCTTTATTTCCCTTCCGTTTTCCTCATTCCCATTTTCGCTCTTCTGTAATTGTTACTGCACTGTACGATCGAATTGGAACTAAAGACAGAATCCTGCCAACATCTGTGGAGGATCTGCCCAAAGGCCAATTGGCATTGTTTACAGGTTTTCATTTTGATCGACTTCTATTTTATCATAATGCAATTTATTATTTATTATTATTATTTATGTTTTGCTTTTCCAAATTTCATGTCTAGCTAAACTTAGGTAATCGATATGTAGTAATAATTCGAATGGGATTTGATAACTCTTGTTTGAAAACTTTCTTTTCACAAAAATAACTTATGGTCTAAATGTTTAAAATTGATTTACGAAATAAACTTCGTCGCGAAAGCGAGAACTTATTTTAAAGTAGTTTTGCCACGAAAGTGGGAAATTAATTAAGATACGAACCAACAAGCGAAAGCTGCGGTAAGGTCAGATAGTAAACACTAGGCATTTGTTTTAATAACAGCGAAAGCACTTTAAAACGAATTAGAACTTAGAGATTTCCAAAAAGTAATTTTAACCCCGAACGGAATACGAAAGTGTACGTTAGGCCCTTAGGATTATGATTAGCGTCAATAACCATTGTGAGACGAGAGTCTTCAAATCTCCATTTTCTGCTTAAATGAACTGTGAAAACTATTTCCTACACCAGTAACTTATCAAATCCCTGAAGAACACAATTACTACGTATCGATTCAATTAATTAAAATCTAAATAGTAATCTTAGTTTCCCCTTTTAGTGACAATCTTATTCCCTTAAAACATATTCTACCTAGCTAAACATAGTAACTCCCGAGAACACTAGTTTGATTACGAGTCCCTGTGGGATCGATATCTTTTATTACTACGCGATAGACTGTGCACTTGCAGTTAGTTGTATTAGACATAGAAAGTCGCGATCATGCATCCCGTGAAAAATCAATTTGTACCTGTTATGTGGTGTTTTTTTGGCTTGTTTTCATGCTTGTCTTGATACCTATTCCACCTCTAAACCTCATGGCTTTGTATGATGCATATTTTTGGAATTTTCTAGGGTTATTTCACCTCACGTTGTAGTATTGTCGCACCCTAATTTTTGACCTTAAGATCCCACCTCTTTGTGCATTTTCTTGCATATCATCTAAGCCGATCGTTTACGCATAACTAACCATTCTAACCGTTTTGTTTGTTTTATGAGGCTAGGTCTATGGCTTTAAGTCCAGGAAGTTATAAAAGCTTCGTGTGTATTCCTTATCTCCTATGAGTTGTGCTGAAGCATTGTGGAATCACATACTCCCATCATTATGATATCTTAATCGGTACGAAGCGAATCTTCCTCAATGTTTCTCAGAGGATTCGCACCTGTTTGGTTTCAGGGATGATTATTCAAGACTCGGTTAGGATTTTTGTGGTATATTGTTTGGCAAGTGGTATCTTTCAGCTTCAAAGGATATCAAGACATGACATTCGTACTAAGTTCGTCTTCGGTCATGAATTTGAGCAAGGTTTCTCATTTATGTTTTTTGAAACCAGATTTTTATGTGGCCTCAAGGAATATAAGATAAGGCCTAGAGATTTATTTTAAAATTTTGGTTCAGGTTCCATACTCCTCAAGATTGTGGTTCATTATCTCTATAAAATTCAAGGTCAAAGCGTATTATTCGGCTTCAAGATACGTGATTTTCACAAGTTGAAATATAAGATACAAGGTTATAGGTCCACAATATTTGTTTTGATAATTATGTCCATGTGTTTAAGGGCATCAAGCTCAAGATTCGTCGCAAGTTTTAGACCGAAAAATCATATTCATCACAAAAGACAAAGTGATTCATTTATATACTCTGAAGTCTAAGTTCAAAGCTGCAAAATATATTTCTGAAGACACAAACTTCTAATTACAAATTGTGCTACATGTCTGCTTTCCATGGAAAAAGGAAGTAGGTCTTATTCACATCACCAATCATTGGTTACACCAAAACCACCTGTCCTACATTGGTTTTGAGACTTTAGTTAGACTCAAGCTACACATGGGGACTACTAGCTCATTTTCTACACAAAACATACAGATACAAAACACTTTGTCTTTCATCTACAACAGGTTCTGACCGAGCATTCGAGTTCCTTTCGGCAGCTATAGCCGTCACCAGCAATCTTGCAGAAGACCAACGCCAACATGCTCACATTGCATTGCTGTTATTCACCCTCCTGAACTGCAGAATAATGTTGAACATTAGAAGCAGAGAAGAATTAGACAACATCTCGTCCAAAACACGTGGAGAACGAATCTGTTGTCCTTGACACGCTAGGAACTGATATTTTCTCCATACCAAGTCCAAATCTGTTGTAGATCCACTCTGAACTTGGCCACGTCTGCAAAATAAGTATTGGATTTTACTCCTAATAGTTATGATCAAGTCACACGGTAAAATAAGATCCATAAAGCTTAAAGACATCAGATAAGCATAATCTGCATCCATTTTAGCAATTTAACAAAGAAACTTACCCAAATACAACATTTGCCTCAACAAGGTCATGATGACCAGCTTCTTGAGTTAAATCCAGAACGTCCTCCACTAATGCTCCAGACATAGAGGTTTCTAGCATTCAGAGAATGGTGATAACACGCGTATGTCAGGACCAACAGTTCAGACTATGCCGACCTGAAACCGGAATTCTGAGGAGCATCATTGAAACACCTACATCTAACATAAACACGGTTAAGGCAAGAAACCAAGTAGAAGTCATAATTCTCAAACAATCCTTAAACACGCTAGGATGCCAAGACGAAAGAAGAACTCAAGCTACGGAAAGCGGTTGAGACAGATGATACAAACCTTCAAAGACGGCATCTACCACCAGAGGAGTTCAGCAGCAAATCAAAGATGCCAGTTCGGAATCTTCTTTTCACGCCAGACTCATTCAAAGAAACGAAACACTCAAACCTCACCGACCGTTAGTTAGAGCCTGCCGCATCTAGCATGAACCGAATTAAATCAAAACTGTGTTATTCATTTTCTTTCCAGAAATAGAATTCATGAAGAGCATAAAAGGAGCTAGAGATGGCAAAGTGTACCTCATTTATTCAACTACCAGAACACTAGCTTATGACTCCCAACACGGACCATTAACTTGGCTTCTTGAAGTTACTTATGAACCTTCAACCCATCACTGTGCAACACAATATCAGAAGCTCGTTTATTTGTCTTTTAGCAGTATCATCTTGTGAATCCAACTGTCTAACTGATATGCTCTGTGGGAATCAACACCCTGTCGCCAGTTTATGCAACGCCGACATTACAACCTGTCAAAGCAACACAAATTAATAATCAGAATAGACCTAGCAGATAAATTGCAAGTTAAGAGCCAAGATAAATGGATCGCTGTTAGACCCTCCTCAACATTGATACCAGCAGCCGCTGTTTGGTTATTACCCTGCAGGAAGCCATGACTCGTTTAGTCCATCTTTACCAACATGGACAACTTCTAGTCATGACAACCGGAATGACCGTTAAAATTAGGAGCCTGAGATCCCTCAAGAGCAGCATTCATCTGAGATGGAGCTAAAACAATAAGGACCTGCAGTGGGACAGATGCCAATATTACCTCACAAGATGCAAGTAATCCCGACTGTGAATCTCATGAGTAACCGACATGCCACAGTGGATGAACAACCTTACACCAAGCTGATTTGGAAAGAGACTAGAGATACTTATCTTTAGAACCGCTGCATTTAACCAAGAGACCAATCTTTTTCGAATTGTTGTTGCCGTGCTAAATCACCGTGGTCTCGTAATCACTTCATCAAGTTTCCATTAAGCAGACAAAAGAATAGGCTCATCGCAAGTTCAAGACAACCCTGCATCGCCCTGAATACAAAATAAAAAGGGGAGTCAAAGGGTGTGAAGATGTTGATCTAAGTCACCATTCCCTCCTCAAACGAGCATTTTACAAAACTAGAGGCCAAAATAGATTTGGATTTAAAGAAACTTTAACACAGAGTACAACTACAATTGCCATTGTCAAGGATAAGTATAGTACCTTCGAAGCTCCTGCCGAAAACAGTGGTACGACCAAGTTAGTGAGAAATCCTGCTGACTCTGACAGGAATACTTTCGGCCGTTAATTCACCGCGTGAAGACCTGCCAAAGAAAATGCTAAGTAAATTGTTGGTCCGAGACAAAAGGACAATGTGAATCACTATGAGAATTTGAGGGTGTAGGAAATAAAGCTTACTTTTATGGAGGCTTAGAGTTTCCACATAGAGGACATTCGGTAGCCAAGTTCGACCAAACATCACCCTATAACTTGAAGGAATTGGTAAAGATCTAGAGCCTCCTAAATTTGATTACCTGAAAAAGGAAAAGTATGAGCAGCAAAAATAATTCAGTAGCGTGAAGGAGGATAAGATAAATACTACGACCAAATTCAACAGATTTAAAACTCAAACAAATCATTACCAAACCGAAAGTGCAAAAGGCTCAGGGCTGCTGCAATCATCAAAGATTGTGATTCCTCCATGTTTGAAGCATCAACGAACTCGATTCATACATTCCTAGTACCAATACTGCAGCTTCCATTATCGAATCCAACTTGATGGCACCTGGTCCACGGTCAAAAATGAAAGAAACTCTCATTAATAGTCATGAATCACAAAAGAGAAAAGAATCATGAAGCAATCCCTAATTGGTCTACCGACAACCAACATGGATAACTGAAAAAGGAAACTCGTAAATTGTACAATCATGATTTTCAAGACAATTTTGAAACATGTTTAAGGCAAATCCATTTTATTTCCAAGAATGTCAAAACATGTTAAGCTTGAAATGGAAACATGTTAATCAAGTATCAATTATCCAAATCACATGTGAGGCTATAAATTCAGAATGTTTTGGTTTCAAGAAAGGGGGACATTGTCACGATAAAAGATTCACAAACACTCAACAATATCAGGGCAAAATCACAAAGTATCCCCCAAATCAAACCCTAAACTGCTAAATCGTAAAAATCAGAAAACTCATCTTTCGATTTTGGAGTTTTGCCACGAAGCCATCGTCACCATCGTCCTTATCCTTCAGCCTCGCCACAACAACAAAACCCTTTGCTTCACCCATTGTCGTTGTTATCGCAATCACCCGCCGTCAACAACCATCAAACCCCGTTGGAATCCCGTGAAGCCGCCGCAAAGTCACCGACGAATCCATAATCATCGTCACCATGGGCAACCCTCTATCTAAGCGATATTTTCCATTTTTGCGATTAATGTTGTTTTGTGTTTTTGTTAGGTTGTATGAAAGCAGAGAAGCGAAGAACGGATGAAAAAGAGATGAAGGAGAGAAAGATTGATGAAATCGAAAGAAAGACTGAGAGAAGAGAACGAAAGAAGAAACAGTGAAAGAAGGAGAAAGACGGTGGAAGAATTGGAAGAGACGACGAGAGAGATCGACGGAAGAGAAAGGGGATTAGGGTTCCTTCGTTTTTTTTCTTTTCGTTTTGTTTTGTTGTGTGTTGTAATCATATATGGGTCGTCCCACCATACTTATTATGCACTGCACACACTGCCCTCTGGTCTCCAATGGATCAGATCGGGCTATCCATATTGCACGCCCACGCTACACCCTCAGGCCTGCGACCACACACAATCCATCCGCCTCCCACTTAACCCTTCATTATCCCTAACCTTGCACTTAATTAACCTTAATCATGACTTAACCCTTTCATTTAATTAACCTAATAACTAATTGTTTGCTAATCAGTTTTTTAAAAATAAATAAATTAATAATCCTATTTATAAAATCTGTTCTATTTTATCTACTCATTTTTTAAACTTACTTTATTTATTCAATAAACTCTTTTTTAATTAATTAATTCTGTCAACTCAATAAATTTTTATTTAGTAATAATGTATAATTTGTTCAATAAAAAATCAATTTCCTTTAATTCATAATTTATATTTATTTGGTAATAATAACTAAAATGTTTTAAAAATAAATAAATCAACTTACAATTTAAATTCACGATTAAATTAGTATAGCATTTTCTCACAAATTAATTCACCAACTTTAATAATTAAACCATTGCACTTTCAACTAATTTTATTTTAATAAAAATCCTTTTACCTTATTAAAAATCGATTTTATTTATCTAAAAAATACTTCTATCTAAATTTAAACCATTTCTAATCTAACTAATATCATTAAAATAATAATTAAATAATTTTTCTCAAATTAATTCATCATCTAAAACTTTTATTAAAACAAATCAATCTCACCAAACTAAATTCTCCTTAAGATCAGTTCACCCTTTTAAGATAATTTCTCTTAAGTTAATCTCACTTAAAAATTAATAATCTTTTTCTCACATAAATCTCGCCTAAAATTAATCAAAGTCAATCAAAATCAATCGCACTCCGCTTCCACACTTGCACTCACTCCACACATTCACAATTCACATACTTAGCGCTTTCATGCGTGTGTATGTTTTATTTTTATCCGCAATTTACCTTCTGCAACTTAACATTATCGCAATTTACTTTTATCGCATTGCATTTCGTCCAAAGAAAAAACCTACACATGATTCAATAATTGTGTGTAGTGCACATCATTTGCATCATTCTCCCACATGATCCTTGATCCCATTCAAGTCGATCTTTAAGATAGATCCTACCCCATAGGAAGGACCTTCTCTTTACAACATAGAAACAAACAATCAACTCAAAACAACAAATATTCAAACACAATAGAGAAATAGATGTTAATCATCTTAAGCGAGATAGAATCTCCACCCCACATCAATACAATCAATACCGTAGGGACTTTGCCTTAAGAGAGATAGAGGTGTACTCGTCGATCAATATCTGAGTACTTGAGCCCTTCTCTTAAGACGATGCAAAGACTATTTTCCTACAACTTGTGGCGGTTAAATCTCCCTTAAAATGATAACTCATCTTTTCTCCTAAAATCAATCAATCAACTACCCTAAACCTGTAGGAACTTTGACCACACTCAAAGAACTCCTCTAACCCTTTAGGGGAACTACAGATACTCTAATTCCACTCCCGTAAGGATATGTAGGCATAAGATGCGATATCTTATCGAGTATACTTAGATACGAACCCCTAGGTCTTTCAACCATTAAGCAGATAAACCTTAGCAATAAACAAACATAAAACAAGAGGTTCCTGTAGAGTACTACAGAAACTTAGGATGCTAGCACCTTCCCTAAGTTTAACCAACCCCCGAACCTATAACTCTCTAAACCTTGCATTTGCATTGCATTGTGGGAATTTCGATCTTTATCCCTTCCTTTGGACAAATCAAAGTTCGGTTGCAAAATGAATTAAAGATTCAAACTAATCAATAGTTTGGTATCCGATTTTCACCGCGACAAGTATGTATGCGATTCTTCAACACACGACACGTTGTTTTCATGATGCATGTTCATGACTTATTTGTTTTGCATTTTGATGCATTGTTCATGTTGCATAATCATTTGCACATTGACGATTGTTCGCTCTTGATGCTTACTTTGCTTGATTCATAGTACATGCTTATGTTTGTGTGCTCAATGTTTTAAATGCTTAGTTTTTGATGAACATTCATGTTATTCTTGAAGCATGCTCTGTTGTTGCATTTTGAATACATGTGCACACTAAGTGTTTCATCTTTTGGAAATTTCTTGTTAGTGTTGCATATTTAAGATGTTTGATGTTGATACTTGTTCGTATGCATTATTGATTATTGCATTCTTTAGGTATGTTCATGTTCATGTTCAATTGTTTCATTGTTGAATGCATACATGTTGCCTATGCGTATACACAACTGTTCTGCTCATGCGTTGTTAATTGTCGCCCTATGTGCTATTGAATGTTGTTGTGTTGTTGCTGTAAATACACTGCTATTCTGTTTTAAGCGTTGTTGTATGCTACTGTTTGTGCTTTCTTTTAGCTTGTTTTTCTTGATCTTGCATGTTGTCGCAACTGCGAAAAACACCCAGCGGAAAAACAGAAGAGTCACCACCGAATGTTATTTATCCCAAAGAAAGGGAAAGGAAATGATCGAAGAAAACCTGAAGAATGGGAAAAGATAAGTTCATCGCAACCAAATCTTGGGTTCGGGAGTCGGTTACGCAAGGGGAAGATATTAGCACCCCTCACATTCGTTGTACTCAATGGAATCCATGCTTGTTGTCTAATTAAAGGGTGTGTTTATCTATAAGCTATTGCTAAACGAAAACAAGAACAAAAGAAAAAAGAAAAAGACTCGATAGGACGTCTCCGCCCTATCCATACATATTCCCTCGTGCAATGGGAAAGTCATAGTCAACGTACTTCGGAAAACTACGGGTGATGGGGGAAGGTTTCTCGCCAAGACATCGCCTTCTTGTACTTACGTATCCTGATCTGGTATGAGAAATCAGAGCAAATGTAGCTCGGGTAATGAAGAAACCACAGGTTGGTTAAGTGTTTTTTATGAGCGACGTTAAGTTCCCATTCTAGCAGTTAGAGACGATGCATGTTTGCGGTAGAACGGAAAAGTAACGTACTCTTTTCTAAAAATTATTCGAAACACAAATCCCGAAGGATAAAAGGTTTGACTTTTGTTTATGAGTTTTAGTGAAGTGAATTGGTTTGCTTTGTGATTCACGTTGCACTAAAGACTACGACATATGAACAAATGCGCCACATATCACCCCCAGACAGAACGTACACTAGACACTCTAGACAAGCGAGAGGAGACCCCTCACTCATCATTTCCCATGTGCTTAAGGCTCGTGGCGCACAATGTTCATCGTCCTTATTAAGTGTTTTGAGATGAGAAGAGAGACACACGGAAGGTCTAAGGGAAACTCGGCTCTAACGTTGTCATGATAAATGGTCCTAAAGTCGGGATGCGGAAGAAGGTTCTATCCTAGTGTTAGCATGTAAAAGATGGACCTAAGGTTAAGGTCAAAATGGACTAGCCTACTTATTATCATGTATAGCTTACACTCCTAGTGTCTATCCTACTCCAAGTTTAATAAGAAATTAAATTGGAATAGGAAACCTAAGGGAAAATGCAAAGGAAAAGAAAAAAAAGCAAGAAAGCAAGGCAAAAACAGCAACTATAACATCACTTTCTGCACAAAACAACAATAAAATCCAGCACACAAGCAAGACATCCTATAACAACACATGTTTCAGCATAAAAGTAGGTGTAAAAGGCAGGCAGCAAGCAAGCAAGGCAAAAACAACGTGCAAAATTCAAAACAACCACAGTTGTGGAAAGTAAGGCAACAAGTATGCTTGAATGCACTTAAACAAGAGCAAGCACTTATCATGGATAGATATCATGCAAGTATGAACATGTTTCAACAAACAAAGATAATTGATCCATAATATCAATAAGAATCAATAAGATTAACATGTTTTTTCAAATCAAATTGAACGATCGAAAGATCAAACGAACATACAACAAACGGAATCAGACGCACACACAAACACGCATCAAACATCCAGCAAAGTGATCAACAATGATAATCAATTAGCATCATATAGGCAAGCAAAGCATGTAATCATTCATCAATCAAGCAACATTAACATGTTATGCCTTCAAACAAAAATCGGACATCACGTGTCGAAGAATTCAAATCAAACATTCAAGAATGATGAAATATGTCAAAAACAATCCACATAAATGCATCATATCAATCCATGAAGTTTATATGTGAAAAAAACTCAAACAATCCATGGTAATCGGTTACTAAAGTCAGGTAACCAGTTACCTGTTTGAAAAATGCTCAGAAACATAAAATTTGTGCAAGGTAATCGGTTACCTGCTAGTGGTAACCAGTTAACACTGAGACAGAAACAGAAAAACAACTTCCAAAATCAGTTTTCAACACCAAACAACTTATCCAATCATCCATATGAACATGTAATCAATTATGCACAAATTTAACACCAAGAATCAGTCATCACACATCAAGTAAACATAATCAAGCATTGAGATCACAAATCACAAAGATCAAAATGGATCAAAATGCATCAAAAGTCATGGATCTACGTTCTGATTACGCAAATAAGCTCAAAACAGAATTGGATCTAGAATTCATCAACCTTCAAAGCTGAGATTTTCTATAGTAAGTGTTGATTTACTTGAAACTGTGAGAGCAAACCTCATAGGCATCTGCACTTATTTCAATGATATAAAACTGAGATTGATAGAAAAATGTACCTTGGACGATATCATCGTGTCATATTTGCATGTCGTGTCCCTCATAAGTCAAACACTCATCAAATATTTGTGCATATAGAAATGGCTAAATCCATGTTTCATGTAGGGTTGATCATGGTAGTCAAGCTTACCATGTTATAGAATTCATCAAAATGTCTTGATACATGAAAATATGTATTTTTGCCTATTTCAGGGCTTTGAGTCGACTCAAAGATAGCTCCGGTCGACTCATACAGATAGTTTTTTTGGATGAACTACTCTCAGGAGGGCTCGCGTCGACCCTCCAGTCGACTCATACTGTGACCATTTGTATTTATCTAAATTTGCATGCTTTGCGTTGATGCATGACCTGCTCCGCTCGACGCAAGGTCCTATTTTTTGCACAATCAGGTATACGGGTAAGCTCAGGTCGACCCCCTACTGCATAGGTCAACCGCTCGCTGTGTTAAGTCAAAATTCTGTTATGTAAAATAGTTTTGGGTGTTTGTTATGTCAGTTATGTCTTATATATAAGTTGAGTTGTGCTTTTTCTTTCACATCAAACCATAAAAACAAGAACTGTGAAATTTACGTGTCGATTTGTTCTCATCATCTTCATCCTCTTCATAGCATTTCATAACAACTACACATAATCATTTTTGTTGTGCATTAGGCATGTTCAAGGTGATAACGTCCAAAGCCTAGGATTGGTGTAATCTGGTTTGGGTTGAGTAATCGGCAGGTTTTTCTTGAATAAAACCGTTAGGGTTTTGTCCTCCAAGAATCTCATACTTTGGGGGATTTTTGCATGAATCGGTCCATCACATATTTATGTGAGCGAAGGTAATCGAAGAGCAGGATGTTCTATTGGTTTAGTAGCGGTAAACGGAGGATTGTGAGTGGAAGATTTGGGTTTGATTCGTGGGTGACTGAAATTAGTCGGGCCAGATTTGAAGACCGCGGGTTGTTCAAAGGGAGTGCCATAGTAAGAGGTTTACTCACCGTGTTTGAAGGACTTGATTCAACTTGAATCAAGGGGCAAGAAGAAATAGGTTCTACGTCAACAAATTGTGTTCGATTGTTTGATCTCTATTTGCTTCTTGTACAAACATTAACCAATAGGTTATATCTATCTATATACAAGTCTCACTTCTATGTTAGAATTGAGGGCAGACGTACCCCGAGCAAGGACGATGGGGGAACTGCCTCAACAAATCGTTGTCTTTTTCTTTACGTTTATATTGCTTAAATTCTGCGTTTTTAGTGCAAACTATTGTGTCAATCAAATTCTGAGCTTTTAGTGCAAACTATTGTGTCAATCAAATTCTGAGCTTTTAGTGCAAACTATTGTGTTAATCAAATTCTGATTTGAGTTGTGCTGAACTATTTTAAAGTTAATTACAACCATTGATATTTATAGAAAACTTGAGCACTCTACTCTCAAAATGGAATTCACTTGTAGTGCCTTGCACTCCAAGTGTTTGATCAATTGTGTGAACTAAAAACAATTGTGCTGTCTTTTTAAATTGTCTATGCTTTAAATGCATTGGAACTAGTCACGCCTTATAGTGAACAAAATTTGATTGAAGTGTGATTGAAGTAGTGATTCTCAAATCTCGTTTATCAAATTCCATAAGCTTTACACATATCCAGTTTTTTCGGTAACCGTTCGTTTTAGACAAATATAGTTCCTCGGCCGCTTCCGCCTTAAATAATTTTAAAAACCAATTTTTGGTAGCGCCGACTCTGTTTTAAACAAGCGATCTATTCAACCTCGCTTCTAGATCTGCACCATCGTCTAACAAGTGGTATCAGGAGCACCGGTTGATTCCATGCTTCAAGTATAACTTAGTAGAAAATGGCTAATGAACCTAAAAGGGCTTATAATAGAGCACCTGTTTTCAATGGAGAAAACTATAGTTATTGGAAAGACTGTATACGTGTGCATATAAATTCCATTGACAGGAAGGTATGGAATGTTATTTTGAATGGTCCTATGAAAATAACCATGACCGATGAAAATAATAGGATTGTGCCTAAGCCTACAGCATAATGGAATGATGATGACGAGAAAAAAGTATAATTACGATTGAAAAGCTAAAAATATTTTGATCTCCTCCTTGGGAGTTGATGAATACTATAGAGTTTCCCATTGTTTGACTGCTAAGGCTATGTGGGACTCATTGCAAGTTACCCATGAGGGAACCAATGATGTCAAACTAGCTAGAATCAATACTTTGACACAAGAGTTCGATCTCTTTCACATGGAGCAAGGGGAAACCATTGCTGACATGCAAAAGGATTTTCTCATCTTATCAATAGACTAAATTCACTTGGTAGGCCAGTTGCCAATGTTGTTGTTATTAACAGAGTCTTAAGATGTCTTACTAGGGAATGGCAACCAAAATTAACCGCCATAAAGGAAGCAAATGATCTTATGACCTTGGACCTTACAACACTCTTTGGAAAGCTTCAAGAACACGAGCAAGTGCTTCTTAGTCTTGAGAAATTTGAGAAAAGGGAAAAGAAGGAGAAAACAAAAAATGTGGAAAAGAAGTCCATAGCTCTAAAGGCTTCTTGTTCAAAGTCCTATGCAAAAGAGTTGAATGATTATGATACGAGTGATGACAAAGATGACGAAAAGAATGAGGATATGGGGCTGTTTGTGAAGCGATACAATCGTTATGTCAAGAAAAATGGTATCCAACATTCTAAAAAGAATCTAGTCAATTTCAAAAAACAATCAAGATCTTCTAAGAATGACGACAACAAAGAAAGTAGAGCTAGAGGGTCGTGCTTCAATTGCAGAAAAGCCGGACATTACAAGCCAGATTGTCCCTTGATGAAAAAGGACAAAGGAAAGGAGACTAATCGGTCACACAAGAAGCAAGTTAAGCCGAGAAGAGCTTACATCGCATGGGAAAGTGATAGCGAGTCCTATGAGGATGATAGTTCTAGTGACGAAGATGAATCCGTCAACTTTTGTCTCTCTGCTCATCAAAAGAAGAAAAACAAAAAGGTAAGACATGCAAAATACAAAAATTCTACTAGATTTGCCTCATTCTGAATTGCAAACTGCCTTTGATACCTTACACCATGAAGCCAAAGAAGCCTTTAAACGGTTGGCCTCAAACAAACAAATTTTTGCTCACTTAGAGCAAAAGATACTCGATTACGAAAGGAAACTAGAGGCTCTAAAGGCTTCCATAGTGGAAGGAACAAAGGTGGATTGTGAGAAAATAAGAAAAAGAGTAGTTAACTTCGGGTGTGATACTTGTTACATTTGGCAAAATGAGGTTAGAAATATCAAGGCCAAACTTAACAAGGCTCTAGAATCCAAAATCATGTTTGCTATTGATAAAGCTCATTTTAGAAAGAGTATGGTTAATCCCTATCAAAAATATACATATGTGGTTAAAAATCAAGATAGAAAAAGTGATACAAGAGTTAGCTTTACTTGTTTGTATTGTTGCAAGAAGGGTCACACCATTGCTAAATGTCGCTTTAGAAGATTTCTAGTTCCTAAAGGGGTTTATCAATGGTTGCCTAAATGCGACCATGTTTTCACTCACAACCAAGGACCCAATAAACAATTGGGTACCTATTCTTGTTAATTGTTTTCATAGGTACAACGTCTTGAGACTACCGATAGAAGATGGGTTCTCGACAGTGGATGCTCAAGACATATGACAGGAGACATATCTCTCATTATTGACTTTGTGGCAAAGAAGAAGGGATTTGTAACCTATGGAGACAACAACACGGGAGCAATACTTGGAAAAGTTAGTTTAGGTAATCCCTTATCTACTACTATCTCTAATGTATTGCTAGTCGAGGGCCTTAAACACAATCTCATTAACATTAGTCAATTATGCGACAAGGGATACAAAGTATCATTTTCAAAAGATTGTTGCTTAATTGAACACAATGATAAAATGAAGGATGTGTTAATGGTCTGGGGGTAAATAATATCTATATGCTAGACTTGAGTGAAGTATCATTGACTAGAGATAAATGTCTCATGACAATGAGTGAGGACTCATGGTTGTGGCATAAAAGTTTAATGCATGTCAATTTTGACTTGCTAAATAAGATAGTTTCAAAAGATCTAGTTATTAGCTTGCCCAAAATCAAGTTTACCAAGGACCGATTATGTGATGCATGCCAAATGGGGAAGCAGACAAGGATCTCGTTTAAATCTAAAAAAATTCTTTCAATTACGAGACCTCTTGAACTTCTTCATATGGATCTATTTGGGCCATCTAGAATTAAAAGTATAGGTGGTAACTACTATGGTTTTTTATAGTCGATGATTTTTCTAGATATTGCTGGACTATCTTCTTGGCTAGCAAGAGCGATACATTCTCCTCCTTTGAAAAATTTGCTAAACTTTCTCAAAATAAGTTGAACACAAACATCATATCAATTAGAAGTGATCATGGGGGGGGGGGGGTGAGTTCGAGAATATATTTTTGAGAAATATTGTGGTAGACACAGAATTGATCATAACTTCTTTACTCCATGTACCCCTCAATAAAACGGGGTCGTGGAGCGCAAAAAATCTAATTTTGGAAGAGCTAGGGAGAACTATGATCAACGAAAGTGGGCTCCCTAAATATTTCTGGGCTGACGCCATTAGTACGGCGTGTTATGTTTAAATAGGGTGCTCATTCGCCCTATTCTAAACAAGACACAATATGAACTTTTAAAAGGGCGGAAGCCAAATGTGTCTCACCTACATGTCTTCGGTTGTAAGTGTTTCGTGTTAAACAATGGAAAAGAAAGTTTAGGTAAGTTTGACTCCAAGGTAGATGAAGGTATCTTCCTCGGATACTCTCAGTCAAGTAAAGCCTATAGAATATACAACAAGAGATTACTTACTGTTGAAGAGTCTGTTCATGTCACATTTGATGAATCTTATCTGAAAAGTGTCAGAAAAGGTAGTTCGTTTCATAGTGCAGGTGTATCTTTTGAAGACATACTCAAAGGTGCTGAGACAGGAATTGATCAACTTGACCTAGCCAAAACTGAGGAGGAAAACGATCACCGCCATGAGGGGATTGAGGAAGTTCATCCATCCAACAATGATGATCTCCCTCCAGCATGGAAGTATTCCAAAGACCACCCCATCGACAATATTCTCGGTGATATACCAAAGGGAGTGACAACTCGATCAAAGCTAATTAATTTCTATTATCACTTCGCTTTCGTTTCTCAAGTAGAACCTAAAAACCAAAAAGAGGCTTTACTCGATGAACATTGGTTCCTCTCAATGCAAGAGGAATTTAATCAGTTTAAAAGAAATGAGGTTTGAGACCTTGTCCCTCCTCCGCGAGACCATCGACTAATTAGCACCCGTTGGGTGTTTAGGAATAAACTAGACAAGAACAGAGTAATAACTAGAAATAAGGCGTGTTTGGTCACGCATGGGTATAACCAAGAGGAAGGCATCGACTATGAGGAGACTTATGCACTGGTTTCCCAACTCGAGGCTATACGCCTTCTACTTGCCTTCGCTTGTACGAAATTTTTTAAACTATTTCAAATGGATGTAAAAAGTGCATTCCTTAATGGTTATATAAATGAAGAGGTTTATGTTGCCCAACCTCCGGGGTTTGAATCGCATGAGTATCCTGATCATGTATACAAATTAAAACCTGCCTTGTATGGACTCAAGCAAGCCCCTAGGGCTTGGTATGATCGTCTAAGCAAGTTTCTCCTTGATCAAGGGTACTCAAGAGGAAAGGTTGACACGACTCTTTTCATTAAACATCAAGGAAAACACATGTTGGTGATATCATTTTCGGGTCAAGTAACATGAATTTGGTAAGGGAGTCTTCTACTTTATTGCAGGGAGAATTCGAAATGAGTATGATGGGGGAGCTTACATATTTCCTTGGATCGCAAATCAGGCAACTATAGGAGGGTACCTTTGTGAGCCAGAAAAAATACTTCCTTGAGCTTTTCAAGCGGTTTGACATGGAAAACTCCAAGGCTATCGACACTCCAATGCCTACATATGCGAATCTTAGCTGAGACGAAAACGGTAAGGATGTAGAGGTGAAAAAGTATTGAGGTATGATTGGATATGTCCTCTATCTTACTGCTTCTAGACCCGACATTATGTTTAGTGTCTGTATGTGCGCGAGGTACCAGTCATCTCCTAAAGAATACCACTTAAAAGCAGTAAAGCGCATACTTAGATACCTCTCGGGTACTCCAAAGTATGGGCTCTGGTATTCTAAGGGAAATGATTGCTCCTTGGTTGGGTTTTCTGATTCTGATGCTCCGGGTTGCAGATCAGATAGGAAAAGTACAAGTGGCACGTGTGTCGCTACTGCGAAAATCGGCGCCGGCTAAACAGAAGAGTCGCCACCGTGCGTTATTTATCCCAAAGGAGGGAAAGGAAACGCTCAGAGTAAACCTTACACAAAGACGCGAAAAGGAAAGGTCATCGCAACCAAATCCTGGATTCGAGAGTCGGTTACGTAAGGGGAAGGTATTAGCACCCCTCACGTCCGTCGTACTCGACGGGATCCACACTTGTTTTCTGGTACGGATTGTTATTCTATCTATTCTACAGGTCTGAGGTTAAAAAGAAAGAAAATGACTCGGAAAAGTATCGCACTTTATGCCTACGTATTCCCATCTGGAACGAGAAATCAGAGTCAACGTAGTTCGCCTACCTACGGGAAAGGAGGGGAAGGTTGCTCGCTAGGATATCGCATATTATGCCTACGTACTTTCATACAGCATGAAAGATCAGAGAAAACATAGTCCGGGCTACGGAAGACACAAGCTCGTCTGAATGTTTTTATCTCCTTATGAAAGGGTTTTTCCTGATTAAGGGTCCAAGCGGACAAAAATGACATTTTGATGTTTGTTTTCAATCTTTTACGCAAGAACTTTCTTTTATGATGTTTGCAATCTCTGACGCACTAGAGACTATGATTTGAGGGTGACTACGTCGTATGTCACCCTAAGGGTAACACACTAGGCAATCAGGTTGCTGAAGAGTGACCCTCCAACAACCTTTCTCAAATAGCTTAAGGCTCGTAGCGTACGGCATCGATTATCCTTATTATTGTGTTTTAAGTTGTTCTGAGATAGAAGAGAAAGAAATCTAAAAACTATAGGGTTAGAAATGGGAATCAAAACTACCCTAATGTTATCAGGCATGGATTAACACCTAATGTATGTCATAATTCCCTTATGCACAGAGGAAATCAGAGATCCTAGGGGATAAACGGAAAAGAAACAGCAGATATACAATAAATAGTAAATATACATGAATGCAACAAAACAAACGAGGCAAGGGAGTCCCACTCAACCTCGAACCTGGGAAAACAATAGGCAAAGTGAAACAACTTAACTTCAAACCTAAGGGGAAATCAACAGACAATACAACAAAGAAAACTACACCTAACACCAGCTCAGACAGCTACAACAGCTCTTACAGCAAGCAGTTCAAACAGCACCAGCTCTGGCAGCTACAACTGATTAACAGCAAAAGGTTGATAGTAACAACTTCAAGCAAGATCTCATCTTCACTTTCCAATTATATTCAAGCTTCAGATAAGCTCTTATCTTCCAATAATCTCCAGCTTTAGCAAGCACTGAACCCTAGTAAGTGGACAACTTCAAACAGCAGTAAAACCCTAATCCTCAACAGATATCCAGCTTTGACAGGCACAAGCTTCATCTTCACCAATCTTCAATGCACTTAATCTTCAATAAGCTTCCATCTTCAAGGCAAACACTCACAGGAGAGAATCAACTGATAGAGGGAGTTGGAATGTTAAGAGGCTTAATGACAACCCAGGGAAATCACTAAGATCTTAACACAGCTAGTGAAAGCTATCCTCAAGGTTCTACCCAATCAAAGCATGCTCTACATCCCTCCTAAGGAGAGATGGAACTATTTTAGGGGACCTTGTGTCATAGGATGGAATAGAGGCACAAGAATTTCTCTATGTTTGACAGAAGAAATCAGTCTACTCTAGAGCTCTCCCTATATCTCCTATCTCCTAAGTCTTCATCAAGCAATCTTCAAGCACAAGCAACTTAAGATCCAAGCATCATTATTTGTCTTCAATCATCCTCAAAGTCTTTATACAATCCTCAAGCCAAGCACAAGCCCCAACACCCAAAGAAAAAACCCAAAACTCAACAAACAAAGCAACTTCCCAAGAAGGAAACACACCAATATCAATCAACTTGCAAAAATAAGATAAAATGGCAATACTCATCATAAAATCCTAAATTAATTTCTAAGGGATCCTAACTAGGTACCCTATACCCCACATAAGCCCCAAGGCCTAAACCAAACTAAAAACCCAAAAACTATGTGTTGAAGTGCACCTATGTCAAGTTGAAACCCTAATTCTAGCACACTAAAGTTTGATGTTCAAAACTAACTCAAATTAAATCACAAAAATGTGATAAAATTCCAGGGGGAACCTAATTCTATATTCTAACTATAGCAAAAAGAATTGCATTAAAAATCCAAGTCAAATGATCATACTAAATTCAGCAAGTAACATGTATCAAATGAAAATGAAATAAAAGCTATTAAAAGTAAAAATAAACCAAAAATAGAAAAATGCATGAAATACCATTTTTATTCTTTTATAATTTTCTTGATGTCTTGATGAAAATGGGGAAAAAACTCCCATCTAAAAATATTAATTTTCCAATTAGTTGTGATTTTTCAAAGAACCTAAAAATAAATGTGAAAATGTAAGAAAATATGGAAAAATGGAAAAGATGCGTGTCAAATAGTAATAAAAACCAATGTAAAAACCAACTGGGCCTAGAGAGGGGTGGGGATAGCAGCGTGCATTAGGCCCAGAGCAGTCAGAAATAAAAATGGAAAATTGCCAGGAAAATGGAAAAAACGTGGTGTGAAAAGCAATCCAATTCAGTGTAAAATCTATTGGGCTTTGGAAGTGGGGTGTGGATATCATGTTTTGCACTTAAGCCCAAGCTGGCACTTTAATGAAACGGTGCGCTTTGGTCACTCAGAAATCCTTCACAAGCTGAGAGCAAATCGTGGCCAATGGATCTTATTTTGAGTCAAAGTCTTCCTCACATCTAATGGTGGTAAAGTCATCTTCTCCATTTGAACATGCCTGGAGGGAAAACACCATGGAAGCACAGAGCTTGCAACTTCATCTTCCCCAATTCGTGTTCCCTCAAATCTTCATCAAAACTCAAAAGTAAAAACCCTAACTCACTCGATTTTCCATAAGGAATCTAACCATGGCATCCACAATAATTGAAACCTACTCCTCCTCAAAACACGATGGGAAACTCAGAAATTGGTCAATCACCAAAACTCACCAAACTTGAAATTGAGTAGCTCAATCTCTTCACCACTTCACCCTGGTCAATTCTAACTGTCATCCTAAGGTTCTATCACAAGATTCATCAAGATAATCGCCTGAACAGAAATGGTGCCACTCAACTAATTGTATCTAAATCGATCCTAAAGCTACCAGAAAGCTTCACACACTAACCTACATTGAATCTAACTATTCAAAACCAATTGAAACTACCTAAATCATGCCATGGAGTGAAGTTTACATACCTGCAAATTTGAGATGAACAGAGTCCTCAAACCTTCAAATCAATCCTCAACAGCTTCCAGATTCCTTCAATGGAGTACAAGCAAGCTTCTGTATGCAAAGAACTTGATTGAAATGGCTTAAATCTTTGAATTCGATTCTGAGTTGCAGATGAAAATTTTCAAAGTCTATCACACGATTCTTCTCCAATCTTGCTCAATTATCCATCTGGAATCATTCACCAATGCTTGATCAAGGTTCTGAGATCAAAAGAATGGCTTGAATGTGGTTGAAACTTGTAACTGAATTCTGTTTTGCACATGGAAGTTTCAAATTGCAATCTCACAAATCTCTCCCAATTCTCTCCAACTCTAGCTTTGGATCACTTCATATGCATATATAGAGTGTGAATGAAGACTCTAGAATCTTCTGGATCAATCCAATGAGAAAATCAACTTCTCATGCCATGGAAATCTCATCTTATGCTATGCACATACTATCTCATGATTTGGCTTGCAATTCACTTTGTTCTGAGTTTAAATTCTCTCCAAATGAGATTTTGGAGGTATATGGATGGAAAGGAGCCTTCCATTTGCTTGGAGGTGTGGTTTTGCAATTGTGCCTTATGGTTCAAGTAACCAATTTTCAAAGCAAATCCTAAAAATAACCCTCAATTCAAAATTGTGGCAATGTCAATGTTCTCAAAATGCATTTTACAATCAAATTGGTATGTCATATGGCTTGGTTTGGTTTTGTAGGTCAAAAACCCTAATTTTCAACTTTGGTTCATTTAAAATATACCCTCATTTTAGGCCATTTTGGTGACTTTATGAAGCAATCCATTTCAAACTCTCATGACCTTTTATCTAGCCTAAAAACATCATTTTGAACACATCTCATGTTGAACATTTTTCCATTTGAGGAGTGGAAGATGGAGATTTGGACCTATGTTGAAAAATGACCTGTAATTCAACTTTCCCAAAATACCTCTGGATTGCCAAGACCATAATTTGAGTTCTACAAATCCTATTGAAGACTTCTAGTACTCAAATTAAATCTAAGATCAAGATCTACAACTCTTATGTGGGCCAAGAATCCATTTGAAAATTCCTTGATGGGCAAAAGTTGCTTGGAAGTCAAGTGACTTTCACAGATAAATTTCAGTGTCCTCTGATGACCCATAACTTGCAAGAATCATAACTTGAGTTCTACAAATCTACTTGAAGACTTATAGTACTCAAATTAAATCTATTGAGAAGCTCTACAAGTTTCATGTTGACCAAGAATTCATTTGAAGCTTTCATTTTTACTTATCTGGCTTGGAAGTTAGGCCTAAATTAGGGTTTTTACACTGAAACCCTAATTTAGTAGTTCCTCTTCTTCTTGATTCCTTTTGATTTATCCTTGGCACAACACCACACTTGTATCCATATATCAATTCATGAATCCCACATCCTTCAACTAAGCCTTGATTCTCTTCAATCACTCATTTGACCTAGGGTTGACCCAGATGAAACCCTAGTTGACTGTACTTCAACTCTGGCTCTTGTGCTTGTATTAATGACTTGTCTCATCTTCAAAATGACCCTCTAGGTATTCCATAAGCTTTATACATATTCCATACCCTTAGTCATGACTCACACATTCATTGATGATCTTTAACATATCCCCAAGATTAGGAGAGAAATCCACTGGTTGACCCTCAAACTTTTCAAAGCTTCAACTCATTTCTTGATTACTTGGATGGTCTTGAGCTTGAATAAAACCCCTTGATGGGCCTCTTTCTGATAAGAATGGCACTTGATCCCTTGTTAGATGACTTGTTATGCTATGCTATGCAAATTATTAGACTATGTACATGACTTATTATGCAAATGACAATGCAATTGAAACATAAACCAAGTGAAATAGGTTAAGCAAATTTTAGGGTGCAACAGCTGCCCCTATTCAAACGGCTTGGACCCGACTGGGTGAAGAGCGAACGACTTTCAAACATTCGAGGTACGAGACAGTTGAATACCAAGAACCCGGAAATTTGCCAACTGCAGAAGTAAACTGCTCGAACTGCTTGGGGAACAAAATCAACCAAATTCTATCGTACAATCTTTCTTACGCTTTTGCTGTGGAAGTAACTCTGCCAACAAACATGACTATGCCAACGATACAGGAAAGTAACTCTGTTACCACTATAGGTAAATAGCACCGCCATCGCTATGGGTAATACTCTGTCATTACTACCGGAAAATAACACCGCCATCGCTACGGGTAATACTCTGTCACCACTACAGGAAAATAACACTGCCATCGCTACGGGTAATACTCTGTCATCACTACAGGAAAATAACACCGCCATCGGTACGGGTAATACTCTGCCATCACTACGGGAAAATAACACCGCCATCGCTACGGGTAATACTCCGCCATCACTACGGGAAAATAACACCGCCATCGCTACGGGTAATACTCTGCCATCACTACGGGAAAATAACACCGCCATCGCTACGGGTAACAACTCCGCCACCACTACGGGAAAATAACACCGCCATCGCTACGGGTAATAACTCTGATACAGCTTCTCTGCCTATCTTTGCAGCAGCTAGCTCCATCAATCACATGGGTAACACAATATGGGTCTAATCTTCAAACTTTTAGCGCTGACATGGCGGAAAATCTGAGAAGGACTCTACCGGGGATTTTCTGAAATCACACTGCCAGACACCTACTTCGACATCGGCGGCAACTTCCACAAATTAATTCACGAAATCTTTTGCTAACGACATAACAACAATCTTGAAGAAATACTCCGCTGGAGGGGTAAGAGAAACTTAAACAAGCAACTCTGTGGGGAATAAGATGAACATTATCATCTCACGCTGAGATATTTGGCAATTGATTTGAGCAAGAGCTCTTTCCACCTGCAAGAGAAACAACACTTGAAAACAAAAGGTTAACCAACCTGGCTTATGTTTCAAAATGCGCATGCTTGACAATGGCGTAATGCTCCGTACAGCACGGATATGCTACGCGTTTTTGGGTAGATGCAAATATGACACTATATGCAAATGCGAATGTAGGCTCAAGCTGCTGGGGAAACCCTGACAAGCTTGCTTAGTCAACACGAAATGCTGAAGACGACTACCACCATTTTGGGGATGAACGGGTGTCATAAAATCCTCTGGCAAAATAAATGCCGGACATATAACCAACTCCATCAGGGAGAGATTAAACTTCAATTTCCACTAGGAGGAAAGAACAACATCTGCTGGGGAGAGTAAACCAGCTGGGGAAGAAACGACTCTCTTGGGGAAAGTAAACTGACTGAGCAAGAAACGACCCAGCTGGGGAACGAGGAAATCCTTCTGGAGGAAACGATGTTGTCTGAACCCAGTTTACAAACTCGGAGCTACCACTCTGTTGGGGATAATCATCCCGACGAAGGCAGGACGACATGCGGGAAGAAAAACCGTCTTCTATGGGAATAATCCTTCTGAACCAACTATGACTTAGCTGAATTCTGAGGGAATCCTCCAAGCTGGGGACTGATCGTTCACATACTCGACTCTCTGGGGAGTGCAACCTCTGCAGAGGATACTGATCTTGACTGGCTAGGGATATCCTCTGGGGATAAGCTGCGATTAGCTGGGGAAATTGATCTCTTCGGTAAAGGACAAAAATCATCCCAATTTCTGAAGATGAGGTGCGACCTGCATGGGGATTGGCGTCGCACAAAGTTAATTCTTTCACCACGAACCTCCGGCCGGGGGTTACAATTTCTGATTGTCCGCTTTCAAAGGCGTGAACCCTGCAAAACACAAACGAGACAAGACAAATCTATACAACCAAATCTATTCGGGTTAGTGTTCGTGACATTACTTCAGTCAATTCGAAGTTTTATCAATTATTGGCAAGGGCCAGCAAAGTTATGCAAATGCAAGTTCATCCGAACATTGGCGTTTTCCACATACAAAACAATAAAGCACAATCATCAAATACTGAATAACATGTTTTATTAATAACAGGTCTCTGAATAGGCAAAGCTTTGTACATCGGATGTAACTCCTGAAAAGAGGAAGTCACGCACACACACGTACATATATGCACACAAGAAGCATACAAAATACAAATACAACTCGAATTTGTACATATGTCGGCAACGTGGTGCAGACAAACATCGTGAGTTGATCCTCCTATGACTCGCCTGACTCTGGCGCTTTCTCGATATTCAATTTTCGGAAGAGATTGTGTCGGATAAACGAACCCTCAGGTACTCCCAAACCACTAGGCGATGCAGTATCAGATCCGGACCGCAGTCATTTGCTTTTTCAATCCCTAACTTTTGCGTGAATCGCCCTTTGCAGGTTTTCAATTCACCGGGATACCCTTTTTTGCCGAAGTCGCCCAATGCAGGTTTTCGACTTCGCAGGTGTACATCTTTTCAATTTTATCCCTAATTTTTGCTCGAACCTTTTATTCTGTTTTTGGTTCGCCAGGATGCCCCATTTTTACCTGGACTCTCTTTTTTCTGTCCAGCGGGTCAATTTTCAAGCAAAGTATTTTTTAACTGCGTCCGAATTCACAAGCGACGTAAAGTCTTCACCATCCATGGTAGATAGTAGCAAAGCTCCTCCAGAGAAGACTTTTCTGACAACGTATGGCCCTTCGTAATTTGGGGTCCATTTGCCCCTGTGATCTGTTTGTGGCGGGAGAATCCTCTTCAGCACAAGGTCGCCCGTCTGAAAGCTTCGCGGACATATCTTCTTATCGTATGCTTTCTTCATCCGACTTTGATACAACCGACCGTATGCTAGAGAAGCTAGCCTCTTCTCATCCATTAAGCTCAAATGATTCAATCTATCTTTAACCCATTCTGCCTCGTCAAGTTGGACATCTCGTAAAACCCTCAAGGAAGGAATCTCAACCTCCAACGGTAACACTGCCTCCATTCCGTATACCAATGAAAAAGGGGTTGCCCCGATTGATGTGCGTACCGTCGTACGATAACCGTGCAAAGCGAAAGGTAGCATCTCGTGCCAGTCCTTATACGTCACAACCATCTTCTGAACAATCTTCTTTATGTTCTTATTAGCTGCTTCAACAGCGCCATTCATCTTGGGTCGGTAAGGAGAAGAGTTGTGATGTTCAATCTTAAAATTCTGGCACAGCTCTTTCATCATCTTGTTATTCAAATTCGAACTGTTTTCGGTGATGATCCGCTCAGGGATTCCATATCTGCAGATAATATCTCGTTTGATAAATCTGGCGACCACTTGCTTGGTGACATTGGCATATGACGCTGCTTCCACCCATTTGGTGAAGTAATCAATTGCCACCAAAATGAACCGGTGTCCATTTGATGTCGTAGGCTCGATCTTTCCAGTCATATCAATTCCCCACATCGAGAACGGCCACGGTGATGACATCACATTTAGAGGACTCGGAGGCACATGGACTTTATCCGCATAAATCTGGCATTTATGACACCTCTTTGCAAACTTGAAACAGTCTGTTTCCATAGTTAGCCAGTAACAACCACCAGCATGTGTACCAAATGTACCCTCATGTATCTCTTCCATGAACAACTTTGCCTCTTTCTCATCTACACAGCGTAGCAACACCCAATCGTGGTTTCTTTTGTATAGGACACCGTCAGGGTTCAAATAGAAATTTCCGGCCAATCTCCTGAGAGTCTTCTGATCACGACTGGATGCCCCAGCCGGATACTCCTTGTTCTTCAGGAAATTCTGGATGTCAAAGTACCAGGGTTTATCATCAGATGCTTCGTCAATAGCAAATATGAAGGCAGGCCTATCAAGCCGAGAGATAACAATCCGGGGAGCCTCGTTCCAGAAGTTAACTTTATACATGGAAGACAATGTCGCCAGGGCGTCATCCATTTGATTTTCTGCTCGTGGCACATGATGCAATTCTACCTTGTCAAAGAAAGGCAACAATCTCCTTGCATAATTCATATATGGTATCAAATTAGGCTGACGTGTCTCCCATTCTCCTTTTATCTGATTCACCACTAGAGCTGAGTCTCCGTATACATCCAGATGTTTGATTCGCAAATCAATAGCTTCTTCAAGACCCATGATGCAAGCCTCATATTCAGCTTCATTATCGGTAACCGGAAAGGTCAATCGAGCAGTAAATGGGATGTGCGACCCATGAGGAGTAGTAATGATTGCCCCTATTCCGCTACCATAGGAATTCACAGCTCCGTCAAATATTAACTGCCATTTGGAGTCCAATTCTGGTCCTTCGTCCGGCAACGGTTCTTCGCAATCTTTCATCTTTAGGTATATGATATCCTCGTCAGGAAAATCAAACCTCATCGATTGGTAGTCCTCCACAGGCTGCTCCGCAAGGTACTCTGACAAGACGCTACCTTTAATAGCCTTTTACGAGACATACTGAATATCATATTCGGTTAACACCATCTGCCATCGGGCGATTCTTCAGGAGAGTGCTTGCTTCTCAAACACGTATTTGATTGGATCCATCTTTGAAATGAGCAGGGTTGTATGATTTAGCATGTATTGCCTCAAACGTTTGGCGGCCCAGGCTAGCGCACAACACATTTTTTCGAGCATTGAGTATCGAGACTTACAGTCAGTAAACTTCTTACTCAGATAGTAGATCGCATGCTCTTTACGCCCAGTCTCGTCGTGTTGACCGAGAACACAACCCATACTTTCCTCAAGAACTGTCAAATACATAATCAACGGTCTCCCAGCCACTAGGGGTATCAAAACAGGAGGTTCCTGCAAGTATTCTTTTATCTTGTCGAACGCCTTTTGACAATTTTCATTCCAGGTCACAACCTGGTCCTTTTTCAATAACTTGAATATCGGTTCGCATGTCGCGGTTAGGTGAGATATGAACCGGGCGATGTAGTTCAACCTCCCTAAAAATCCACGCACCTCTTTTTCTGTTTTAGGCGTCGGCATTTCTTGTATTACTTTTATTTTCGCAGGATCAACCTCTATTCCTTTTTCGCTCACGATAAACCCCAGTAGTTTACCCGATCTCACCCCGAAGGTGCACTTGTTAGGGTTCAGTCTCAGCCAGAACTTCCTAAGCCTCTTGAACAATTTCAGCAGATTAACCAAATGCTCCTCCTCCGTCTAGGATTTGGCAATCATATCATCAACATAAACCTCGATCTCTTTATGCATCATGTCATGAAAGAGAGTCGTCATAGCACGTTGATATGTTGCCCCAGCATTCTTCAATCCGAAGGGCATCACTTTGTAACAAAATGTTCCCCAAGGAGTAATGAAGGTAGTCTTCTCCATGTCTTCTGGCACCATTTTGATTTGATTATAGCCTGAGAAGCCATCCATGAAGGAGAATACAGAGAATTGAGTGGTGTTATCAACCAGCACATCGATGTGAGGAAGTGGAAAATCATCTTTCGGGCTCGCCCTATTCAAATCACGGTAGTCTACGCACATTCTCACTTTACCGTCTTTCTTTGGCACTGGTACAATATTAGCGACCCATGAGGGATATTTTGTAACAGCTAGGAAACCAGCATCCCACTGTTTTTGAACTTCCTCCTTGATCTTCACAGCCATGTCCGACCTAGTTCTTCGGAGTTTCTGCTTAACCGGTGGGCATTCTTCTTTTAATGGCAGACGGTGAACAACCATATCCGTATCCATCCCAGGCATATCCTCGTACGACCAAGCAAATATATCACTGTACTCTTTGAGCATCTCAACCAACCTTTGCTTGACGTTGCTTTGCAGCGCAACCCCTATACGGATGTTTCTTTCGACCCCTTCCGACCCCAAATTGACGACCTCAATGACTTCCTCATGAGGCAGAATGATTCTTTCTTCTTGTTTCAATAACCAGGTCAACTCCTCTGGTACTTCGCCATCTTCAACAATCTCTTCCTCATCCTGAAATACCGGGTGCTCAAAGTCGAAGCGAGTCATAGGCGGTTCATAGATGTCATCTGAAATAGTAATCCTGCAAAGGAAATGGTTAAATGCTTCAAAACGCATACAAAGAAAATAACCACGTTGCCATTTTATTGTAAAAGATAAAAATAGGAAAAACAGGAATCACAACATTTGTATATGAAAAACGCCTTTATTCATGTTTAAACAATGTAATGTACATAACCAAATGGCCCTAAGCAAAATCATTGTGCCCCGGGTGGGACACAGGATTATTCAACAATTAAAAAACAAATCATTACTGTTTAGTTATCACAGGAACAGTTTCCTGGATAGACCAATTGCAGAGACTTTGTCCTGGCATGCTTGGCTTGATCCATGCGTCCATATCACAGTCGCTATCTCCTTCTTCAGAATCGGAAACAACATTGATAGTCTCGAAGCTCACCCCGCTTGGTATGATGGTTATCGGCCCTCTGAATTTGGGCGCTCCTGAAGAGGATGCTGATGACGAAGGATGATATCCAAGCCCGAACCTGTCGTTCTTCACGGGAATCTCCAACACCCGACCCCAGCCTTTGGTCTCGCCTGCCTGTACTAGAGCTTGAGCCTCTCTATAAGATGACACTGCCACATCTGATATCTTGGGTACTGGAGCTTTGTCTTTAATCTTTAGCCCTTCAAATGCCTGACAGGGTGTCTCATGAACCTCGTCGTCGACCTCCACGTATCTGAATGAAGACAGATGGTTAACCAGAATATCTTTTTCTCCACAAACAGTGACGACACTATCCCCCACCATATACTTCAACTTTTGGTGCAACGTGGATGTGACTGCCCCAGCAGCATGGATCCAGGGGCGCCCAAGAATACAACTATATGCTGGCTGGATGTCCATTATATAGAATTCAGTTTCAAAAATTTCTGGTCCCACCTGTAATGGTAATGTTATCGATCCGAAGACTGACCTCCGCGTACCATCGAACGCTCTCACCACTGTCACTGGGTGTGCAGAAAATTCCCCTGATATCCAACTTCATCATTTCTTTCTTCGGCAGCACATTCATGGAAGATCCAGTGTCTACTAAAACATGGGACATAACCGTGCCCCTGCATTCAACTGACACGTGCAGCGCCATATTATGCTCTCTCCCCCTCGGGGTCAAATCAAAATCCGTAAATCCCAAACTGTGCCCTGCATTAACATGTGCCATCACCCCTTCTAATTGGTTAAGCGAAACGTCTTGAGGAACGAATGACGTGTCTAGGATCTTCAGCAAAGCGTTCCGATGGGCCTCGGAACATAATAGCAGTGACAAGATCGAGATCTTTGATGGCGTTTGCTGGAGGTGCTCCATAATTTTGTAATCACTTTTACGGATGAGCCTCATAAACTTTTCCACATCCTTAAGCGATGTTTCCTTTTCCTTTATCTACGAGGGGCCACTCTCGTCTACCTTGGCCTTCCCCTTTGCCAATCTTTCTACCTCTACCTTAGGCGATGTGAAGATTCTCCCACTTCTAGTCATACCTCCTGTTCCAACAACATTATCTATAACCCCAACTGGTTGTTTATTTACTTCAATTTTCTCACCGTCGCAATATACCTCCAACCCGTAAGTCCATGGTACTGCTTTGGTACTTTCAAAAGGAATCAGTCCTGCTTTAGTAATAGTGATCGTCGGCCGCCTAGTGGGCGCTGTTATTGTTATTGTTTTTCTTGGAATTGTCACTGTGGCAACATCGTTCAACTCATCACACACCGCCTCTACAGCCTTTTCAACAGCGGTTCTATCAAACTGCAATGTTCCTTCATTCATCAAAGCCTGAATACCCTGTTTCAAATCACTATAACCCTCTGGATGTACCCAACAATCCAAGCAAAATTTGTCGCACCCCGGGAATACACCCCCTTTTAACAACCTGCTTTTGATCTCACCCAGCGGTGTCTTCAGCTCATTGACATCTGTCACTAGATTCAAATTTTCCTCGGTCAGGATGGCGTTTGCCCCGTGATTGGGCATAGGCTATTATACTATATTTGGACCCGCTTGTCCAAAGTTAATAGCTTTGTTGTCCAACAAGTCTTGGACTTTATGCTTAAACGCATGACAGCCTTCAATATCATGTCCGGGTGCCCCGGAGTGAAACTCACAGTGTTTACCAGCATCATAGCCAAACGGAGGAGTGCCCGTTAATGGCGCCATGGTCCTTTTCTCGACCAACTTTAACCCTAGCAGTGTTTGAAGCAGTTCGGCGTATGTTGAAGGAGGCGTTTCAAATACTCGCCTTGGCTTGCCCTCTAGGATTCTACGTTGGGCGGGGTGTTGCCTTTGTGGTTGCTGCTGCTGTTGTTGTGGAAAGGGGATGGTAACACTAGCGACCTGTTGATGCTGAGCATACTGACTTCGTCCTCTGCCCCGGCCCCTGCCACCAAACACGGCACTAGAATCACCTTGACACCTACCACCGAATGCTTTTCTTATACCTCCTGCGGGGGCAGACTCACCGGCGTGGAATCTTCCAGCCTTAATACCGTCTTCGACCATCTCACCCATAAGAATCAAATCTGAAAAACTGCTCAACGAAACATTAAACAATTTTTCGTAATATATCCTCGTAAATGTCCCAATGAACATACTATTCATTTCTCTTTCAGCTAACGAAGGATGTACTCTTGCTACCATATCGCGCCATCTCTGCGCATACTCTTTAAAGATTTCCTCTTTCTTCTGCGACAAACCTTGCAATTGAACTCGGTTCGGTGCCAGATCACTATTATATTTATAATGCAGGACGAAAGCATCCGCCAATTGCTTCCAGGTTTTGATTTGAGCGGGCTCCAACCCCATGTACCACTCGAGTGACGGTCCTGATAGGTTGTCTTGAAAGAAATGCATAAGCATCATTTCGTCATCCGAATACGCGGACATCCTTCTGTAATAAGCGCGGACATGCACCTTAGGGCAAGTGTCCCCCTTATATTTGTCGAAGGTGGGGGCTTTGAATTTCAGCGGTACCCTCAGCCCAGGCACCAAGCCCATAGTAATCATGTCTAGTCCGGTAGAATTCTGATTAGCCATACCCTTCACCTGTTCTTCAAGCATTTTGATCCTCTGAGTATTGTCAGCGGGTCCTTCAAATCCCATGCCTCTTCCAGAGAAGGCATCCTCTTGACAGTCTTCGCCCCAGTTCATATTTTCATTTCCGTACCCGTTATAACTAGTGTTGCGACCAAACCCTTGCTAATTAGTCATGGGACCTCGTCCCCCATTACCATAACCCTGCCCGAAACCAGTGTTGACAGGAATCAATCCAGCACCATTTCCACTATAACCCTGGTTAGCGTTACCAAAACCGTCGTAGCCGAAACCCTGAGCATTGAAGCCGAACTTTCCGCCCTGATTTCCGTACTCAAACCCCTGGTCGTTATAGCCGAATCCATTGTTACCAAAACCATTACCGCCATGGTTGTTACCATCGACCAAATTGGCGTCTCCGAATCCAACATTGTTAACCACAGTCTCATTTCCATTCCATGTGTTACCGTTGCCAGCGCCGGCGTCATTGTTTACAACCACCACAGGTGGGGTCACCACAGGAGGAACCACAGGCGTAGGGGGCCCCATCCTCATGAAGAGTTTCGACATGCACAGAGTTATGGTCATTGTTGTCGTTCCCGTTAGCCCGCGTCAGCAGCGGCTGCACCAAAGTCTAGAGATTCTCCTGGCCTTTAGCAATACTCTCCATGGCCTGCATGAACAGGTTCAACTTTTCGCGAATTTCCTGCATCTCTACTTGGACTTGATCCATGATTCTCTTGCAGTTGTTTCGGGTTGAGTAGCGGTGAACTCTTGGTTCGTCAATCCTGGAAACCTGTAGATGCAGGAAATAAGATACAGATTCGAGAATACCGGTCATGCAATGCAAATGCAATTATGTAAATATGCTACAGATTTTATTCCCCCCGATTCTAGTTTCGGAGAGAAGGCCATTACGACAATGGAGTCCCTATCCAGCAAGCAAGGAATCAGAAAACCCTCATATATAACAAATGCCAAGAGGCTGAGTATAAAAGTACAACCGAGTACAACTGAAGAGACCTCAGCCAACAAGCCTGGCGATGGTCCAAATACAAGTACAAATAACAAAGGTAAGGCAAAGATAAATCAGGCCAAATGGCGTGCTCTGACGTCCTCCAATATCCTTATTGTCTCCGAGTGCCCTAGTCGGGAGATCAACTCTTGTATCAGCAAGGCATGCCGCTCGGTAGTGGATCTCAGCTTTTTGGCATCATCCTGGTAGGTTCCTTCGCCAGAACTCTCGTCAAATATGTACCTCTTAGAACCGGCCTTCTCTTCATGACCTCTCGGCTTCTCGTCAATGTCACTTACTCTGAGCTCAGCAGCACTCCTAAGTGATGTCGCTTCAGTAATCTTTGTGTCTTGGGCTCTAACCTGTGCCTCTAGCGTGGCAATCTGCAGCTTCAGTTCGTCTTCGCGCTCCTTCCGCTTGGTAAGCGTAGTACTCCACAATGCTTCCCACTTGCTGATACGGGCATAAGCTTTGCTTAGGAGTTCCTTCTTGGAAGTAAGCACCTTGCTAACACCGTTCAAGGCTATCCCCACTTTTTCTTTCTTGTTGGTCTCTTCTGTCAGCTCCGATCCCAACTTGTTAATCAATTTAGTCTGTTCCTTCACAGTGAAGGTGGCTTTATTCTTCTCGCGACGTAACTGGAAGATCTCCTTCTCTAACTCATCATTGGATTTCTTCAGTTCCTCGTTCTCAGCCAACAATTTGTTATACTTCTCACTCTCTTCCGAAGGAGGTACCTCAATCAATGGAAGATACAAGGGTTCCACAGCAGGATAAGGCATCAAAGAAATACTAGTTCTCTCGCGGACCCAAGCCAAATAAGGATCATAAGCTCTACTGTTGCTCTTACTGAGCAGAGCTTTCTCCCTCCTATGGATGTTAGCCCACACATGTCTCAATTTGATCAAAACAGCCGTGTCCAATAAGCCCGTGAGATACAGAGATTCCTGTATCTCCTTCTTAATAGGAGCGTCCCTCAAAGCATAACCGAACTGTCGTACCAGCAATGAAGGATTATAGTTGATACAGCTTTTCCGTCCAATCAAGGGGACATTCGGGAAGCCACTACAACTATATATAATGCCAGTACCAAGCATACTCCGATCAAACCAAATGATATTCTCAGCAGACAGTCCCATCAACCGGGACGACCAATCCAAAGTATCAACAGCATCCACAAAAGGTCCTTTCTTCGGAAGGTGCCCCTGGAACCACCTTTACAGGAGAGGAAGACAGCAGGAAACATTCTTGCCACGACGTTTCTCATTCTTGTAGTGAATAGAATGATAAACATCGCCCAAGAGAGTAGGAACTGGATTCTTCGAGGCAAGAATCAAGAAGGCGTCAGAGTCGACAACATATGGTACATTAGGAAACAGGACAATCCCATAGATGCAGACAGCTAGAATAGCACTGAAGGCAACCCAACATCCACTCTTTGCGCACTGTGTAGCCTTCTCAACCAGGACAGATAGGTGAAAACCATAAGCTCCGTTTAGCTTGACCAAGCCTCCCGGAAACTCAGAAGCGTCTAAGCTGACAATCTCAGTGAGTGTAGCTAACTCAGGCTCAGTATCAACATGTACAAAGGGCATCTGGTCCAACACAGGAACTCCCAACATCGCAGAATACTCCTCCAAAGTGGGTGCTAGAATATAGTCCGGAAACAAGAAACATCTCAGTTGCGGCTCATAAAATTGCATCAAAGTATACACCCCAGTCGTCTCAAATGTAGAAGGTCTGTATAACAAACTAAGCAATCTCCCGTAGGATACTCTGAACTCAGCCCTCACTTTCTCATCTGCTAGAGCAACTAGACCCAGCAAGGAACTGATATCTGGCGAATGCAACCGGTAAGCCACTGTCTTCTTCAGGGACTCCATGTCTGGCTAGAAGATATACTAGAATCAGAGGAGAATAATCACCTGCAACATAAATTCATGTTAATGAAATGCAATCATGAAAATGCACATGCATATGCAAACAAGGGATCAAGCGCAATGCTGGTAGACTGGGCTACTCTGTAATGAAGCCTTGAGAACCATCCAATCTTTATCCCAAACCAAACCAGCCAAATGAACCTTGTAACAACATCTCACTGACATAGATAAACCGGGTATTCTAAGGTCAAAGGTTTCCTACAAACAGACCCACCTACCCCTTATAGGTATGTACTTAACTCGCAGACGAGGTACGACATCCTATGCGGGTTCAATGTCACAGACTTTCAAGAGCGACGATACGATACCCAGGAGGTGTGGCATCATCATCCCTTGAAGCGGCCTCACTTAGTTGAATCCCAATTGATAGGTTCCCAGAGTCGACAATCCTCGGGTCAGACAACTTGTCGAACCCTAAGGGCCAGGCAAGGTGCATCAAAGAGAATCTCGTCTGAGCGTAAATTTCGCGGCTAGCTGGTGCGAGCTAAGCAAGCAGGCTAACCACTACTCTCTACTTCTAAGTCTATGTGTAACCTCAAGCCCAGGTCCGGCTTACCTCTCAACAGATCATCCCTTCCCACAACAGCAATAATAATATAAGGCTGATAAGAAAATGCGGAAAGTAAAGACAGAAAAGTAAATCTACGCAACACCCACGACGGGAAAACAAGCTCTAGGATTGACTCGCATAGGGGATGTTTCTGTCCCCAGCAGAATCGCCAGCTGTCGCTACTGCAAAAATCGGCGCTGGCTAAACAGAAGAGTCGCCACCGTGCGTTATTTATCCCAAAGGAGGGAAAGGAAACGCTCAGAGTAAACCTTACGCAAAGACGGGAAAAGGAATGGTCATCGCAACCAAATCCTGGATTCGGGAGTCGGTTACGCAAGGGGAACATATTAGCACCCCTCACGTCCGTCGTACTCGACGGGATCCACGCTTGTTTTCTGGTACGGATTGTTATTCTATCTATTCTACAGGTCTGAGGTTAAAAAGAAAGAAAATGACTCGGCAAAGTATCGTACTTTATGCCTACGTATTTCCGTCTGGAACGAGAAATCAGAGTCAACGTAGTTCGCCTACCTACGGGAAAGGAGGGGAAGGTTGCTCGCTAGGATATCGCATCCTATGCCTACGTACTTTCATACAGCATGAAAGATCAGAGCAAACGTAGTTCGGGTTACGGAAGACACAAGCTCGTCTGAATGTTTCTATCTCCTTATGAAAGGGTTTTTCCTGATTAAGGGTCCAAGCGGACAAAAATGATATTTTGATGTTTGTTTTCAGTCTTTTACGCAAGAACTGTCTTTTATGATGTTTGCAATCTCTGACGCACTAGAGACTATGATTTGAGGGTGACTACGTCGTATGTCACCCTAAGGGTAACACACTAGGCAATCAGGTTGCTGAAGAGTGACCCTCCAGCAACCTTTCTCAAATAGCTTAAGGCTCGTAGCGTACGGCATCGATTATCCTTATTACTGTGTTTTTAGTTGTTCTGAGATAGAAGAGAAAGAAATCTAAAAACCCTAGGGTTAGAAATGGGAATCAAAACTACCCTAATGTTATCAGGCATGGATTAACACCTAATGTCTGTCATAATTCCCTCCTGCACAGAGGAAATCAGAGATCCTAGGGGATAAACAGAAAAGAAACAGCAGATATACAGTAAGCAGTAAATATACATGAATGCAACAAAATAAACGAGGCAAGGGAGTCCCACTCAACCTCGAACCTGGGAAAACAATAGGCAAAGTGAAACAGCTTCACTTCAAACCTAAGGGGAAATCAACAGACAATACAACAAAGAAAACTACACCTAACACCAGCTCAGACAGCTACAACAGCTTTTACAGCAAGCAGTTCAAACAGCACCAGCTGATTAACAGGAAAAGGTTGATAGTAAAAACTTCAAGCAAGATCTCATCTTCACTTTCCAATGATATTCAAGCTTCAGATAAGCTCTTATCTTCCAATAATCTCCAGCTTTAACAAGCACTGAACCCTAGTAAGTGGACAGCTTCAAACAGCAGTAAAACCCTAATCCTCAACAGATATCCAGCTTTGACAGGCACAAGCTTCATCTTCACCAATCTTCAATGCACTTCATCTTCAATAAGCTTCCATCTTCAAGGAAAACACTCACAGGAGAGAATCAACTGATAGAGGGAGTTGGAATGTTAAGAGGCTTAATGACAACCCAGGGAAATCACTAAGATCTTAACACAGCTAGTGAAAGTTATCCTCAAGGTTCTACCCAATCAAAGCATGCTCTACATCCCTCCTAAGGAGAGATGGAACTATTTTAGGGGACCTTGTTTCATAGGATGGAATAGAGGCACAGGAATCTCTCTATGTTTGACAGAAGAAATCAGTCTACTCTAGAGCTCTCCCTATATCTCCTATCTCCTAAGTCTTCATCAAGCAATCTTCAAGCACAAGCAACTTAAGATCCAAGCATCATTATTTGTCTTCAATCATCCTCAAAGTCTTTATACAATCCTCAAGCCAAGCACAAGCCCCAACACTCAAAGAAAAAACCCAAAACTCAACAAACAAAGCAACTTCCCAAGAGGGAAACACACCAATATCAATCAACTTGCAAAAATAAGATAAAATGGCAATACTCATCATAAAATCCTAAATTAATTTCTAAGGGATCCTAACTAGGTACCCTATACCCCACATAATCCCCAAGGCCTAAACCAAACTAAAAACCCAAAAACTATGTGTTGAAGTGCACCTATGTCAAGTTGAAACCCTAATTCTAGCACACTAAAGTTTGATGTTCAAAACTAACTCAAATTAAATCACAAAAATGTGATAAAATTCCAGGGGGAACCTAATTCTATATTCTAACTATAGCAAAAAGAATTGCATCAAAAATCCAAGTCAAATGATCATACTAAATTCAGCAAGTAACATGTATCAAATGAAAATGAAATAAAAGCTATTAAAAGTAAAAATAAACCAAAAATAGAAAAATGCATGAAATGACATTTTTATTCTTTTATAATTTTCTTGATGTCTTGATGAAAATGGGGAAAAAACTCCCATCTAAAAATATTAATTTTCCAATTAGTTGTGATTTTTTAAAGAACCTAAAAATAAATGTGAAAATGTAAGAAAATATGGAAAAATGGAAAAGATGCGTGTCAAATAGTAATAAAAATCAATGTAAAAACCAACTGGGCCCAGTGAGGGGGTGGGGATAGCAGCGCGCATTAGGCCCAGACCAGTCAGAAATAAAAATGGAAAATTGCCAGGAAAATGGAAAAAACGTGGTGTGAAAAGCAATCCAATTCAGTGTAAAATCTATTGGGCTTTGGAAGTGGGGTGTGGATATCATGTTTTGCACTTAAGCCCAAGCTGGCACTTTAATGAAACAGTGCGCTTTGGTCACTCAGAAATCCTTCACAAGCTGAGAGCAAATCGTGGCCAATGGATCTTGTTTTGAGTCAAAGTCTTCCTCACATCTAATGGTGGTAAAGTCATCTTCTCCATTTGAACATGCCTCGAGGGAAAACACCATGGAAGCACAGAGCTTGCAACTTCATCTTCCCCAATTCGTGTTCCCTCAAATCATCATCAAAACTCAAAAGTAAAAACCCTAACTCACTCGATTTTCCATAAGGAATCTAACCATGGCATCCACAATCATTGAAACCTACTCCTCCTCAAAACACGATGGGAAACTCAGAAATTGGTCAATCACCAAAACTCACCAAACTTGAAATTGAGTAGCTCAATCTCTTCACCACTTCACCCTGGTCAATTTTAAATGTCATCCTAAGGTTCTATCACAAGATTCATCAAGATAATCGCCTGAACAGAAATGGTGCCACTCAACTAATTGTATCTAAATCGATCCTAAAGCTACCAGAAAGCTTCACACACTAACCTACATTGAATCTAACTATTCAAAACCAATTGAAACTACCTAAATCATGCCATGGAGTGAAGTTTACATACCTGCAAACTTGAGATGAACAGAGTCCTTAAACCTTCAAATCAATCCTCAACAGCTTCCAGATTCCTTCAATGGAGTACAAGCAAGCTTCTGTATGCAAAGAACTTGATTGAAATGGCTTAAATCTTTGAATTCGATTCTGAGTTGCAGATGAAAAATTTCAAAGGCTATCACACGATTCTTCTCCAATCTTGCTCAATTATCCATCTGGAATCATTCACCAATGCTTGATCAAGGTTCTGAGATCAAAAGAATGGCTTGAATGTGGTTGAAACTTGTAACTGAATTCTGTTTTGCACATGGAAGTTTCAAATTGCAATCTCACAAATCTCTCCCAATTCTCTCCAACTCTAGCTTTGGATCACTTCATATGCATATATAGAGTGTGAATGAAGACTCTAGAATCTTCTGGATCAATCCAATGAGAAAATCAACTTCTCATGCCATGGAAATCTCATCTCATGCTATGCACATACCATCTCATGATTTGGCTTGCAATTCACTTTGTTCTGAGTTTAAATTCTCTCCAAATGAGATTTTGGAGGTATATGGATGGAAAGGAGCCTTGCATTTGCTTGGAGGCGTGGTTTTGCAATTGTGCCTTATGGTTCAAGTAACCAATTTTCAAAGCAAGTCCTAAAAATAACCCTCAATTCAAAATTGTGGCAATGTCAATATTCTCAAAATGCATTTTACAATCAAATTGGTATGTCATATGGCTTGGTTTGGTTTTGTAGGTCAAAAACCCTAATTTTCAACTTTGGTTCATTTAAAATATACCCTCATTTTAGGCCATTTTGGTGAATTTATGAAGCAATCCATTTCAAACTCCCATAACTTCTTATCTAGACTAAAAACATCATTTTGAACACATCTCATGTTGAACATTTTTCCATTTGAGGAGTGGAAGATGGAGATTTGGACCTATGTTGAAAAATGACCTGTAATTCAACTTTCCCAAAATACCCCTGGATTTCCAAGACCATAATTTGAGTTCTACAAATCCTCTTGAAGACTTATAGTACTAAAATTAAATATAAGATCAAGATCTACAACTCTTATGTGGGCCAAGAATCCATTTGAAAACTCCTTGATGGGCAAAAGTTGCTTGGAAGTCAAGTGACTTTCACAAATAAATTTCAGTGTCCTCTGATGACCCATAACTTGCAAGAATCATAACTTGAGTTCTACAAATCTCCTTGAAGACTTCTAGTACTCAAATTAAAGCTATTGAAAATCTATACAAGTTTCATGTTGACCAAGAATTCATTTGAAGCTTGCATTTTGACTTATCTGGCTTGGAAGTTAGGCCTAAATTAGGGTTTTTACACTGAAACCCTAATTTAGTAGCTCATCTTCTTCTTGATTCCTTTTGATTTCTTCTTGGAACAACACCACACTTGTATCCATATATCAATTCATGAATCCCACATCCTTAAACTAAGCCTTGATGCTCTTCAATCACTCATTTGACCTAGGGTTGACCTAGGGTTGACCCAGATGAAACTCTAGTTGACTGTACTTCAACTCTGGCTCTTGTGCTTGTATTAATGACTTGTATCATCTTCAAAATGACCCTCTAGGTCTTCCATAATCTTTGTATACATTCCATACCCTTAGTCATGACTCACACATTCATTGATGATCTTTAACATATCCCCAAGATTAGGAGAGAAATCCACTGGTTGACCCTCAAACTTTTCAAAGCTTCAACTCATTTCTTGATTACTTGGATGGTCTTGAGCTTGAATAAAACCCCTTGATGGGCCTCTTTCTGATAAGAATGGCACTTGATCCCTTGTTAGATGACTTGTTATGCTATGCTATGCAAATGATTAGACTATGTACATGACTTATTATGCAAATGACAATGTAATTGAAACATAAACCAAGTGAAATAGGTTGAGCAAATTTTAGGGTGCAACAACATGTCATTTATTTTCAAACTCTTTGGTAAGTTGGCATAGCAAAAAGCAGGTTTCCGTAGCTTTGTCAACCGCCAAAGCAGAATACATTGCGGCTGGCAGTTGTTGCGCTTAAGTCTTATGGCTTAAGCAACAATGCTTGACTTTAACCTAAAACTTGAGCGTGTTCCAATTTTTTGTAATAACACGAGTGCTATTAACCTAACCAAGAATCATGTGCTACATTCACGCACCAAGCATATCGAAATAAGACACCACTTCCTTAGGGATCACGTGGAGAAGAGCGACGTGGTGTTTGAGCATGTTGACACTAAAAATCAACTTGTGGGTATCTTTACAAAACCACTCGCTACAAAGCCTTTCTTTCACATCTGGAGGGAACTCGGTGTTCTTGACATTTCAGATCGTGTTTAGGACATATCTTTCACATGCTATATATATCTATATCTATATGTGCCTTGTTCATATTTTATCTAACAAATGAAGATGTTTAGAGCCATATGTGAGGACATTAGCTAACAATTGGAGCTGAGGTAATATCCTTCCTTAATTAGAATCTCTCGCAATTCCCGTGTTTATATAATGTAATGTATCAAATTATGTGCTACTATTGTCATGTATTCCACGATTACGCTTATTTCATCCCTTTGTATGTTTGAAATATGATTAGGCTTGGTATTTATGTATCATTGTATGCTAAATTGAAAAAATTTGATGATTTTGTTGTTTTTGTATGCATGAGTCGACCTATACGGGGTTATGGTCGACTCATAAAAGTGACATTTTTTATGCCTGAGAAGAGGGTATGCTCAGGTCGACCCTACGACCAACGCATACCCCACTAATTTCCAACGTGCAAGGTTTCACATAGTACGCGTCGACGCATGATCCTTCCAATCGACACATCGCGCGAAATTTCTAAAACATTTCTGCTAAACTGTTCATTTTCCACCATACTCAATGCATTTAAATCATTTTATCTATTCAAAGTCATCATCATTAAACATTTGCATTGAGCATTGCAACCTACATCAAGGCTATATATATTCCTCTCCTCTTCCCAAAACCACATTCAAAACCTAGCCTCTACTTAAAAGGGTAAAGTCACTATCTTCTCTCCATCTCCAAGAGTAACTTTCTGCATCAAAATTCTTCATCTCCATACTAGAAATCAACAATGTCTACCAGAAGGATCACTAACAAGAGAACTACTAGAGCATCATCTTCTGAAGCAGGTCCATGAATATGAAACTTACCGGTAACTGTTGTATCCCTATTACCCCCTGAATTGTCAGAAATATATGAAAAGAATTTCAGTAAACGATATATGGTTAAGCAACATGCTTACTATCGAAAAGTTGTTGAACGTATGCACATTCCGGAAGTGATTGATCTTCTGGATGCTCAAGGCTTCAACAACTCTTTGGAGTGTGATATTAAGTACAACGAAGATTTTATGAGGATCTTCTACATAGGTATTCAATGGACATTTTAAAGGTTCGAGTTCAATACAAAACTGGGAAATACCAAGGTATGTGTGAATGACTTGGTCTGGAAAACTATGTTTGACATGTCACCGGTATCCGCTGAGCCCATTCTTAAGGCCATAGATGCTCGTCCTGTCATAGGTTACGAGTTCAAAGAAGCTTTGAACTCTATGTTGAAGAAACCATATGCTAATGATATTGTAGTAAGCGACCTCTTTCTAAAGACAGTCATAACGGGAAAATTAAAACTGGTGGATAGAATATTACAATGGATTGTGGCGCATATTCTTCAGCCAAAGAAAGGCGGCTATTCTCGTGTGGATCAAGCTGAGGTATACTTGATCTATATTCTGAAGAAAACGATTAAAATCAGCTGGCCTCATTACATCGCAAGTAGGATTTATTCGTTGAAGGATTCCGGTAGAGGGACTGCTCTATCATACAGGTCCTTTATTCAAGCAATTCTCAACAACCCCAAAATTACAGTTCAAGGCATCCCTTACAAATCACTAACCTCAGACCAAGAGTTTTGTCAAAAGACTCTTACCATGACGGGATATATATGGGATTGAATATAAAGCCGGTATCGATTCATTGTCAAGGCGACTACCTCCTGGTTAGAAGACTCAGATGCAAGTGATGACCAGAACGAGGAAGTAGAAGAAGAAGAAGAAGACCAGGTAGGTGGACATCCTATGGAGACTGATGACCAATATGATAGTGGGTGGCTAAACCAATCACCTCACTTGGATCAAGAAGATGACCAAGGGTGGGGTGCCTGACAACATAGAGGCTGAACATCGTTAGGTGCCAACTACATGCCACAACAAAATTGGGATTATCAAGACACTCTAAACTGGAGCTATGAGCCTCAACCTTCCCTGCATCCGCAACAACATTCCGATGAACTCCTCGACGTGATGAGGACTATGCAGCTTTAGCAACGTTCGTTCATAACTGCCCAGGACGAACGATTCCCTCAACTGCAGAGCCAATTTCAAGCTCACACCGAAAACTTTAATGCTTTTTCATCTGGTGTCATGAGGAGGATATATGAGATTGTTGAAACAGCAACAAGTCAATATAGAGCTCTTATCACCAGCTTCAACATACTCAATAGAGCGGTCTTGGAGTACATTGAAAGAGCTAATGCACAACTGCCTCCGGAGTATCCCTCTCGAGGACGTGGCCATCATTTTAGGGGGATGAGACCTTGAAAATGTCTTGCATACTGCATTTTGCATCTTATCTCATTATATGTTTATTAATGTTTTTTTAATGGTTCATGTACTTCTGTGTGTTTAAATACATGTTTATTGTTCATGACTGAAATAGCAAATCTTATCGTTGTTCTATTTTGCGTTGCTCTATTTATCCAATTTATATGATTTCATTAACTACATTGTATGTGAATGTTTATTAATGTATAACCTGTTGCGAGTGTCTCTAACTTGCTTATTTCTCTCCTTTTATAGAATGCATTGACATGGTGTTTCTTTCTTTTTGATGTTGTCAAAGGGGGAGAAGCATATCAAGCAGAAAAATCAGAAACATCACATGCGAAGACTTATTATTCATGCAGACTGTGTATAGACGAAAGCATCAATAAGGGGGAGGATGATATACTGCATCGTACATCAAGTCTTTATTGTTTTGCCATCATAAAAAAGGGGGAGTATGTGAGGGCAATCCTCATAGGCATCTGCACTTATTTCAATATGTCAAAACTGATATTGATAGAAAAATGTACCTTGGACGATATCATCGTGTCACATTTGCATGTCGTGTCCCTCATAAGTCAAACACTCATCAAATACATGTTTTTGCATATAGAAATGGCTAAATCCATGGTTCATTTAGGGTTGATCAAGGTAGTCAAGCTTACCATGTTATAGAATCCATCAAAATGTCTTGATACATGAAAATAAGTATTTTTGCCTATTTCAGGGCTTTGAGTAGACTCAAAGATAGCTCCGGTCAACTCATACAGATAGTTGGTTTGATGAACTACTCTTAGGAGGGCTCGCGTCGACCCTCCAGTCGACTCATACTGTGACCATTTGTATTTACCTATAAATCCCAAAAATTTTACCAATCGAACTCCAAAGGTACACTTTGTCGGATTCAGCCGTAACCTGAATTTGCAGAGTCTGTCAAACAGATTCTTTAGATGGTCCATATGACCATCTTCAGTTCTGGATTTGGAAATCATATCATCCATATAAGCCTCAATCTATGTATGGATTATATCGTGAAAGAGGGTTGTCATGGCATGTTGGTATGTTGCCCCTGCGTTTTTCAAACCAAATGGCATGACTTTGTAGCAATATGTACCCCATGGCATGATGAAAGTGGTCTTCTCCATATTGGTTGGGGACATATTGATTTGATTATATCCTAAGAAACCATCCATGAAAGAAAAGACAGAGAACTGTGCAGTGTTATCTACCAAAACATCAATATGAGGCAGAGGAAAATCATCTTTCTGGCTTGCCTTATTGAGATCTCGATAATCCGTACACATTTGGACTTCCCAATCTTTCTTCAGAATTGGAACGGTGTTGGAAATCCATTCGAGATACTCGAAAGTGGCTAGGAACCCAGCGCCGAACTGTTTCTTTACCTCTTCTTTGATTTTAAGTGCCATGTCGGGTCGGGTCCTTCTGAGCTTTTGCTTGACAAGAGGACAACCAGACTTGAGTGACAAGTGATGTTCAACGATGTTGGTATCCTACCCAGGCATATCTAGATAACACTAGGAGAAAATATTAATATACTCTTTCAATAACTTGACCAACTCGGAATGTACATGTTCAGCGAGGGATGCCCTAATCTTGACTTCCTTCCTGACTTCATCAGTACCAAGATTGATAACCTCCACTGGCTCTTTGTGCGGCTGAATCTCTTTCTGCTCGTGCTCAAGGCGCCTTGCTAGTGTCATACCCTAAATTTTCCCACCCATTTTCTAGCTTTGACTTTTGTTTCGCTTTCGCCTGCATATCATTATGTTGCATCCTGCCAGTGTTATCAGCTGAGTTGAATTTATCAAGATTACAGTCGCTTTATTCGCAGTTTAGACGATTCAAATCAATTCAAACGAGGAGTTCCATGTCGAAATCGAGCGAAAATCACTCTCTCCTTGATGATTCAATATGTGCTGATAATTTGGTGCATTTCGGGGTTCACCCGCTTTTCATTTCTATTTCCATGACATTTTGCATTTTATTGCTCTTTTTGCTTCATATTTAATTATTTAGGAGATAGTTTAATTAGGTTTTTAATATGACTTTTTTTAAAATAGTTTAAATAGTTTTTTTAATTGTTTAGAACTTTTTAATAGGAATTTTATTTGTTAGATTTTTTTTAAATAGTTTAGATTAGTTGTTTTAATAGAAAATATTTTTTTTTAATTAATTTAGAAATAGAAGTTGTTTAGATTTAATTTAGTAGTTTTTAAAATTATTTTTCATTTTAAAATAGTTTTAGAATTATTTAATTTTAATTAGATTTTAGTTTTATTTAGAAATTAGAATTAATTTTAGATATTTTTTAGGATTTTAGAATTAAGTTAGTAACTTTAGAGATTTTTTAGGATTTTAGAATTAAGTTAGTAATTCTAGAGATTTTTTAGGATTTTAGAATTAAGTTAGTAATTTTAGAAATATTTTAGGATTTTAAATTTAAGTTAGTAATTTTAGAATTGTTATTAGGGATTAGTTTAAAATTAATTAGAATACATTTTGTATAGAATTTATTTAGAATTTCAATTTAGAATTTAGAACTAGAATATAGAATAGAATTTTAATTAAATTTTATTTAGTCTTTTCATATATTAATTTTTATTAGAAATTATAATATTTTTAGAATAGAATTCAACAATTAGAACTTAGTTTCTTTTAGTTTAGAAATAGTTTTTAGAAATTAGAATAGAATTAGTTTAGAAAATAGACTTAATTAGAATTTTAATTTATATTTTAATATTAATTAGAATTAGTTAGATTTAAAATATTAGTTAATTATTAATTAGAATAGTTAATTCTTAGAATAATATTAAACTAAGATTAGATGTGTTTTTTTTCTCCTTAGAGTTAGATTTAATTGTTTTATTATTATCAGAATTAATTAAATAGTACAGGAAATTAAAAAAATATTAAAAAAAAAAAGAAGCAACACGTGTTTTCAGGATGTATATAAACCCTAGTTACTATTCACCTTCTTCTCCATTAGAAACCCTAAAAAATAGCCGCCCCCTTCATCACTGTTTATGGTCTTCTCCATCACTGTTTATGGTCTTCTCCAGAAAGAAAAAAAAAACCATTCCGCCATAACCAACGAACCTCCTTCTTCAGAATCTCAACCTCAAACTTCAACTCAAAACTCAAACCTTCGAACCTTCGAACCTCAACCGCGAAAATCCCATCGCCATTCTTCGTCATTTAACATCAAACCAACAACCTCTTTACAAACTTCCGAAAATCTTCAGAATCAACCCATCCAACAACAGATCACCTTTCATCTTCTTCAACAAAACCACAACCAACTCTCTTCCATTTCTCCATTTCCAAACTCCTTTTTCCAACAGCCCTCAACCTACCTAAAATAACCACTCCAAAACCGTGAAAATCTGATTCACTAGGCCATGAATAAGAGTTGTTCCATGTGAGCACAACAACCGTTGTAATTTTTCGACCTTCATCTTCTCAACCACATCAACCACCCGTAACAACCATAAAACTTTCTCCGCAAATCATCGTTTACCGCGATTCATCAACCCAGAAAAAAACCCCAATAGAAACCCCAATCCCACCATTAATAAACTCCAAGCTCCAACTAACAACTCGGAAAGCTTTTGAAACCCATTTTCGGATCTCACCATTTTCATTCACCAAATCATTACCTCCAAACCCAATACACCCATTCCTTCAACAAAACCGACAACAATAAATTATTCAAAACAGAAACAAAATGAGATGGAGAGAAAGGTTGATTTTGAACTGAAACAGAGAATGGAAGAGTCGAGGCGGAGAATTTGAAAAGGGAAAAATTATCCTTGTTTTCACGATAACAACATCTCCCTCTTATTTTTAACAAAATCTTTTTTTATTCTTTATTATTTATTCTTGTTTGTTGGGATGAGAGGTGATGGGCCTCAAGGGCCCAAATGATCCTCTGTTTTTGTTTCAAACCCACCGTGTTTTAATTACACCCCACCCTGGTCTTCTTTAAACATTTTAGAAACTCATTGTAAATACTTTGTTATATTTTATTTTTTTTATTTTTTTATATATAAACAGATTTTTTTTATTATGTATTATATATTAGTTTGATATTTTTGTATTTCTGTTTTAATCTTCTTTTTTGTAAATATATTATTATTATTATATATATTGTAATTAATTAATATGTATATATTATGTTATTATGTAAATATATTCTATTTATAATTTTTATTATATTAATTTTAGAAGTTTTATATACTTTAATTTAAATTTATTCTATTTTTCTTTAGAATTTATATTAGAGTTTTGGTTACTTTATTTTAGAAGTAAATTTCTTTCTGTTTTGTTATTGGACATTTTGTCCCATTTTTACCGTTTTGGTCGATGACGACGCTTCCATAAACCGATTACTAAGTCAATATTGATAAGTATCGTTGGATCCGAGACCCACCTCTTTCTCTCCTCATTTCTTATTATGTCTCGATTTTATTTTGACTCATGGATCGATGAAGTCTTGTATCCGCAAGCGTCGCGTATCGGAGTTGATAACCTTCTCGATTTCAAATCTATGGGGGATGACCATTGGGGTCATCTTTCTTACTTTGGGATCGCGATAGGCTACCTTCGGTTAATCGACATTTTGTTTGCGGTTAAGACGAGATCCCACTCTTTTGTGTCCCGATTCAATCAACCAACTAACCACTAACCTTTACTTTCTGTCAAATATACAATTGCTTTAATTTTCTGTCAAATATTAACTGTTTTAATTTCAGTCATCTACATTCTTGTACATATTATATATTCTGTATATTATTATCTTGTAAATATTCAAACACTTGTACATTGTTTTAAAACACTTAATAAATATTGAAACCATTAAAATCCTAATTGGTGGACTGTTTCATATTCTGTATATTATTTGTATCTTCTATATTTTGTCTCCATTTTTCATCTCTTTGGCAGGTTATCAACATCTCGTCAATAAGGAATCAATTCTCTTTGTATTGAATTAAAAAAGGAGGATTAAGTGTAGACTTCTTCCTCTTCGAGTGTCGAGATGCTCACTGTAGTGTGGGTGGTTTCGATACTCATCTTTCAATACGAAGACGCTTCCACCCTTCTCTCTTAAAACCTCGGCCCCGCACCGAGTGCATTTTCAAAATCCCTTTCAATAGAAAATCGACTTCTCTTTGTATTGAACTAAAGAAGGGGATTAAGTGTAGACTTTCTTCCTCTCCGAGTGTCGAGATGCTCACTGTAGTGTGGGTGGTTTAGACACTCGTCTTTCAATACGAAAACGTAATTTCTTCCATCGAGTGTCGAGATGCTCACTGTAGTGTGGGTGGTTTAGACACCTCTCCTTTCCATAACTTCCTTCTGCAACCTTTCTCACCTAAAACCTCGGTCCCGCATCGAGTGCTTTTTCAAACTTCTTTTCACAATAAAACTTGAATGGCCGTGGAGTGGTTAGGCGTAGGCCTTTTCCTATCCCGAGTGCTGACATTTACCGTAGGGTTTACAGTCGCAAAAGCACTTACCATTCAAAACCAAAAACATCTTTAATAAGAGAACAAAGTTCTCTTTGCATTGAATTAAAGAGAGAGGATTAAGTGTAGTCTTCTTCCTCTCTGAGTGTTGGGATGCTCACTGTAGTGGGGGTGGTCTCGATGCTCGTCTTTCAATACGAAGATGCTACGTTCGCCACACATTTTTTACAACAAAAACTTTGAGATAAAGAATTGGGTACTACCTGTAGGGGTTACTATCCGAGGACCTATCTCGCTCCAAAAACAATATCAACCAATCAAACATGATACCTTGCCTCGCATGGAGAAAACCAACCTTTCAAACAGGATATGTTACGTTCGTTCTACCGCAAACAGGTACGCATAAGTCTCCTCACATGCGAGCAGCAAAACACCTAAACTGCTAGAACGCGCACGATAACATCATCCCCAAACACACCGGTTATCCGCACTATAGGCACGAACTACGTTGCTCTGATTTCTCTTGCATGTTGAGAATACGTAGGCATAGGATTGCGACAATCCTAGCGAGCACCCTTTTCTCTTTTTCACCCTTTCCCAGAAAGGCATGCTACGTCCGTTCTACCGCAAACAGGTAACGCTTAAGTCTCCTCACATGCGAGCAGCAATACACCTAAACTGCTAGAATGCGTACGATAGCATCGTCTATCAGAACTCATCCGCAAACCGTAGGCCGAACTACGGCTGCTCTGATTCTTTACTTCGTTCAAGTAAAGATACGTAGGCACAAGGGCCACAATCCTTGCCGAGCACTTTTCCCCATCTATCCGTAGCCCCGAACTACGTTGACTCTGACTTTCTCATATCCGTTGAGAATATGTAGGCCTAGGACCGCGAAGTCCTATCGAGTCTGTCTTTTCTCTTCTTCCCCTCGTTACTTCTCTCTCTCTCTCTCTCTCTCTCTCTCTCTCTCTCTCTCTCCTATTTCTAACCCTTTTTTCTCACTATCTTTTAGAACCCTTTTATAAACATAATTTAAGCAGATATAATCACACATTGACAAGAAAATGGTTCCCATCGAGTACGATGGATGCGAGGGGTGCTAATACCTTCCCCTCGCATAACCGGCTTCCGAACCCGTTCTTGGTTGCGAGACCATCTTATCTTTTCTTTTCTTAAGGTTTTCTCAATATTTTCCTTTCCCCTCATGGGATAAATAAAGTTCGGTGGCGACTCTTCTGTCCTTTCTTCTTCGCCTCCCCGTCGTTGCGCGATGCATTTTTCGAGTAGCGACAGCTAGTTCAGCCTACAATTCACAATTTTTCTCACCATCTTCTTTGGCTTGGTTAATTGGAATCCCAGAATTACAACGGATGTTTGCCAAGTTGTTTTCAATGCAATTATTTGTTCTGCATGTTTATGAGTTATGTTTAGAATGAAGCTATTTGAAAGGTGAAAAATAAAAGAAACTTTGCCATTTATTTATTTGTGAAAAATAAAATAAAGAAAGAAAAGAGAGCATGATTTAAATGCAAAAATACTTTTATTTATTGATCACATAATATTTCAAAAGCACGAGGCCCTTACAAGTTATCCACTCGTCTCAGGAGAGGACGAGGGAACAAGAAAACAAAATGCATTACATGTTTGTGGGAAAAACCACAGGAATCACAGTAGATGTCCAATTGTTGAGCTTGAAACCCAGCGGACACTTGCGTATAAAGCTTGCATTCAGTTGTTAGGACATGCATCATCAATGGCTGATACGATATCCCCCTCTTGAAATCCAACGCTTGTGAACTTGATCAAGTTTCTTTTCTGATGAGTGTGTGAACTAGATTGCTGATCAGGATGGTATCCTAGTCCGAATCGATCATGATTTTCAACCATATTCAGGATTCTCCCCCAACCAGGAAAGGCAACTCTCTCAATGGTCTCTTTATCACTTTTGACAGATGACATGGCCATTTTCGGTAATCTACCAGAATTGACAGAAGAACTCGAGACATTGCAACGGTACTTCAGCTATGCCTTCATCAGTCTCGACATATCGGAAGGATGATAACTCACTTACTAGAAAATCATCTTCACTATAAAAGATGACCATCTGATCTTCAAACATGAATTTCAGTTTCTAATGTAACGTGGATGTAACTGCCCCTGCAGCATGAATCCAGGGTCTGTCCGATAAACAACTGTATGCAAGATTGATATCCATCACTTGGAAAGTAATGGTAAACAAATGCGGCCTGACTTTAATGGGTAAATCTACTTTGCCAATGACTTGTCTTCGAGAACCATCGAAAGCTCTGACAATTAAAGCACTTTGCCTCATCTCGCTCCCTTCTACCAATAGTTGACTCAATGTACCCTGAGGCATCACAGTGAGGGAAGAACCGGTATCCACAAGAACATGAGATAGCAATGAGTCCGTACAAGTCATTGAAATATGCAAGGCTTTATTATGGGCATTACCTTCAGGAGGCAACTCTGCTTCATTGAAACCTACATACCTGTTTGCCGTTATATTTGCAATGACATTGTCAAATTATTCTACGGGAATGTCGTGCATCACATGAGCAGTGTTCAACACTTTTAACAAAGATGATATGTGCATTGGCAAGCTCATGAGTAAAGACACGATAGAAATCCTCGACGGAGTTTGCCCTAGCTGATCCACAATCTTAAAGTCGCTCTTCTTGATTAGTTTGAGAAACTCTTGATCATCCATGAATTCTTTGCTTTTGGTGACATCCACAGACAGTGGATTAGAACTGGTGCAACAGTTGATGCTCCTTGTTGTAAAATAGGGGTTGTTAAAGTAGATTTCTCTTTAAGAGGAACAACGTTTGGAACTTGCACTGGCTTAGATACAACTTTTGGAGCAAACACTCGCCTGCTACGATTCATCCCTCTAGTGGCAGTTATGTTGACAATTTCAGATTCCGAAAACTGAATTTCTCAACCCCTAGAAAACACAGTCGGACCATACTTCTAAGGAACTTCTTTTGAATTTTGATATAGGAATGGCTTAAGAACACAAAAAGTGATAGGATGTATCTTCTTTTTAGGAGCTTTCACAGGAACCTTCCTGTATATGATCGTGAATGGCTCGATGATAGCTACCTTTTCCACAGACTTGGATCTAGAAAACTGAACTATACTTCGATTCATCAAGATCTGAATGCATCCTTTCAACCTTCCACACTGATTAGGGTTATCATCACAAATCTAGAACTTTCCATGAAGACCCTTCAATAACCCTTACTCTTTCAGCTTCTTGATCACCACAGTCATCAAAGTTTTTACTTTTTCGACATCTCTGATCAACTCAGCCCCCTGATCATCCTCAATCATATTAACCACGGGTCTACCATGAGTAGGCAAGGGATTAGTTTGTATGTTAGGACGTTCTTCAGAAAATGTCAGGATTTTCTGGTCGATAAGCTCTTGAACTTTGGCCTTGAGAACAATGCAATCTTCGGTAGCAAGTCCTATGTGCCCAGCATGGTAAGCACATAATGCATTCGGATTATGCTTAGGACCAAAGGGGGGGACTGCAGGTGCAATCTCTTTGGGAACAATTTCCCTTTGATGGATGAGATAAGGAAAATTTTTTGTATAAGGCACATGAATTCTGTCAAAATCCAGCCGCTTACGGTTGTTCTGATTGTTGTTGTTTTGTTTATTCTGATGCTAATTTTTGTTGTTTTGCTGAGACTGTTAACATTGAGGTTGATTCTGATTCTGAGAATTTTGAACTTGAGGATGATACCGATACGGCGGTTGTTGATATCAAGTGGCAACGACATAAGGATAAGGATAATACGTCATGAGAGCCATGGGAACCTGATACTGGGGAGAGGCTTTTCCATCACAACATTCGCTTTGCCTTCCTTTTTCTTGGAATGACTGCTCAGAGTTGGTTTTTGAACATCGGAACCAGCAATCCTACCAATTTTCAGCCCATTCTCAATTCTTTCACCAATAGTTACGATATCAGCAAAGATTGTAGACGAACTACCCACCATTTTATCATAGTACAACCCTTGCAAAGTCCCCATGAAAATGTCAACCAATTCATTGTCAGAAAGAGCGGGTCGCACACGATAAGCCATCTCACGCCACCTTTGTGCATATTCTTTAAATGTTTTAGTTATACATTGCGATTGATTCTGTAACTACAATCTGGTAGGAGCCAAATCAAGATTATATTTGTATTGTTTCAAGATTTCCTCTAATAGGTCTCTCCACGAGCAAATATTTCTACGTTCTAAACCCATATACCAATCTAGAGAAGCTCCAGAAAAGCTATCTTGGAAACAATGCACTAGTAGTTCATCATTATCAATATAAGACGCCATCTTCCTAATGTACATGGTTACATGACTGGGAGGGTAACTCAAACCTTTGTACTTAGGCAGCTCTGGAATCTTGAATTTCTGTGGCAGAACGACATTGGGAACCAAACACAAGTATTTAGCTTCCATGCCAAAAGTAGAGTAACCTTCGATAGCCTAGATTCTCTCATCCAGCAATCTATACTTATCAGGTCTGTTATAATCAGCAGGTTCGACAAGAGCGTGAGGATTTGGAAGCTATGATGCGGATGGAGCAGGTATCTGTAGGGAAGAAAGCTGAGACGAATATACCAACCCAGAATTAACCAACTGACCAGCTTTCTGACCCATCCGAAAATCATATGAACATTCTGAACCATAGTTTGAGTAGGCTAAGAAAAAACTGGAACATGTATAGGAGGACCCATATACACATGCTCATCTTCGTCAGGAATTTTAATATCAATAGACACAGGATTCTGGTGAATTTGCGTCAGAGGAATCTCGTGATCATCATGATTCACCACAAGAGGTGGAATCAAAGTAGGCATGCCCCATGGATAAGCATCAGAATTATCATTGGGTATAGGTGCAACAAAAGTTTGATACTGAACAAAGGCACTACCACTGACAACCTAAGGAGTGAAATTCAGAGGCATTCCCCATAGAAAAGCAGCAGACATTCTATTCAAACTAGGTTGAGCAGAAGGCAGATTGACAAGAGGCTGAACAATAGTCTCAACTGGCGCTTCGACAATAGCAGGAGAAGAAGCAATGACAGGAGTAGGAATTACCACAGAAGTAACTATATTAGCATCGATAACAGTTGCAACAACAGAAGTAGCAGCAACGATGTCCTTCTGAGCATGAAGAAACTCCATAATAACATCCATGTTAGTCTGGAACTGATCCATCTGACTCTGAAACTGAGCCAATGTCTCCTTGTAGGCGGTGTCCTCTTGTTCAACATCAGCCATGAACCAATCCACGATACAACCTTCAAAAGACCTAATTGAAGTAGGATTTCTTTTGAAAGCATACTCGACGAGATAACGTTTTCTGACTCCTACGATCTATACTCAAGTTAACGTTGGCATCACAAATTAAATTCATATCCTAACTAGTGATTTCAGTCACAAGTTATTGTGATATCTTTTTCAAAACAAAAACAAAAAACTTCAAGACAAATATGTATGTTGCATTAACAATTTCAGGATTAGCATTTCATGTGTGTTGATTTTGCTTGATATCTTAGAAATTTACATATAGACATCAAAGTCTTGAAGATTCTACTGAACAGGGGCAGGTGGGTTCCAAATTGTGTACTGATACAAGCCTTACGTTCTTAAGAGCTATTTCTTGAAGATTCAGTCATAACACTGTCGATCCGGACCAGTCACGTCGAGATCCGACCAAATCTCTCTAGGAGTTTTAAAATAGTGGGGAAACTGGACTTCATGTTCTCTGTAAAACCCTCTTGAGATGACTCTTTCTCATAAAGCAAGTACTCTGAGGCATTATGTTTTCCAAATGGCGACTACTACAAAGTCCATTAAGATCAAAACTAGCATGTTTCACAACCTTCTTCATGCACCCGATGAATCCTATTCCAAGCGGTCTTCATTCCCAGTAGGTCTCATTGTTGCATAAACACTTCTAAACCATTGCCTCATCATAGTCCCCATCGAGACTTTAAGCTGACAACACTTTGGATTAACTCGGTAATCTCCAGTGACTCTTAAGACTGCAAAGATCTCCCTAAGTATCCTCCAAATGTTCCATGTCCTTGAGGACCCGCTCCCAGTGGAATCATTTGTTCCTCAGTGAAATTACCTTACTTTCCTCAGGAAATACTCCACAGGAGATTGTTGTTCTCCCTAAGAAGTCAAGATACTTTCCCCAGGAATGTGGTGAATTCTCCCCAGTAAGTCTGTTAAACTTTCCCCAAAGAAGTCTGATATACCTCTCCTCAGGGAAGTTTGATATATCATCCCCAGGGAAGTTGGATGCACCTTTCTCCCAAGAAGCCGATGTATTATTCCCAGGAAGTCACTACGCTTTCTCCATAAAGCTGCCTAGCTCCTCATCTTTCCCATGAAGCGGATATTTATTTTATCCTCGGAAGTCTCTAATCCTAAGATTTTCTTTGGCTGATTATGATTCATGATAGCAACCCCTACAGTGAAGTCATGATATCGTACTCTCTAGTGAGGTCGTATCATATCCCCGTGAGGAAGTCATGACACTGTATCCCCAAGTGGATTATTTTATCCTCAGAGAAGTTGGAACTTTGAAGCAAGATTGGATTCGGCCATCAACTGTCATATCCCTTGATAGATGTACTATTGCAGAGGACGCCACGTGTCCCCGTCGAGATGTTTATTTCATCTCGTGTTTCATCCTCTCGTACTTTTTATCAGCATATGCACAAACATTAGCATCAGCATTGTAGACTCATTTCATTTCATTTTTCATACGCATTGACATACGTATTAGCATCCGCATGTTTGCTAGTTGTCGTCGTCCTTTGTCGTTACCGTCGAGTAACTGGGTTGGTCCGCTCTCTCCAAGTAGATCGTCAGCCCTAAGCATAAAATACCTATTATTTCCAGTTCCCCCCACAGAGTTCGAACCTCGTGGACGATGTTTATTTCAGTTATCTTTCCATGCTAGGATAAGATAATCTCCATTCGAGTTCATTTCCTCAATGGAGTCTTGTTTGACAGTGTATTTCTAGCTCGAGTCTAGATTGAACCTTAGTCTTGTCGGTTGCCGAACCTACTTGGACGTGCATTTGTTTTTCACTATCTTTCAAGAAGAGCCTCTTACAATGCCTTACCGATAAGCGGCAGTTCTCCTCCGAGAAGCCTATCATTAGATTACATCCTACAACGATACGTGACAGTTCTTACCTGAGAAGCCTATCATTACACCTTACATGGTAAATGATTGTTCTCTTTATTTGATAATCATATCAATACATTTTACAATTGGTACACGACTGTTCTCGTCTAAGAAGCCTATTATATCATTACATCTTTACAACCGACAAGCGGTCATTCTCGTCCGAGAAGCTTATCATTACATTTTACAACAACCGATCAGCGACTGTTCTCATACAAGAAGCTTATCATATCATTACATTTTACAACAACCGATCAGTGACCGTTCTCGTACAAGAAGCTTATCATTACATTACATTTTACAACTGGTATGCAACAGTTCTTGTACAAGAAGCTTATCATTACATTTTACAACTACCATTCAATCGGTATGCGACATTTCTCGTACAAGAAGCTTATCATTACATTACAACCTTCATTACAACCTTTATTACATGACAACCTTTATTACAACCTTCATTACAGTACAACCTTACATTACATTTTACAACCTCTACAAGCAATTCTCATCCGAGAAGCTTATCATTGCTACTCCTGCAAATAAGCGGTATTTCTCGCCTAAGAAGCTTATCCTATCTTCATCATAACTAGAAGAAAATGGCTATCTCCATCGAGAAGCTGGTTTCCGTTGCCCTTACAAACCTTGAAGTATGGGGGAGGTTTATTTTACCTTTTAGTAAAAGAAGAAACCGACACCCGTTCATGGCATACAAACCTTGAAGTATGGGGGAGGTTTATTTTACCCTTTAGTAAAAGAAGAAACTGAGACCCGTTCATGGCATATAAACCTTGAAGTATGAGGGAGGTTTATTTTACCCTTTAGTAAAAGAAGAAACTGAGACCTATTTAGGGCACACAAACTTTGAAGTGTGGGGAAGTTTATTTATCCTTTCTGAATGAATCGTTTAGTTAAAGAATAGGTTGAATCGCATTTTTGAAGCTTATCATCCATCTTAGCATATAAGTCCCTTCACACGATAAGTGGCAGTTCTCTCTCGAGGAACTTATCAGGGAATTCTCCCATTAAAGTCCATTATTGTGGCATACAACAGGTTTTACCCTGTATATTGCTAATGAGTCCTGAAGATCCTGTTTCCAGAAACTCGGATGTTATTCTTTCTCAATGCTCCAACATTCTGTCTATTTGATCCTACCTTAGAGTATCAGCTGGTCATGTCTGAACCTATTGAATAGTACTCTTAGATATCCCCCCAGTGGAGGTCGTCTCACTGGTGCCATCTCCATTGAGGACCCCATTCTTACCATTCCTTCTAAAGTGACAATTGGCCGTGCTTTCCCATCACTTTAGATTTCCCCAGTGTCGTGTTGTTTTCCTAGTGTCGTGTTGTCTCCCTAGTGCGTTTGTTTTCCCTAGTGTGTGGTTGCTCGTTGCGTCTGTCCCTGTGTCGTCGTGTCGTCTGCATCCTTGAATTTATCATTTTAGTCATATGCATCATACTAGATTCATGGCACTGTCAATATTATAGTTCGTTTCGTTTTGTCCATAGCATTGCATATCACGACATCTAAGGGAAAAAATTTCGGTTATCTGTATTTAAATCCCTTTCACCATGATTTCTCGAGCCTTTGTCGCTCAAATCATCCGGTGAAGCTATTTAAATAGGGGCAACTGTCATACCCCAAATTTTACCCTCAGATTATTAGGTTCATTTCGCATCTCATCTCGTTTTGCATTGCATTATAGCTAACCGCTAACCGGTTTGCCCAGTCTGTTGGTTTTAGCAGGAAACTCACATTATGCATACATTAATTTATGAAGGGAAAAAGGGTCATCGATTTGCAGCTTGCTGAAAATTTATGAAGCGAAGTTGTCATCAGGAGTGCCTCAAACGATTAGGGTTTCCATCGCCGAGTCATGTGACTTCAGTTGAGAATGAGCTGAATTTTATGACGGTTTTGACGTCAGGTTGCTCGTAACACAGTACCTTTTATTCAAGAGCTGAGATCTAGTCGTCAATTGGGTTTTGAAATGTTGTTTGATTCATAAACCATATGGAGCTGAGGGCGTTGCAATACAAGTGGGTTCGGGTTAAATCAGTGCGAGAATTTGCTTTGAAGAATTTATTCTAACAGACACACGTTTTCTTGCTTTCTGCTAGCTACTGGTCAAAATTAAAGGAACACTAATTTTGGTTCGCGTTAAATTTCTAATGAATATCAGTTGGGTTGATCACGGGCATTCAGTTGTAATCGACTCAGGTTATGAAGTCAGATTATTTAAGATACAATTCGAAGTTTAAATGCGGAGGGAAGTTCGTTTTGCCGTTTAATTGGATTTCTCTGCTTATCCGCTCAAGACCATATGCACCAGTTTTATTATCCAATACGAATTAATTTGCAAAGAGTTTTGTTGGAACTCAGCAGTTACGTCGGATTTAAATCATGCAAGATGATTAATTATCGAATTCGAAGTTTGGAACGTCAAAGCTTAATCAGATAATTTTAATTGGATGAATTTAATCTGGCGAATTTATTTGGATTTGTTTAATCGGATGAATTTGGTCAATTTGAATTTAATCGGATGATTTTGATCGGTTGAACTTAATCGAGTGAATTTAGTTGCTTGAGTTTAACCAGATAAATTTACGCGGAGAAATTTGATCAGGAATTACATTCAGTTTATTAAGAAATATGGAATTTATTTATTTAAATTCTATATTTTTTATTACAATATACAAAGATGATTACAATTACAAATTGATTTCTAATTATTTTCCTAAAAATCCTAATTGTCTTTGCGCCGATCTTCGTTTCGATTTTTCGGACCTGCAAAAATCGACAACAGATGAAAACAATGGTTAAAGTGTTAGAATTAATCAGAAATTATTTTTGGTTGTATTCCGATACCCTCAGTTAAAATTCATCATCGGGTACGTCGGGAGGGGTAACAAGTAAATGCCACCGCATCCCCTGACTTTTAATTTCCGACCCCGGCAATATCAGTTCGAGTTTGTATTCCAAGAGAGAGGAAAAGTGATTTTTAGAAAAAGTGCTTTTTTGGAAAAGTACTTATTCTGAAAATTTGATTTTTTGCCAAACAAGACTTAGGACATCCAAATCCAAAGTGAAAATCCATGGATATCCAAATCCATTTCAGCAACAACAACTACAAATCCATGGATATCCAAATCCAGTTCAACAACAGCAACCAATTTCCTGAAAAAGATCCAACAAGAACCAAACGCAACAACTTTCCCAAAATTTCAGCCAAACCAAAACAAATTAAACAAACTTCTCATTCCAAAGCCAGATTCACAACAATCAAAACAACAAATTAGTAAGATTGAGTCCAAGAAATACAACCAATCAAGGCATGAAATTCGTAACAGCAATAACACGCTCAGGCCCATAAAATCATCAAGAACAATATAAAAGATGTTCAACAGATCCAGAAGAGGGGGGATCATCAATTCAGATTAGAAAAAGAAGAAAAAGAAGGATACGAAGAACCGTAACCACAATAAGCCCAAAACGTCAAAAAAGGAGATTTGGAAGCCACCAAAAAATGCAACATCAACCACTGAGCAGATCCGCGGCGGAAACCACGACGGCGGAAACACCATCCTCAACGAACGAGGGGCATCGCGCGTCGCCGTTGGACGCAAACCCCAACAGCCTCAGAAGGATAGCTTCGTCATTAGCCGTGAGCAAGAGCAACACACCATTATCGTATCATCACAAGAAAAAACGTAAGCTTTGATGAGTTGTTTCACGATTTGGTTGGTTTTCTTTTCTGTTTTTCAGGTGTAGATGCAAGAAAGAAGAAGAAGATTCATAAAAATGGAAGAAGAACGGACAGCGAAGCCACAAAGAGGAAGGAGCCGCCGCGCCGCAAATGTAGAAGAAGAAGGGGGTTTCAAAACCCTAAATGGATCAGCAAACTAACCCCTCCCCCTTTTATTTCGTTTTTCCTTTTTTTATTTTATAATTTTGTTTTATTAGTTTAATTAATATCATTAAATTCTGTTAAAAAAACATAGATCATGTTTTCATAAAATTAAAGCCATTAAAATTTTATAAATTAAAACAATTTAGTTTTCCTAAATTAAAATCATTTTAAAAAAAAACTTAAATTAAAAACCGTTAAAAAAAAAACTTAACTTAAAACCAATTTTTAAAACTAAAATTAACACCAATTTGTAAAACTTAAAATTAAAACCCTTCTTATAAATTAAGACTAATCTTCAATTAATTTTAAACATGTCTAACCTAGTTCTCTGACATTCCACTTTTGACTTCGAATTGAGCATCACCTAATTGCGTATTTGACCCCTTAACCTTTCTCGGTTTATTTGCGTCTATTTTTAATGCCCGACTTTTGTATGTCTCATTTGTACAGTTACTAATCCTTTATTTTGTCGTATTTCATTTTTTATGGTTGTAATTCATGCCAGGCAATCGTTGCTTTTGTTCCGTTATCATTCTCGCACCTTCCCATACTTCAATTCCATTGCTTAATTATTTGTTATTGCATTATTCACCGTTATTTCCCTTCCGAAGGAATAGGTCTAGCTGTTTGACTGCCGCGTCAATAGTCCTTTACCTTTGACCCTTTCATTTTTCAAACCCTAGTTGCATAGGCGTCCCATCGTGGACCAAATTACCTTTTACCCTAGCATTAGGATAAGGAGTCGTCGCACTCCGTATTAGGGTTCCCGCCGTGGAATACCTATCTTACCCTTTTCAAATTCAATTCAATTACAACGTAGAAATAGGAGTCGCCGCACTCCACGTAAGCGTTTCCTTAAGAACGCTTATTCCCCATTGAAACCTTGATCGCAGTCAAGAAGTTTCTCTTCCTCCCTTTCGAGAGGAACTACGATTACTCTGATTCCATCCCCTACCCAGGATACGTAGGCACAAGATGCGAGTCTTGGTGAGTAAACTTAGGACCCCTTAGGTCTTTCTTTTCACCTTTAACCCTTAGCATATACCCTTAAACAAATAACTTTGGCAAAATATCAGCATTAAAACAAGAGGTTCATGTAGAGTACTACAGAAGTTTAGGGTGCTAATACCTTTCCTAAGCTTAACCAACCCCCGAACCTAGATCTCTCTCCGCATTGTGTTTACGTTGCAAAATAGGTTTTTCCTTTCTTTAAGCTTTCCTTCGGATAAATAAAAGACCGGTTGTGAACTAAAGATGCGATTCAAATTAATTAATAATTTGATATTCTATTCTAACCGCAACAGGTCTCTATCTAGTACTATACTCGAAGGCATCCCATGCAACTTCACAATTTCCTCAATGTACATCTCAGCTAACTTCTGCATAAAATGATTAATCTTCATTGATAATAAATGAGCCGATTTAGTTAATCTATCCACAATCACCCAAATCGAATCATTATCCTTCACAGTCTTCGGCAATCCCGACACGAAATCCATGGAAATAATATCCCATTTCCATTTTGGACTATTCAACGGTTGCATCATACCCAAAGGCTTATGATGCTCAATCTTCGACTTCTGACAAGTAAAACATGCATATACAAACTCAACAATATCCTTCTTCATACCTGGCCACCAAAACAATTTATGCAAATCCTGATACACCTTCGTAGCACCGAGATGAATACTCAATCTACTTTGATTCCCTTCCTCTAGAATAATCTTATTAATGTCTGAAACATCTGGAATACATACTTTATCTATGAATCTCATCATACCATTCTCGTCAATTTGGAATTCACCTCCGCTACCTTGGTTAATTAAGATCGACCGATAAACCAACTTCAAATCAGATTGCTGACCCAATCTGATTTCTTTTAAAATACCACTAGTCAGTTTCAGCATGCTTAACTTCACACTATCTAGAGTCTCTTCACATACCAAACACAGATCTCGAAACTGATCAATTAATTCCAATTCTCTTACCATATGCATCGATATATGCAATGACTTCCTGCTCAGTGCATCAGCCACTACATTCGCTTTACCCGAATGGTAACTCAAGTCAAAATCATAGTCCTTCAATAATTCCAACCACCTCCTCTGCCTCATATTCAACTCTTTCTAGTCATATAAGTACTTCAAACTCTTACAATCTCTGAACACTTCGAATTTAGAGCCAAAAAGATAATGTCTTCAAATTTTCAACACGAACACCACGGCTGCCAATTCTAAGTCATGCGTAGGATAATTCCTTTCATGAAATCTCAATTGTCTCGAAGCATAAGCAACAACCTGTCCATTTTGCATCAACACTCCACCAAGACCCATCTTCGACGCATTATAATACACCACAAAAGATTCATTTGGATTAGGCAAAATCAATATCGGAGCGGTTGCCAACTTCTTCTTCAATTCCACAAAACTCTTTTCACATATAACATCCTACACATAAGCTTGACCCTTTCAAGTCAACTGAGTCAAAGGTAATGCTAACTTAGAAAAAGCTTCGATAAAATTTCGATAATATCCTGCCAACCTAAGAAAACTTCGATCTCAGTAGCAGACTTCAGAGTCTCCCACTGCAATACAACATCAATCTTAGAAGGATCCACAACAATCCCACCACTTGAAATCACATGTCCAAGGAAACTCACTTCCTTTAACCAGAATTCACACTTCGGCAGTTTCGCATACAACTTCTTTTCTTTTAACACTTGCAACACGGTTTTCAAATGCTCAACATGCTCTTCTTCAGATTTAGAGTATATTAAAATATCATCAATGAAGACCACAACAAACTTACCCAAATACTCATGGAAAATCCGATTCATATACTCCATGAACACGCTTGGTGCATTGGATACACCAAACGGCATTATATTGTATTCATAGTGACCACACCTCGTCCTGAAAGGTGTCTTCGGAATATCATCGCGTTTAACATGAATCTGATGATAACCAGACCTTAGATCAATCTTTCTAAACACACAAGCACCTACTAACTGATCCATCAAATCATCGATTCTCAGTAGTGAATACTTATTCTTGATTGTCACTGTATTCAACTGCCGATAATCAACGCACAACCTCATACTATCATCTTTCTTCTTAACTAATAGCACGGGAGCACCCCACGGAGAAACACTCGGTCGAACAAACTTTTTGTCAAGCAATTCTGCCAATTGTTTCTTCAATTCACTTAACTCAGAAGTTGTCATCCGATAAGGAGCCATTGACACCAGATTCATTCCTGGTACCAAGTCCACTGCAAACTCTACTTCACGCTCTGGAAGCAAATCATTGATGTCATTCGGGAACACATCTGGAAATTCATGGACAACAGGTAATTCGACACTCGCAGTTTCACGTTCAACTTGTAATGATGCAAACTTCGAGGCTTCTTCTTCTAGAAGTTTGTCTACTTGCTTAGCAAACAAGAATATCAACTCTCCATTATCACCAAACTCCATAAAATCCACGGTCTTATTATAACAGTTGATATGAACATAGTTGAACTTCAACCATTTCATTCCCAGGATTACATCAATTTGGTGTAAGGGTAACACACCAAATCCATCACGAAACTCTTTCCAAATATCCTCAACAGACATCTCAAACACACAAGAGTAGTAGTAACAGAACCATTAGCAGGAGTTTCTATCACCATACTACCATTCATATCATACAAATTCAAACCCAATCTATTAGCACATTCAAGCGAAATAAACGAATGGGTAGCACCAGTATCAACAATAGCGAATAACTCAACATTGTTAATAAAACAAGTACCTCGAATCAAGTTATCCTTCTTAGGAACCTCTGAACCACTCAAAGCAAACACTCTGTCATTAGTCTGAGCAGCAGTAGCAGTCTTTTTTAGCTTCTGACACTGGGTACTGATGTGACCCTGTTCACCACAGTTGAAACAAGTCGGACCCTCATCCTTGCGGTTGGTATCTCTATGGCCTCTCTTACCATATCTGTAACACCTCAACACATTATTGTTACAAACCTCTGCACGGTGGTCTTGCTCGCCACACCTATAACACTTAATAGAAGCAGGAGCTGCTCCCCCACTTATATTTTTCCCATCTGCCGCCTTTTGTTTCCCTTTATCAGCTGGAGTCACATAAGGATTTCCTCTAAACTTTCATTTCTCTTTCTTCTCACTAAGATGCTTGTAGTGAGCAGATCAAGCTCGGATGTCCTCATCATAGATCCTACTCTTATCCACCAGCTCAGCATACCTGCGAATTTGTTGGTATCTAATACCCTGTTTAATTTCTAGTCTCAACCCTTTCTCAAACTTGAGACATTTAGACATCTCAGCATCAGCACGGTTGTGATGCAGACAAAACTTCACCAGCGCCTCGAATTTTGCATCACACTCTGCCACTGTCATGTTTCCTTGACTCAATTCAAGGAATTCTACCTCCTTCTTGGCGTGAACATCTTCAGGAAAATACTTTCTCAAAAATTCTCTCTTGAATACAACCCAAGTTATTTCGGTACCAACATCCTCCAATCTCTGACGAGTATTATCCCACCAATCTTCAGCTTCTTCTGACAGCATATGAGTACCAAAATGAACCTGTTGGGCGTCAGTACATGCCATCACTCGGAAGATCTTCTCAATCGCCTTGAGCCACTTTTGTGCACTCTCTGGATCATGGGTACCCACAAAATTTGGCAGGTTATTCCTATGGAACTTCCCCAAAGCACGAAACTCATCGGGAGCCCCTTCGTTCTTATTGTTCTGCACATTCTGAGCCACCACCTAGGCAATTGATTCCAACGTATCAACAATAGCACGGTCATTTCTCCCAACCATTTTGCACACCATAAATCAACATTAAAAGAAACCACTATCAACAGTGTACACACACTCATCGACTAACATGGAATAACATCATAAAAACCTGGACAGACAGAACAACATGCTTTGATACCACTAATGTAACACCCTTCTACCCCAATAGTCATTCACGATAAATAAAACAATTATATCAGAAGAGTACATCACCACAAGGGTGCCACATTTCGCCATAAAACCATAATAACGTCCTACTCCGTAAAACATGTTCTATCATCAGTAAAATTCAAAATAAATAGAGCTACATTGCAGCGGAAAATCATAATCTCAAAAACCGTCAAAATAGACGAATTCATAATGACGTCAAGTCTATAAAACCAACATAAAAATTCAACTCAATATCGTCCTGACCCGATGTTACATATCAGAGCAAGACACCTTCTAAGTTCAATGGAATTAAAATTAAATACTCTAGAAGCTAAACCTTCACGCGCCAAGAGCTAATCCTGATCACCTGCACGCTACCCACGTGGAGACAACATTCAAATAGGCAGGGTGAGCAATCACAAGTTATTATACAAGATATAAAGAAAAGATAAACACACACACACACACACACACACACACACACACACACAAACACACACACACACACACACACACACACACACACACACACACACACACACACACACACACATATATATATATATATATATATATATATATATATATATATATATATATATATATATATATATATATATATATATATATATATATATATATATATATATATATATATATATATATATATATATATATATATATATATATATATATATATATATATATACACACACACATCAACATTCAACAATTTCCATACATCGTCATAGAATCATCCAGCAACATAATCATCATCAAGTCATCATCATATGCGTCATTTTAAATCACATCATCAAATACAACATTCATTCACAATTATGCAATGTCACATAACATGAAATGCAACAACACTAGACTCATGCATATGGTACCAATTCGTCACGTTGATAGAAACTTGGCCATCACCCTCCAAAGATCTCCACCAATAGGATCGATTCTACACAAGAATCGGAGCACGTCATAAACATCCAAATCCACACAATGAGATTGAATTCACCACTGGACCAAAGTCCTAACATCGTCACTTGACCGAAGTCCTAACATGCTATGAATGCATGATGCAAAACGTCATAATCGTCATCATCACAGGATCCTCAAAGTTGCATTATCATTCATGAAAATTCATCAAAACATCATAGTATTACATCATTATTATACATCACAAATTATCAAGTTATAATCATCAAAATACAACACATCAATTACTCAAAGCATACAAACAACAAGACACCAGACATCATAAAATAAAGAAAAGAAAAGAAAACACAAAGGTCCTGCTCGCCTGGTGTTCGCCCGGCGAAGCAACTCGCTCGCTTGGGTTTTTCCTGGCGAAGCAGGGGCGGATTTCCTTCCCCCATACAAAAAACCAGAAGCACCCAAATTTCCACTCTCTTCTGCCTCGAATTTTGCCTGGCGAGGTTGGGGCGAAACTTTGCGAACCTGCAACTTCTCAGTTACGATTCTACACCAGTTCAGACCCAATCATCCTTATGTTTCCAACACTAAATAGTCCAAAAATACACTTAAATTGCAAGGGAAACAATACAACAACCACAAAACATTCTTAAATCATCAGTTTCATCCTATCTCCGTCATAATACCAAAATCCCCTTTAAAACTCCAACTACTCACATTATCTCTAACGTTATATCAATTATAATGGCTATAGATACTCCTCATACCTTAGAATTCTCAGCAACCAACTTCCTCTTGAGTTCTTCAAAGTTCTCTTTGAGCCCTAGCCTCTTCTTCTTCTTTCTTCAGAGTTTTTTTTTTCCAAAAACACAATTGCACCAAATAAACTTCTCTACTCTCTCTTTTCCCTTTTTGCCACTCTTACCCCTTGGACCCCTATTATGATTTCCTAACTTCGTCCTCACTTATTTCACTCAACATTACCATCATACCCTCAGTGTTCCCTTCCTATTATTTAAAATAATAATAATAATTTAAATAAGATTATTCACATTATTCCACTATTATTATTATCAAAATAATTCTAATTAATCATACACTTCTAATTATCCTCAACACCTTCTTAACATCAACAATACCTCCCAACACAAATCATCAGACTTCAAAATATTTCACCAAATTCACTGAAATCACAAATATTTATAATAAATCAATTAAATAAATATTCTAATTATTTTGGGGTGTTACAATAGTAGCTGTCATGGTTTGACATGAAGGCAGTTTGGGGCGCATCCAGAGGATCCATCTTGATTTGGTTGTATCCCGAGTAGGCGTCCATGAAACTTACCACACTGTAGCCTAAAGATCTATTGATTAGATGGTCAATGTCCGATAGCAGATACGATTCTTTGGGGCAGACAACATTGATATCAGTGAAGTCTACGCACATGTGCCATTTGTTGTTGGCTTTTCGCACCCAAACTATGTTGCCCAACCAAGTGGGGTACTTCGTTTCAGTCATGAATCTAACGCTGGATAAATTTTCCACCTCTTCATCAATGGTGACCCTATTTTCCTCGCCCACATTGCGTTTTCTTTGACCCACTGATTTGACGGGTGGATGGATGACAAGGCAGTGACTCACAACTTTAGTGTGTATACATGACATGTCTAAGGGGGCCAGGCGAATAGGTCAACGTTTTTTTTAATCGGTCGACTAGCTCATGCTCCTCCCTTGCAAACAAGGAGGTGTTTATCTGTGTGACTTGGTTGGCATGAACTCCTAATTGAATTTCCTTCAAGTCTTCTATAGGCGTGAGTCGTTCCAGCTCTGCGTCAGACTTAGGGTCCCAACCTCGAAGTCAGTATTTGGAACTTCAAAAAGTTGGGCATCAACAAGGGCGAAATCTTCTTTGGCTATCTTTAGACTGCTCAAGTAACACTTACGGGCCACTTGTTGATCCTCTCGAAAGGCCTCCACTCTAACATCTCTAAGTGGATATTTTACAAGTCGCTTATTGATCTCTACGGACTTAAACCCGCTTGTTCTATTTCTTTATTCAAAATATTAAACACTAATTATTACAACAAGATCTAGAATACTCTGCTCTCACTTAAGAGACCTGGATTCAAATCCAATCAACGGAAACTTTTTTATTTTTTATTTTCTTTACATATTTGTTTATTTATTTTTATTTGTTTATTTAATTATTTAGTTATTTCGAGTAGCAACATTGTTGTCCCTGTTCTATCTCCTGGAAAGAAAACAGGAGAGACCAATGTTGTCAAGTATGTTGAAAACCATACCAAACTCAACCACCTCTTCACTTTCTCATAACCCTAAAAACAACAAATCTCGTAACCGTTTCATCTTCTTCAAACAACCTCGGACAACATGTCTTCTATATTCCAAATTAAATTTTTATTCTCGCGCCACTGTCGCTCGCAATGTAACGGAAAACCAAAATGCCAAAATTTGCAACTTCTGTCAAATGGGTAATCTCAGAAACGCTATGGAATTGCTCACAACATCACAAAGACATGAACTTGGGTTGAGTACTTATTGTTCCGTTTTGCAGCTTTGTGCTGAGAAGAACTCTTTGGAAGATGGAAAAAGGGTTCATTCCATTATCATTTCAAATGGCGTGGTGATTGATGAGGTTTTAGGGGCTAAACTAGTTTTCATGTATGTGAATTGTGGTGATTTGGTTAATGCGAGAGGGATATTTGATGAGATTCTTAATGATAAGGTTTTTCTTTGGAATCTTATGATGTCTGAATATGCAAAGATTGGTTATTATAGAGAAAGTCTGAGTCTTTTTAAGAAAATGCAGAAGATGGGAGTTTCAGGGGATTCTTATACATTTACTTGTGTGTTGAAGTGTTTTGCTGCATTGAGAAAGGTTAAGGAGTGTAAAAGTGTTCATGGGTATATTTTGAAACTTGGTTTTGGTTCTAATACTGCTGTTGCTAACTCGATGATTGCAGCTTATTTTAAATTCGGTGAAGTTGAGAGTGCACTTAATCTGTTTGATGAATTGGCTGATAGAGATGTAGTTTCATGGAATTCTGTGATAAATGGGTGTGCTGTTAATGGTTTTTCCAAAAATGGAGTTGAGATTTTCATTCAGATGCTGATTATGGGGGTTAATTGGGATTTGAACACATTGGTTAGTGTTCTTGTGGCTTCTGCAAATATTGGCAACCTTTCGTTCGGTAGAGCTCTTCATGCTTTTGGAGTGAAAGCATGTTTTGGTAAGGAAGTTGTGTTTAGCAATACCTTACTTGACATGTATTCAAAGTGTGGTAATTTAAATGGTGCAACTGAAGTTTTTGTGAAGATGGGTGACACGACTATTGTTTCTTGGACTTCAATCATTGCTGCTTATGTACGAGAAGGTCTATACGATGATGCTATTGGATTATTTGATGAAATGCAAAGCAAGGGTGTTAGGCCTGATATCTATACTGTCACAAGCATTGTTCATGCTTGTGCTTGTAGCAACTCTTTGGATAAAGGAAGGGATGTGCACAGTTACATTATAAAGAATGGCATGGGATCGAATTTGCCTGTCGCTAATGCTCTCATGAACATGTATGCAAAATGTGGAAGAATGGAAGAAGCTCGGTTAGTTTTCTCTCAAATTCGAGCTAAGGACATTGTTTCGTGGAATACAATGATTGGAGGTTATTCGCAAAATTCACTTCCCAATGAAGCTCTAGAACTCTTTTCGGACATGCAAAAACAGTTAAAACCAGACGACATTACAATTGCTTGTGTCCTTCCAGCTTGCGCAGGCTTGGCAGCTCTAGACAAAGGAAGAGAGATACATGGACACATATTACGAAGAGGATATTTTTCAGATAAGCATGTAGCTTGTGCACTTGTTGATATGTATGCCAAATGTGGGTTACTTGTTCTAGCACAGTTACTTTTTGATATGATTCCTCAAAAGGATCTGATTTCCTGGACTGTTATGATAGCTGGATACGGCATGCACGGATTTGGGAATGAGGCGATTTCCACATTCAAAAAGATGAGGATTGCGGGTATCGAGCCTGACGAGTCCTCCTTTGCCGCCATACTTAATGCTTGCAGTCATTCTGGATTACTGCATGAGGGTTGGAGGTTCTTTAACTTTATGAGAAATGAATGCGGTATAGAACCGAAGTTAGAGCACTATGCCTGCATGGTGGATCTCCTTTCCCGCGCTGGAAATCTATCAAAGGCGTACAAGTTCATCGAGTCCATGCCAATTGAACCAGATGCTACAATTTGGGGTGCATTGCTCTCAGGCTGCAGGATTCATCATGATGTGAAGCTAGCAGAAAAAGTGGCAGAACATCTTTTTGAGCTAGAGCCAGACAACACAAGGTATTATGTTGTTCTGGCGAATGTCTATGCAGAGGCGGAAAAGTGGGAAGAAGTGAAAAAGTTGCAAGAAAAGATGCGTAAAAGAAGATTCAAACAGAACCCAGGATGTAGTTGGATAGAGTTCGGAGGAAAGTTTAACATTTTTGTTGCTGGGAACAATAAACACCCTCAAGCAAAAAGGATAGACGCGTTGCTGAGAAAATTGAGTTTGCAAATGAAGAATGAAGATTACTCTACTAGGTTGAGGTATGCATTGATTAATGAAGATGATATGGAGAAGGAAGTGATTCAGTGTGGACACAGTGAAAAGTTAGCAATGGCTTTTGGTATATTAAATTTGCCGCCTGGGAGAACCGTTAGGGTCACAAAGAATCGAAGAGTATGCAGAGATTGTCATGAGATGGGGAAGTTCATGTCCAAGACAACCAAGAAGGAAATTTTATTAAGAGATTCAAACCGGTTTCACCATTTCAAGGATGGGTTATGTTCTTGCCGAGGTTTCTGGTAAATCATTCGAAGAATTCAATAGTGTACGTATTTTCCAATCACATTTCTGCTACTTGTGTAAGATGCCTTGTAAATTAGGATACACTATATGGTGAGAATCAGAGGGTTATTAGGCTTTCAAAGATGCGAACCGATCATATGAGCCATTCGATCTCAAATCAATGGTAGAGATGTGTTGATTGTAACAACCTTGGGTTTTGATAAATCCAGAGAATCTTGATCCAATATCAGTTTGCTTTCGGATTCCAGCTTTTGTTTCTGACAATGCTTGCCACTCACTCATAATGAGAATGGCCATAAAAATGTTATTTAGAGAACTTAGTGTTGCATACAGAATTGTTCAAGTACGAAGATAGTTGCAGTGCATGTCGGAGTACTATGTACTGAAATATGACGAGTTGAGTTATCCTAGGTATTTTAGATTCAAACTAGTAAGATACCCATGTGAATTTATTTGATTTAGTATAAAATATATTTAAATATATATTTAAATTTGAAATAAATTATATTATTATAAAATGAATAATAATTCTAAAAATTTAATTATATTAGATAATCATATAAAAAAGTGATTCATGAGAAGATGAAGGAAAAAAAAACAAAATATATTTTTTTCTTTCTTTTAAGATTTAAAAAATTGATATTTTATTTAAATGAGAATTTTTAAAGAATTTATATACATGTTAAAAATTATGACATATGATACAATAAATTATTTAGAGTATAATATCAACAAATAACTTGCAGAATGTTTAGATATAGCGATGTAATGTATTTTTAGACAGAGATATAAGATGCTCATGTTATTATTATCAAAATATGAAGTATTCACAAAGTATCCATTTATTTCAACAATCAAATGTTTCAATCCTTATCAAACTTTAAAAAAAGAAAACATGAACTAACTATTACAACCAATACCAACCTAGCAGATTGACAAATAAGGTGACAGATTCACATTATTTGTAATATGTTAATAGAAAAGTAAGGTGAGAGAACCACATTATTTGCCATATGTTGCAAGTGATCTATTAAGTCATGCCCTACTTTTCTATCATAGATTCAATTCAATTTCTTTATCTGCATATCAACATCATATTCATCACCTTTAATGCAATTGAATCCATGATTAAATAAATATGATAAAAAACTTTAATATATAAAAACCTATTAAAAATTAATTAAAAAATATTTACTCTTTCAAGTAATTTCCTAGTATTATTTGAAAAGATTAAAACAGTTAGCTAGTATTTTTTATGCTAGAAAATACGATGATCTCTTAGTATTTATTAGAATATTAATAGTAATTCATATTTATTTAGTTGTACTATTTTCTTAGCCCCTAAGTTTGTTAGAGGGTATTTTAGTATTTTATCTTATTCTAGTAACCCTAGTTTTAGCTTATAAATAGGGTGACAATCATTGTAACTTTAATCATGTTTTGTAGCCGTCATTCTTAATAGAATATTTCCTTTGTTCATCATTTATTCACCTTTGCACCAACAATTGGTATCTAGAGCTCCGGTTCAGATTCATTGGGAAACACGGGAAACACGAGTGAACGTGAGGTCTTGTGTGTTTGATTTTGATTCTTAGATTCGTGTTGAATCTTGAACAAAATCTGATCAGAATTTTATTCTGTGGGTTGGGAAACACTGTGTGAGAAACATTGAGTGTATTGTGCAAGGTGAAGATGAACGGAAACGGCAACATGAACACCAAGCTTCCAGTATTTGACGGTAAAAACTGGAATCGTTGGATGATCCAAATGCGTGTACTGTTTGGTGCTCAAGATGTTTTAGATCTTGTCACTGATGGTTATGTTCCGGTAGCAGCGGATGCAACAGATGAACAGAAAAACGCGCAGAAGGAAGTAAGGAAGAAGGATCAGAAAGCATTATTCTTTATTCATCAATGTGTTGATGTAAATGTGTTTGAGAAGATTGCAGATTCAACGACAGCAAAGGCTGCGTGGGACACACTGGTTAGATGTTATGGTGGTGACGCATCAGTGAAGAAGGTGAAGCTTCAGTCCTTGAGAAAGCAATATGAGAATCTCAACATGAAGAATAATGAGAAAGTTTCTGAATACATCTCCAGAGTGATTCTGATCACTAATGAGATGAAGGCGTGTGGAGAAACTCTTTCTGAAGAAACAATCATGGAGAAGGTATTGAGATCCCTTACCTCTCAATTTGATTACATTGTGGTAGCAATAGAACATTCCAAAGATCTGAGTACCATGAGAGTTGAAGAGCTGCAGAGCAGTTTAGAAGCGCAAGAGTTGCGTTTGACTGAAAGAACTTCTGAAAGGGAAGTAGAGCAGCAGACTCTGAAAGCAACTTCTGATAGGAGGTATCAGAAGCAGTCAGAAGCCAGGAGAAGATCTGATGGTGGTCAGAAGTCAGAAAGCTCAACCTCTGATAAACAAAAGAATGCTCAGAAAGGAAAAGAGAAGTATGACAAGAAGAAGATCCAATGTTACTGTTGTAAGAAGTTTGGTCACTTTGCTAGAGATTGTTGGTCAAACAAGGAGAGAAAATCAGAAGAAGCAAATATAGCCAGAAGTTTTGATGACGAATCTGTGCTATTGATGGCCTCTGAATCTGATGATCTGACAGACTGGTGGTATATGGACACTGACTGTTCAAATCATCTTACTGGAAACAAGAAATGGCTGGTTGACTTTGACTCTGAAAAGAGAACAAAGATCAGATGTGCTGATGACAAATATCTTAATGCAGAAGGTATGGGAAATGTCAGAGTGACTCTGAACAATGGGAAAACAGCATTGATTCAGAACGTGTGGTATGTACCTGGCATCAGAAGCAATCTGATGAGTGTGGGACAATTAATTGAGAAAGGTTTTTCAGTTACCATGAAGGATAATCTTCTGAAGCTGTATGACTGCAATCAAAAGTTGATTATGGAGTCAGAACAGGGAAGGAATAGAACATTCAAGGTGAATGTCAGAACTGCAGACTCAGAATGTCTTAGTGCAACATGTGCTGAGAAGGAGAGTGAGCTGTGGCACAAAAGATTTGGTCATTTGAATTTCAGAAGCCTAAAACATCTGAATTCAAAGAAGCTGGTACATGGAATTCCTGCAATTAAGAAGCCTGAAAAGTCATGCAAAGTTTGCATGGAAGGAAAACAACCACGTCTGCCATTTGTGTCAGAAGTTGCTCCAAGAGCAAAACATGCCTTGGGAGTTGTACATTCTGATGTGTGTGGTCCATTTCCAGTAGCATCAATTGGAGGGAATAAGTACTTTGTGTTGTTTGTTGATGAATTCACAAGAATGACATGGGTATCCCTTATTAAATTTAAACATGAGGTGTTTGATGAATTCAAGAAGTTCAGAATGAAGGCTGAGAATCAGAGTGGTCAGAAGTTGAAGATTCTTATAACTGACGGTGGGGGTGAGTATAACTCCAAAGAGTTCCAGAAGTTCTGTGAGGAGAATGGAATTGAGCATGAGGTTACTGCTCCTTATACCCCTCAACACAATGGTCTTGCTGAAAGAAGAAACCGCACTTTGCTTGATATGGTAAGAAGCATGCTAAAGGAGAAGAAGCTTCCTCAGAAGCTCTGGGGAGAAGCTGTTGCCACTGCAACGTATGTACTCAACAGATGTCCTACGAAGAAGTTGAAGGAAATAGTTCCTATGCAGAAGTGGACTGGAGACAAGCAAAGTGTTAGTCATCTGAAGGTGTTTGGTTCTGTTTGCTATAAACATGTTCCAGAAGCCAGAAGACAGAAGCTGGATGATAGAAGCAAAATGATGATTCTGATAGGGTACCACAGTACAGGTGCATACAAGCTCTATTGTCCAGAAACCAATAAAATTGAATTCAGCAGAGATGTGATTGTGAAGGAATCAGAAGTTTGGAATTGGGATAAGTCTCAATCTGATTCTGATGTTAGAACTTTTGAAGAAAGGTCAGAGTTAAGAATTTCTGAAGTTGAAGTAAACTCTGACGTTGATTCTGACTCTGATAGTGATTCTGACTCTGGAGAAGACTCAGAAGATGAAGGTGACTCTGATGATCCAGACTCTGATGGTAATCCAGATTCTGGTGGAAATTCAGACTCTGAAGATGGCCAAGACTCTGAAAATATGCCAGATCTTGAAGATGGTCAAAGCTCTAGAGGAAGTCAACCATCTGAAGCTGGAAACTCTGAAGCTCAAGACTCTGAACAAGTTCAGAGACCACAAAGAATCAGAAGCGTTCCCAGAAGATTTGCAGAATTTGACATGCTGAAAGACACTGAAGTAGACTTTGAAGGAGAAGTTATTCAGTGTGCCATGTTAGTAGACTCTGAACCTATAAGTACAGAGGAGGCTCTTAAGCAGAAGCTTTGACTGAAGGCCATGAAAGAAGAACTTGATGCTATAGAGAGAAACAAGACTTGGAAGCTGACAGAACTTCCAAAAGACAAGAAAGCCATCAACGTCAGATGGGTTTTCAAGCAGAAGTTAAAGCCAGATGGCTCAATTGGCAAACATAAAGCAAGGTTGGTAGCCAGAGGATTTCTACAAAAACCTGGGCTGGATTACTCTGAAGTGTTTGCACCTGTAGCAAGACATGAAACAATCAGAATGGTGATTGCAATAGCTGCTAACAGGAATTGGCCTCTGATGCATTTAGATGTAAAATCTGCATTTCTGAACGGTCCATTAGAAGAAGAAGTTTACGTGTCACAACCTCCTGGATTTGTGAAAAAGAATCAGGAAGGGATGGTGTACAGATTATTCAAAGCTCTATATGGATTGAAACAAGCGCCCAGAGCTTGGAATCAGAAGATTGATTCATTTTTCAAGAAGCAAGGCTTTCAGAAATGTGAGATGGAGTACGGTGTCTATGTTCAGCATACTTCTGAAGGCAATATGACTCTGGTATGTTTATATGTTGATGATATACTGCTGACTGGAAGTTCTGAACAGGAGATAACCAAGTTCAAGAAGGTTCTAATGAATGAATTTGAAATGACTGATCTAGGCAAAATGACATACTTTCTAGGGATGGAGTTCAGATATTCTGAGAAAGGTATCATTTTGCATCAGCTCAAGTATGAATTAGAACTTCTGAAGAGATTTGATCTGAAGAATTGTAAGATGGTTGTCACACCTTCTGATACAAATCAGAAACTGGATTCAGACTCTGAAGGAAAGGATGTGGACGCTACAACCTTCAAACAGTTGGTTGGTTCTCTGAGGTATCTGTGCAATACCAGACCTGATATTTGCTACTCATTTGGGATGGTCAGTAGGTTCATGAGTAAACCTAAGTGGTCCCATTACCAAGCTGCTGTCAGGATTCTGAGGTATATCAAAGGAACTCTGAAGTATGGAGTGTTATTTCCCTCTGGAGGAAATAATGAGTCAGAACTTCTGAGTTATTCAGACTCTGATTGGTGTGGAGACAGAGTTGACAGAAAAAGTACATCTGGGTACTTGTTCAAATTTCTGGGAGGTTCCATTTCTTGGTGTTCCAAGAAGCAACCTGTTGTGGCGTTGTCAACCTGTGAAGCTGAATACATTGCAGGTGCTGTTACTGCATGCCAAGCTGTGTGGATTCTGAATCTGTTGCAGGATCTGAAGATTAAAGTAGACAAACCTCTGAAGTTGATGATTGACAACAAGTCTGCAATCAATCTTGCCAGAAACCCAGTGTTGCATGGGAGAAGCAAGCATATTGATACCAAGTATCATTTTCTGAGACATCAAGTTCAGAGTGGAGTGTTAGAAGTTGTACACTGCAGCACTCAGAAGCAGTTGGCAGATGTTCTGACGAAAGCTGTCAAGACTGATCAATTTCTCAAACTAAGGGATGGAATTGGTGTTACAAGTTTTGATGGAATATGAATTAAGGGATGGTATTAGAATATTAATAGTAATTAATATTTATTTAGTTGTACTATTTTCTTAGCCCCTAAGTTTGTTAGAGGGTATTTTAGTATTTTATCTTATTCTAGTAACCCTAATTTTAGCTTATAAATAGGGTGACAATCATTGTAACTTTAATCATGTTTTTCTGCCGTCATTCTTAATAGAATATTTCTACCTTTCATCATTTATTCTACCTTTGCACCAACAGTATTCTCCATTTTCATTCACGGAAGCTCCAACATATACAATAGTGCCCTAAAACAAGCTGATGTTATACTTCTTCTATTGGAATGAGGCTCTAAAACAGGCTGCAAAACAGACAAATAATTAGAAAGTGCAATCCAGCTCAGCAATATTCAGTATCATGCTCAAAGCAATTGTATATTCTCATTATGCATGTTATCATGTACTCCTAACATCTTCAGTTGACCAAACCTCAAGACAGCGGGAAAAAAAAGGGTCAATCTAGTACTATAAAGCTGCTGTCCTGACAGGTTATCGTCATAATACTTTATAATGATTATTTATATAACCATGATATCATGGTTAGTAAGTATGCAAGTTTTAAAAGAAAACAAATATCGTCAAACACTTTACCGGTGTTCGGCTTCCATCAAACATGTTAGAGGAAACATCTCTGGTTGCAGCTCTTGTTGCTGATTGATTTCTTATGAAGAGGTGCTCTAATAATTTTCGGGCTGTTGGGCGAGCTAATGGGTCCCGCTATAAACATAACATAATGAAATTCTTCGCATCATTTGACAGATGCTCAGGAATTTCAGGCACATCTTTGTTGTTTCCAATTTTAAATATGGCAGCTACCTGTCCATACAATATAAAAACAATTTTGGTCTTTCATACTCATCAAACATGATCATACATTTAAGGGGTTAGATATGAAATATCCAATATCTTACCCTTCATACTGACTCCACGGAGGCTTCGACGCTTCCATTTCAATAAGTGTGCATCCCAAGCTCCGTATATCGACTGGAAGGCTATAGCCATTTGTGTTCACTACAACCTAAGAAAGGCATTGGAATACAATAATTATGGTGAGATAGAAGAAGAAGGGAGAATATGCTTACATTGAAAGAAATTTCATGATTCAAGAGAAAAAAATAAACTCACCTCAGGTGCCATCCAGTACGGGCTTCCTTTGAATGAAAGCATTGAAGCGGCAGAAGTTATCTGTTACAGAAAAATAAAATCTCAGAAAATTCACCACAACTCACTAACCATTCTACACATAAATTATTTTCTTGAGCACTCTAAATTATATTTTCTTCATACCAGTAAAATCCTATTCTAAAACATAAAACACTGAAGAGTGAGGAATGTTGTGTGTAAGTGCAATGTATCCATCATATATGAGAGTCATAAGTGTGCTTGCTCTCGTGTCAGCCATGTGCATCCAAGAGAGAGAAGAAGATATCCTCTACTAAGAATTAGTAGATTTGCAACTTTTTAATCTTGAGCAAGAGTGTAGTTCAACAACTCAACTAATTCTACATCATGAGTGTAGTTAAACTATTTTTCTGTGCCAAAAACAACAAATGCCAATTACTACCTTTGAAGTGAGCTAGAAGCTATTTTTCGTTTACAAAATCAGATGAACTTACATGTTAATCAAGTGATGTTATACTTCTTCTATTGGAATGAGGCTCTAAAACAGGTTGCAAAACAGAAAAATAATTAGAAAGTGCAATCCAGCTCAGCAATATTCAGTATCATGCTCAAAGCAATTGTATATTCTCATTATGCATGTTATCATGTACTTTTAACATCTTCAGTTGACCAAAACTCAAGACAGCGGGAAAAAAAAAGGGTCAATCTAGTACTATAAAGCTGCTGTCCTGACAGGTTATCGTCATAATACTTTATAATGATTATTTATATAACCATGATATCATGGTTAGTAAGTATGCAAGTTTTAAAAGAAAACAACTATCGTCAAACACTTTACCGGTGTTCGGCTTCCATCAAACATGTTAGAGGAAACATCTCTGGTTGCAGCTCTTGTTGCTGATTGATCTCTTATAATTTTCGGGCTGTTGGGCGAGCTAATAATTTTCGGGCTGTTGGGCGAGCTAATGGGTCCCGCTATAAACATAACATAATGAAATTCTTCGCATCATTTGACAGATGCTCAGGAATTTCAGGCACATCTTTGTTGTTTCCAATTTTAAATATGGCAGCTACCTGTCCATACAATATAAAAACAATTTTGGTCTTTCATACTCATCAAACATGATCATACATTTAAGGGGTTAGATCTGAAATATCCAATATCTTACCCTTCATACTGACTCCACGGAGGCTTCGACGCTTCCATTTCAATAAGTGTGCATCCCAAGCTCCGTATATCGACTGGAAGGCTATAGCCATTTGTGTTCATTACAACCTAAGAAAGGCATTGGAATACAATAATTATGGTGAGATAGAAGAAGAAGGGAGAATATGCTTACATTGAAAGAAATTTCATGATTCAAGAGAAAAAAATAAACTCACCTCAGGTGCCATCCAGTACGGGCTTCCTTTGAATGAAAGCATTGAAGCGGCAGAAGTTATCTGTTACAGAAAAATAAAATCTCAGAAAATTCACCACAACTCACTAACCATTCTACACATAAATTATTTTCTTGAGCACTCTAAATTATATTTTCTTCATACCAGTAAAATCCTATTCTAAAACATAAAACACTGAAGAGTGAGGAATTTTGTGTGTAAGTGCAATGTATCCATCATATATGAGAGTCATAAGTGTGCTTGCTCTCGTGTCAGCCATGTGCATCCAAGAGAGAGAAGAAGATATCCTCTACTAAGAATTAGTAGATTTGCAACTTTTTAATCTTGAGCAAGAGTGTAGTTCAACAACTCAACTAATTCTACATCATGAGTGTAGTTAAACTATTTTTCTGTGCCAAAAACAACAAATGCCAATTACTACCTTTGAAGTGAGCTAGAAGCTATTTTTCGTTTACAAAATCAGATGAACTTACATGTTAATCAAGTGATGTTATACTTCTTCTATTGGAATGAGGCTCTAAAACAGGTTGCAAAACAGAAAAATAATTAGAAAGTGCAATCCAGCTCAGCAATATTCAGTATCATGCTCAAAGCAATTGTATATTCTCATTATGCATGTTATCATGTACTTTTAACATCTTCAGTTGACCAAAACTCAAGACAGCGGGAAAAAAAAGGGTCAATCTAGTACTATAAAGCTGCTGTCCTGACAGGTTATCGTCATAATACTTTATAATGATTATTTATATAACCATGATATCATGGTTAGTAAGTATGCAAGTTTTAAAAGAAAACAACTATCGTCAAACACTTTACCGGTGTTCGGCTTCCATCAAACATGTTAGAGGAAACATCTCTGGTTGCAGCTCTTGTTGCTGATTGATCTCTTATAATTTTCGGGCTGTTGGGCGAGCTAATAATTTTCGGGCTGTTGGGCGAGCTAATGGGTCCCGCTATAAACATAACATAATGAAATTCTTCGCATCATTTGACAGATGCTCAGGAATTTCAGGCACATCTTTGTTGTTTCCAATTTTAAATATGACAGTTACCTGTCAATACAATATAAAAACAATTTTGGTCTTTCATACTCATCAAACAGGATCATACATTTAAGGGGTTAGATCTGAAATATCCAATATCTTACCCTTCATACTGACTCCACAGAGGCTATGACGCTGCCATGTCAATAAGTGTGCATCCCAAGCTCCATATATCAACTGGAAGGCTATAGCCATTTGTGTTCATTACAACATAAGAAAGGCATTGGAATACAATAATTATGGTGAGATAGAAGAAGAAGGGAGAATCTGCTTACATTGAAAGAAATTTCATGATTCAAGAGAAAAAAATAAACTCACCTCAGGTGCCATCCAGTACGGACTTCCTTTGAATGAAAGCATTGAAGCGGTAGAAGTTATCTATTACAGAAAAATAAAATCTCAGAAAATTCACCACAACTCACTAACCATTCTACACATAAATTATTTTCTTGAGCACTCTAAATTATAGTTTCTTCATACCAGTAAAATCCTATTCTAAAACATAAAACACTGAAGAGTGAGGAATTTTGTGTGTAAGTGCAATGTATCCATCATATATATGAGAGTCATAAGTGTGCTTGCTCTCGTGCCAGCCATGTGCATCCAAGAGAGAGAAGGAGATATCTTCTACTAAGAATTAGTAGATTTGCAACTTTTTAATCTTGAGCAAGAGTGTAGTTCAACAACTCAACTAATTCTACATCATGAGTGTAGTTAAACTATTTTTCTGTGCCAAAAACAACAAATGCCAATTACTACCTTTGAAGTGAGCTAGAAGCTATTTTTCGTTTACAAAATCAGATGAACTTACATGTTAATCAAGTGATGTTATACTTCTTCTATTGGAATGAGGCTCTAAAACAGGCTGCAAAACAGAAAAATAATTAGAAAGTGCAATCCAGCTCAGCAATATTCAGTATCATGCTCAAAGCAATTGTATATTCTCATTATGCATGTTATCATGCTCCAACATATACAATAGTGCCCTAATGAGGTATTCATATGGATCATCATTTCATCTTATGAGATACAAATGGAGAAACGTGGTCGACGGCGAGGTTTCGAAACAAAATTCCAAGCTTTCAACAGTTGCAGGACATAGATGGCACGTGCTTCTGGCAGCATGAAACTCACCATTGAATTTTTTCACCTATTACAAATCAAATATGAATTTATTAATTCAAATGAAATGTCTAAATTCTGAAGCCAATACATCAATATTAAAAGAAAGATTGCATGTATATAAACCTCATCAATTCGAGTAGGATCAGAGTTCACTCCAAGAACAAAAAATGTGGCACATATACAAACCATTGACTTATGGTTGATCAAATAAAATTAAAATAATATGACAAATACAAACATCTGTAATATGTTGTAATGAACACAGAAAAAGTTAGAAACATTTTGTAAACGGAAAGAACATTAATAGTTAGCAAGTTCAATCAGTTAAGACATATATTGCAGGGTCACGTAAACTTTCGAAAACCATAGTTGACAATTTTGATTTGTGATTATATGTCAACTAAAGAACTTACAACCACTCATTGATAAACAAATCTTTTTCTGTGTCATGAACCTCCCATTGGGTGTTGTCATGCTACATTATAGAAAGTATGAACTTGGTTATAATAGACCAAATAAATGAAATTTAGAATGGCCAAGCATATAACAGCAATAGGGCACCTGATTCCAGGAGATTTATATGGATATTCTGGTGGAAACTTGATTTTCCCATAGTAAAAGCCACCTAAAAATGACCAAAAAATCATAAATATTATGAGTGCTGAGGCACGCAAAAACAAACTAAGTTATGGCTGAAACAAAATGTCAAACTGAAATAATCATAATTTGTTAAACCTGAGAATGTGTCGGAGCAAGAGTAAGGTTAATGTGTCGGATTCAGGTGGTTACATGTTCTACAACATTGATAAATACATGCACCAAAGATTCAACAAATCCATTTTCCTCTTTTTGGAAATTAGAGATTGACATAAAACCATATATGAAATGTAAGTGTGAAACAAACTTACACCACTCAAGAATGTCACTTGTTGAAGGACGGGCCACAATATGGGAAATTGGCTCTTGCCAATACAATAATAAAATTAAGTATCATCCGGTTGACATATACTTCAAATACCATGATATAGGCAATATGGGAAACTGAGATTGAAAGGCTAAAATTGTTTCTTACCAGATTCTTCTTCACTGTTTTCATCCAAAGGCAGTAGCTCCATAGTGTGGTGTGGTGTGTTCCATGTGGCAACTGTATTTAGAATCATCAATGAACAATTTTTTAGAAAGAATTCTATTACATGTAAATCTAATAAACAAATGACATGACTCACTCAGTTTTTAAACCATTCTAGTGCCTTTCCAAATGATTTCTTCGCAATTTTTTCACTGCACTGGCATGACATGAGACAATTTGAAAACAACATAAAAAAAACAAAAACAGAAACAACAACATAAAGAAAACTGCATCAACATGAAAACACATTAACACATAAACAACAAACCAAAATCATTCACCAACAAACCAAAATCATTCCATTGCAATAATAGACATCAAATCAGTTCAATCCATGAAAACTACACAGAAAACTCAAAAAACAGATTAAAACAAAATAGAAGAAAAAGAACCTTGAAATTATTATTCGGTCAGCAATCATATAATAACAAAATTATTCATAATAAAATCAATACATCAAGAACCTGATTTGAGAAAAGTATATGAATTTCTCTTTAACATGAACCCAGGAAAAGAAAAAAAACACGGTTCAACAGACCATTTGTATCCTGTTTCTTTTTTCGTTTGGAGTTGTGATGGTCGGAGAAGGAGAAATGGTGATCGACGATGAGGTGCTCGAAACAAAAACTCAAATGGTTCATCGGAAAGACCATGAGATAAATAATATAAATATAAATTTGATTTTTCCATTTTAGTTGGTGTTGGTTGTAGAAAGGATTGAAACAGGGCGGTGGCGGTGTAGGGTTTCAAGGAAGAGAGAAAACGGGAGAGAGAAAGGAAAAATTATGTATCACAAGAGAGAGAAAGATGAAAAATATGAAAAGTGAGTGATTTGAATTTGAAATGAGAATGAGTACACACGTTGAAAAGCTCTCACATGGGTTTCCAAGAGACAAGGATGCTTAGAAAAAAATGTCATTTGTTAATTACTTAGTAACCCTTTTAGGAGTGTAAAATTTTGTTTATTAAAAGGCAATTTTGAAAAATCATTCAATAGTATAATATTAGATAGATAGTAGATGGTTCTCCATTAGCATCTGATTACATATTCACATTGTGTTTTGTAGAATACTAGTCAATTAACATTTGTCATATTCTCCATTTTCCTTCAAACATTCTTAAGACTAAACCTGCAACAATTTCAAGCAGTACTTTCAAAGGTGTTGGCAAATATTTATGCGTGTGCCTTCCTTTAGAGTTCATGGCTAATCCAAATCCGCCACCAACCTTGTTGTGTAGGTTCTATGTTATCATATCTTATACCTTTATTAATGTTGACGCTTAGGCACATGGTATCTTGCTATAATTATGTATTGTGCTTGCAATATACAACTTTCGTACAACTCTCATGTATAAGGCCCTCAATTTTATATTTTATTTTTAGTCTTTTAAAAAATTTCTAAGGATCTTTCTAAAAATTTTATTCATTTTTGGTCTCTTATGATAAAACCGTCGTTAAAATTGTTGCTAATTCAATAACTAAGTAGTAAACTGTCATTAATTATGTCGCTAAGTTTTAAAAAATTCATTAAATTGCAGAAGAGACCAAAAATATGGTTAAAAATTTTTAGGAGGATCTTTTTTAAAGAAAAATATTTGAGACATTAAAAATAAAATATGAGATATTTAAGTTAACCACAAATATATTTAACTCTAAAAACATATATAAAAACTGCAAAAGTTATATAATATTATACCAAACTTTTTTAGAGCCATTTGTTTTATCTTTAAAAGAGATAGTTTTTTTTTAAATGATTTTTATGAAAATATTTTTAAAAATAGTAAAAAAATGTAAATCCATTTTTCATTAATTAAGAGACTAATTTAGACCTTCGGTATTATAATTATACATTATTGAAGATTAATATTAATTATCTGGCTAAGAATCATTCTAGAATGAATTGCATTAATCAATTAGTCAAAAATAGGCTCAATTCCTTAATTACAATTAGTAAAGGGTTATAAATACCGTGTGAAAGCCTAAAATATATCAATAGTTTGTTAACAGTAACGACTGTATTTTGGGCAAGATAAAAAGCTGATAAAAAAAATAAAATAACTTATAATTTAATATCCTCCATCAAACTAGAATATATATATATCAAGTAATCATAGTTTGCTATCAAGGTCGAAGAAGGGTGCTAAATGAAGAGACTTAGTGAATATGTCTACTGTTTAGTTAGTGGAATCTATATGCATCAGATATATGTTGTCTTGAATCTTGTCATGAACCACATGCCGTCCAATTCTATGTGTTTTGTGTGCTCATGGAAAATAGGGTTGGTGGCAATTTGAAAAGCACTTATATTCTCACAATATATTGTGATAAGCTTGTTGATGGGAATGTTAAAGTCATGGAGAAGGAACTTCAACAAAGCAGCCTCACAAGTAGTGTTTGCAAGGGCGCGGTATTCTGCTTCAGAAGAGGGTAGAGAAACGGTGAGTACACATGAAGAAACAAATGTAAGTAGTTAAGCGCCGAGTTATAAGACACGCTCCCCAGTCAAAGTCAGGAAAACCAGTGAGAATCAAGTTAGTCTTATGTTTAATATAAAGCCTTACTGTTGAAGTGTTCTTAATGTATTGAAGAATCTGAAAAGCAGCTTGCATATGTGTTTCTATAGAGGAAGCAGGGTGTTGGCTAAGCCTACAAACATAAAAACTAATGTCAAGGTGAGAATGAGTCAAATAAATTAACTTACCAATGAGACTCCTAAAAGGAGTAGGATCAGAATGAGGAATGAGTTTGTCATAATGTAAGTTATGGCTTAGATCCATAGGTGTGGAGGTTGGTTTAGCAGCAAGCAGACATATTTCTTCCCAGAGATCTAGGCTATATTTACGCTGACAAAGTGAAATGCCATGAGAATTCCTCGCAACCTCAAAATCAAGGAAGTATTTAAGATTTTCTAGGTCTTTAATCATGAAAGTATTATCCATAACATTTTTAATGTGATTAATCTCAAGAATATTATTGCTTGCAAGAACCAAATCGTCCACATAAACAAGAATTGTTGTAAGGAAATTGTCAGTTTTCATGATGAATAAAGAAAAGCTAGATTTAGACTGACAATAGCCTAAAGTGATAAGAGTATTAGTTAATTTATGATTCCATTGCCGACTTTCTTGTTTTAGACCATAAATAGATCTCTTAAGCTTACAAACGAGGTTTCTGTTAGAGACTTTTAGGCTTGGTGGTATTTTCATGTAGACTTCTTCTTTCAAGTCTCCATATAAAAAAGTAGTATTAATGTCAAGTTGGTGTAAAAACCAATTTTGACAAGTTATTGAAAGAAGAAGTCTAATAATTGTCATCTTAATTACAGAACTAAAAGTGTCATGGTAATCTAAACCCTCAGTTTGATTGAACCCTTTTTCTACAAGGTGAGCTTTGTACCTCTCAATGGTACCATTGACTTGGAACTTTAATTTAAAGATCCATTTACAACATATGGCATGTTTATTAGGAGAAAGGGGAGTAAGATCCCATGTGTTTTTATTGATGAGAGATCGGAGCTCATTGTTAATAGATCCTTGCCAATTAGGGTCAAGAATAACTTTAAAGTAAGAATTAGTTCAATTTGAGAAGATAACATAAGATTAAAGGTCCTATGATGAGGAGATAAATTAGAATAACTAATGAAATGAGATATAGGGTAAAAAGATTTACCTGTATTAGAATCAAAGAAAGAAGTTATACCTTTGAGCATGCCACCGTGGAAATCTTGGAGGTAGGTTAGGGGTTGGATATTCTAGTGGATGTCCTAGTAGTAGAAGGGGCAAGGGGTTGGGTAAGAGATCTTGGAGATGTAAGGTGGAGTTAGTTGGTGTTGGAGTATTTTGAGGGGAATTGTCTTTAGTAAGATCAGTAGGTGTTTTGGGTTGAGGAATGTGGTTGTGGTCTTCAATGTAAGGATGAAAATAGTGTGGATTAGGAGGTAAACTAGGAAGAGATAATGGGGATTTATTTTGGTTGTTGGGATAAGGAAAGATATTTTCCTAAAAGATAGTATCACGGGACATAAAAAGTTGTTTATTATGAATATAAAAAAGAATATGACCTTTGATACCATGTTTGTTTCCAGGATATATACATTTACAAGATGTACTGTCAAGTTTAGATCTATGTTTCTTGGAGCTAGTAATATATGCTAAACAACCAAAAATTCTAAGCATCATAATCAGGAATACTATCATAGAGTAAAGTAAAAGGAGTTTTGTATTTTAAAATCCTAGAAAGCATAATGTTGATGAGGAAAACAACGTGAGAAAAGGAATGATCCCAAAAAAAATTAGGCAACTTGGATTGGAATAGAAGAGCACGGGTAACACCTAAGAGGTGTTGGTGCTTTCGTTCCAGAATACCATTTTGATGAGGTGTGCCAACATATGAAGTTTGATGAATGATACCCTGAGTCTAAAAAATTCTTTAAGTGTAAATTCGGGTCCATTATCAGACTTAAGTGTTTTGACATAAGTTTGAAATTGGTTTTTGATAAACTTAATAAAGGATTTAACCAGAAAATGTGTTTCCGATTTTTGTTTCATCAAATAAATCCAACAAAAGCGGATAAAATCATCCATAACAGTAAGAAAGTACCTATCACCTTGCATAGGAAGGGTGGAAGTAGGTGCCCAGATATCCATATGGATAAGGTCAAAAGGTTTGATAGAAGAAGTAGTGCTAAAGGGAAAAGGAAGTCTCATTTGCTTTGCAGACAAGCGAGCATCAAAGGGGGTGGGGGATTTTAAAGAGTAGGATATAGGAAAAAATTTATTGGTATGTAAAAGAGTTTCATTATAAAGGTGACCCAACTGTTGGTGCCACAAATTACAGTTTTTACCAGAAACAGAATTAATGTGGGAAAAATTATTCAAACTATTATTTAAAATGGGATAGGTCAGCACATATAAACCATGGAAAAGTTCATTTCCACTAATCTTCCTCAGGGTATGGATCCCCTATATGAAGCATTTGTGAGATTTATAAAGCATTTGACATTGTAAATGGTTTGCCAGTTTAGGAACATAAATTAAATTAGTGTAGAAACTATGAATGTAAAGGACATCAGTTAAGTAATAATCATTAATAAAGATGGCAGTTCCAGCATATTGGGTTTGAATGACAATCCCATTAGGAAGTCTAACAGTGATGGGTTTGATAGGAATAAGATGAGTAAACATGTCTTTAGAGTGATACAGATGATCTGTGGCCCTAGTATCTAATATCCAACTATGATTTACATTACTACAAGAAAGAATGATATTGATGTTATCTGATGATGATACATAGGATGTGTTGAGGTGATGAGTCGTGGAATTGGATTTTGTAGCAGGTTAATTTAAAAGAGCAATAAAGGCTTATTGTTGTTCAATAGTGAAGCAAATGGAGCTGCCTTCAAGGGGAGTCTCATGTTGTTGTTGATTGTTCTCCATAATAACATCTTCAGAAGATGCAGATTGAGCCATGTTACTTTTCTTGAGATAAGGAGGAAAAACATGCTTTTTAAAACAAACTTCAATGGTGTGACCCAGTTTCTGACAGTAAGAGAAAATTTTGATGCGACTTCCTCGACCAGTTGAAGTAGATTTGTTGTTGGGTTACCATGTTCTGCCTTTGTTGAAAGGTTTGGAAAGTTGAGCAACGAACTTGTCTTCCTCAATAAGTGTTATGACTAGTCGTTCTTGTTGAATCAAGAGGGATAAAACTTTGTTGGTCGACGGTAAAGGTTGCATAAGCATTATGTTAGAGTGAACGGTAGAGTACTGATCATTGAGACCTTTTAAGAAACGAATATCATAGTCATTTTCGCGGTATTCTTTGTTAGCGCACATACAAGTTGGCATAGGTCAAAAAATTTCTAGTTCTTGCCATAGTTTTTTCAAAGAGTTGGAGTATCGAGTGATGTTGGAATCACCTTGCTTGAGCGTGAATATCTCTTCTTGAAGATTAGAAACCCTAAAAATGTCACCTTGATGGTAACAATCTTGAAATTCTTGCCAGATTTCATGTGCGGTTTCCATCCATAATACACTTTCTGTGAGGGAAAGTTGTCTCAATTCTTATTTTAATGATGTCAAAATGTGTCTAGTTAGTACTTTGTATTTTGGACGGTATCATCGAGTCTCATCTGCATTCGTAGTTCTCTCGTGCAAAAAAATATTTCAAAAACATGAGTATATTCATATAGAAAAGCATCATATATGTTTTGTGTGTGTTTGATCCTTTTGAGATACTTAGATGTGCATTAGTAGTGTTCAGATATACCAAGACATGTTCAAAAAAGTCATTTTTAGATCTTTCGAGCACTAGAGTCGACTCAAAGCCCTGCTTAGGTCGACTCATGCAAGGTGGATTTTGAGATTTTGCTCTCAAGAATGCTCACGTTGACCCTCTGATCGACTCATACTGTTAGTATTTGAGTTTGTCATTTATGGGCAGGTTTGTGTCGATGCATGGACCTGTTCCATTCGATGCATAGAGTCAGTTTTTGCATAATTCTGAAAATGGGTGTGCTCAGGTCGACCCCCTCTTTCTTTAGGTCGACCGTTCGCTCGAATCACCTTATTTTTCTGATATGTTTGACTTTCAAATTGTTGTTATATTTGTTACTTGGTCTTAGATTCATATATATTCTTTTTAGCTCATTCTTTTAACAACGAACAAGAAAAGTGAAACATAGACACTGATTTTCTCTCATCATCTTCATCCTCTTTCTTGCCTTTTCTAAACAACTACATATAACAAATTTTGTTGATCATTCTGCATCATTGAGGTGATAACGTCCAAACATAGGATATTGTATCGCGTTTGGGTTGAGAGATCGGTGGGTTTTTCTTGAATAAAATCGTTAAGGTTTGGTCCTCAAGAAACTTGAGGTTTTGGGGGGTTTTTGCACAAATCATTTCTTCACAAATTCAGCCGAGCGAAGGTGATTGAAGAACGGGTGGTTCGTTCAATCTAGTAGCGGCAACTGGAGGATTGTGGAAGAAAGATTCGGGTTCGAATTATATGTGATTGAAATCGGTCGAGCTAAAGATTTGAAGACCGTTGGGTTGTTCAGACGAGTAGCTGGAATCAGAGGTTTATTCAACACATTCGAGGCACTTGATTCAACTTGAATCAAGGGGAGAGAAGACATAGTTTTAGCATTAACATCTAGGCTTGAGTGTGTGATTATTATTGCTTCTCTTGTACAAAATTTTGCATTAGGTTAATATAGATCTCAATTATATTTCTAGAATTGAGGGCTGACGTACCCCAAGCGAGGACGAAAGGGAAACTGCCTCAACAAATTTGGTGTCGTTCTCTCTTTTGCTATTTTCCATTTCTGAATTGTTAACATTTGAGTATAATCAAATTGCTCGATAAAAATTATGGTATAGTGTAGTACTGAAAAGTATTTTGAAAACTCATTATAATCATTTTGATTGTAATTGGAAAAGTTGAGAATTTCACTTGGGATGTTTCACACACCAAGTGTTCGACAAATTGATGGAACATAAACCATTTGGGTTGTTGTCAATTTGAGTTTAATTTTCACAAGCCATTGGAAATTGCACAACCTCAAGTGAATCAAATTGTATTGATTGGTGTTCAAATATTGATTTGTTTTCTCATTAGATTCAATATTCCATCTTGGCTTATCGCATATCCGATCTTTTCAGTAACGGTTCATTTAGACGGCCTTAGTTCCTCGGCCGCTTCTGCACAAATTTTAAAAACCAAATTTCCTTTAAGTGTCGACTCTATTTTGGAATTAGTTATCTACTCAACCCCCCTTCTAGATTATTATCGTCATCTAACAAGTGGTATCAAGAGCACCGGTTCATTTCATGCTTCGTATATAACTTTTTAGAATATGGCAAACGAACCAAAAAGGGCTTACAATAAAGCACCAATTTTTAACAGAGAGAACTATAGTTATTGGAAAGATTGTATGCGTGTGCATATCAATTCCATTGATAGAAAGGTATTGAATGTTATATAAAATGGTCCCATGGAAACTACCATGACCGATGAGAATAAAGTTGTTGTGCCTAAGCCGGAAGCACAATGAAATGATGAAGATGAAAAAAAGTATAACTACGATTCGAAAACTGGAAATATTTTGATCTCCTCTTTGGGAGTTGATGAGTATTATAGAGTTTCACATTATACGACTGCTAAAGCTATGTGGGACGCATTGTAAGTTGCCCATGAGGGAACTAATGATGTCAAACTAGCTCGAATCAACACTTTGACTCAAGAGTTTGATCTCTTTCACATGAAGCAAGGGAAAACCATTGTCGACATGCAAAAGAGATTTACTTATTTAATCAATCGACTAAACTCACTTGGTAGACTAATTTCCAATGAAGTTTCTACTAACAAAGTTTTGAGGAGTCTTAATAGGGAGTGGAAACCAAAGTTCATGGCCATTAAGGAAGCAAATGACCTCATGACTTTGGACATTACAACTCTATTTGGGAAGATGAGCAAGTGCTCATCAGTATTGATCAATTTAAGAAGAAGGAAAAGAAAGAAAGGACCAAAGATATGGATAAGAAGTCAATAGCTATATGCTATCGTGATATTTCCTAATCTTCCAGATTTTGTAGACATAGATGCTTTCTGTATATTTGCTTCAGGGAATCCGGTACCTACGCTTCTGGGTGACGTCTATCATTCTGTTCACTACAAGAATAAGAACCGGAGGGGAAAGAACGTATCTTGTTGTGTTCCTTTGCTGTACAGGTGGTTTGCTAGTCATCTTCCCAAATCTGGTCCTTTCATTACTACTGCAGGTACTTCAGATTGGTCTGAGAGGTTGATGAGGTTGTCTGTTGAGAACATTATCTGGTTTGACAGAGATATGTTGGATACTGAGATCATTTATAGTTGTGGAGGTTTTCCTAATGTCCCGTTGGTCGAAAGGAAAGGATGCATCAATTATAACCCATCCTTGACGATCAAACAGTTTGGGTACGCCTTGAGAGATCCTCCTAAGGAAGAAGAGATACAAGAATCTCTGTATCTCACTGGCTTGTTGGAGGGTGATACTTTGCTTAGAGTTGAGGCTGCTTGGAGCAGAATCCACAGGAAAGGGAAAGTTTCTCTGGGGAAGAGTAACAGTCGAGCTTACGACCCTTATTTGACTTGGATCCATGAGAGAGCTGCGAAGTTTCTAATGCCTTTTCCATCTATTGAGCTTTTGTACCCTCTTATGATTGAGGATCCTACCACTATGGATATCCAGAAGTATAATCAGTTGCGGTTTGAGAAAGAAGAGTTGCGGGAGGCTAACGAACAGTTGGAGAAAGAGATCATTCAGATTCAGAGTGAGAAGATTGAAGTTGTTTATGCATCCAAGAGGAAAACTGAGCTTGTGAACAGGTTGGGTACAGATTTGACTAAGGAGACTCGTTCCTGTGAACGTTTGGGTTTAGATCTGAAAGTTGTCAGTGATGTTCTCGCTTCTAAGAAGAAGGACTTGGATAGGGCTTATCTGGAGATTTTCAAGTTCAATGATCAGTGGAATGCTACTCTTACCAACAATAAGGAGCGTAAGGATAAGCTGAAGCAGCAGATCGCTAGAATGAAGACTCAGCTTAGGGCGAAGGATGAGAGGATTGCAGATGAAGCTTCAATCAGACGTGACCGTGATTGCAGACTGAACGAAGCTTTGGCAACCTTGGAGGATTACAAGCTGAAGGTTGATTCAAAGAGGTGCAAGCTAGAGGAAGTCTTTGGTGAGGGAGCCTGGGAAGACTATGTTGAGGGTTTACAGACCACTATCAAACAGAGAGAGGCGCTCATTCAGGGGTTACTCGTCAGACCAGACCATCCTGAGACACAGGAGCTGTTGGAGGAGTTTCGTGCTCGTTGTCGTACCTGATGTCTTTCATTTCCTTTGTAGCTTGTTGCTTATGTTTGTATTGACCATCACCAGACCTGTTGGCTAAGGTCCTTCTGTTGATTCTTTATACTCAATTGTATGCTTGTACCTTGCCTGTTGGGCCTTCTCTTGTATGTATGAGGTGTTTGTCTCTAGGCTTGGATATTGGTTTCCCTATGTCTCGTTGTTCACGCAGGAACTAGAATCGAGGGGAAATGTCCCTGATGTATATATATGTGTCTGCATTTTGCATAGAATTTTTGCATAGCAAGTGCAGTGGAACCATTGATCTTATTCATGTTGGTTTGTTAGCTTGTTTCAGGATAAACAATCAGACAGTTCACCGCTACGCCACAAGAGGGAATCAACGTAGAGTTATGGAACAAGTGAAAGTTGAGATGCAAGAGATGAGGGACAGGACGACTCAATTTATGGAGCTGATGCAGGGTGTGGCAAATGGCCAGGAGCAACTGAGGACTCTGGTCCAGCCATTGATTGCTCGTGTTGACAACAATGGTGTTCTTCATGGAGGTGTTGCTGCTAACCCTCCTCGTAGTGAGATTGGTATGCCACATGCCAACGTTGTTCCCACAACAGTTGTACCTCCAGGCGGAGGAAATCAAGCTGCAATTCCTATTCCTATTCCCACGTGTGCTGTTCATGGGAATAATGCTCCTCAATGGGATGAAGATCAGCAGGAAGATTCTTTTTCAATGAGGGAGCTGCCAGTGGAGACTGATAGGAGGTTCAAAGTGCTGGAGGACAAAATGAGGAGTTATGAGAACCAAAATTCCATGGGGCTAGACATGGCCAATCTGGGGCTGATCCCGGATTTGAAAGTTCCGCTGAAGCTCAAAGTCCATAACTTTGACAAGTATAAGGGAACTACTTACCCAAAGGTCCATTTGTGTTCTTATTACCGCAAAATGTCTGCTTACTCGGATGACGAAAAATTGCTCATGCATTTCTTTCAAGACAGCTTGTCTGGACCCTCACTTGAGTGGTATATGGGACTGGAGCCTGTTAATATCCTCAGTTGGAGAGACTTAGCTGAAGCCTTCGTGAAACACTATTAGTATAATAGCAAACTTGCGCCGAACAGGGTCCAGCTTCAAAATCTATCTCAAAAGACTGGTGAATGCTTTAAGGAATATGCCCAGAGGTGGCGCGAACTAACAGCAAGAGTGCAGCCTCCGATGGTACAGCGTGAACTGATTGATATGTTCGTGGCTACTTTTCCTGGTGTCTATGTTAGATCCCAAATGTTGTATATATTTGACCCTTTTTAATAGTGTTTTTACTTGTTTTTTATCTAGTAGTGTTTGATTTAGTAGTAGAATTTGTTTAGTTTCATTTTGTTGTGATTCAAGTGAATGGTGTTCGTAATATTGTTGTTAAGTGTGCAGATTTGACACTAATAGGAGCACCTTGGAAGGAATGAATTTGAAGCTGCCTGAAGAAAGTTGAAAGATTAGAGCATTCGCCTGGCGAAGCCCAGCGAGTTCCAGCGAAGGTTCGCCCGGCGAGTGCTGGCGAGCCAAGGCAAATAATTCAGAATAAACTCCCAAACCTAAAGGGCAGAAAGTTTGCCAAGCGAAGGTTCCAGCGAAGCTTCGCTGCCATTCGCCTGGCGAGGGTTACGGCAAAGAAGTCTCAACTTTCCTCTTGCAATTCCAGTAGCAAATCAACACAAAAGTCGCCTGGCGAGTGATGCCAGCGAATGTTCGCCTAGCGAATGTTTTGCTTCGCCTGGCGAAGGCGCGACACACCAGAAGGGTGATTTGCTTGTTGGAGGCACCTTGAAGTGCCAAGATATTTTATGTTCGCCTAGCGAATGGGCGAAAACAAAGCTACTTTTTGACACTTTCTAGTGCCTTATAAGTACCATGCTTTAGCTACTTTTGGAAGGGACTTAGAACATTTGCAACATAACATTTTCTGACCTAGAATTAAAGATAGCTTAGTTTTTCTTGCTTTTTGGCTCATCTTGTAATCTTGAGAAGTGGAAACACATCCATCATCAATCCTTTGAAGTGGATGTTCTTCATCTTCTCCATTTTCTTCTTGTTCAAGCTACCCATGAGAATGAGTAGCTAAGTTCATCTTTTTGTCAAGGTTAGATGTAGGTAATCATTAAACTTTGTATGTGTATGGATGATCCTCATTTGTAAACTCTTGAAAGATCAATATATGGTGAAAACCTTGTTTCATTTACAATCTTTTGTGTTGGTTAATGATTGAGAGATATTTCCCAACTCTTGACCTAGGTTCTCATCCTTCTCTTTTCTTGAGCTAGAAATAGTCTTGGATGGTTTTGTTCACTTAAAATGTTAAACTTTAAAGTTGTCATTTTGATAGATTGTGTGACAAATCAACGAACATATGCATGTAAAGTGATTACCGAACCCTAACTTTGGCAATCTTTATTTAAACCGTCAAACCATTATTTTCTCGCATTTCTTACTTATATGCAAAGCTACCGTTAATTTAAAACCAAACCTTTTGTTACTATAAAGTTACGAATTTAACAACTGTCGAATGGCGGCAATATCTCATATTCCCTGTGGAGACGATAACAAAAACCCGACACTTGACCACTATTCTAACAAAATGGCGCCGTTGCCGGGGAATATAAATTGATATTGCGAGCATCGCAATAGTTGCTGAATTTTTAACTTTGAATTTTTGACTTGTGCTTGTAATATGTTTGGTTTAGTGAGCAGCCTTTGTTTTATGCGAGGACAGATTCCTGAGGACCAAATTCTTTTTGATCCAGAGATCGAAAGAACCGCAAGGAGGCTGAATAGTAGAACAAGACGGAGGAAGCAACAAGCTAGACAATGACAAGAGCAAGGAGAAAGTTCCTCTACACTACCACCATCACCACATTTAACACCAACTATGGCAACACCTCCACCACCACCTCCAGTTTCCACTCCATGCACGAACAGTCCAAGACATACAGCTCAGTTCGCACGGAATCTTCAAAACGGAAGATAAGCTGAGATGAAAACGGGAATCCTAGCTCTAGTTTATCAAAATCCTTTCACGGGATTAGACCATGAGGATCCGTTCACCCATCTTACAAAATTCTATGAGATTGCTGGCGCAACGGGAGCAACAGAAGCTGACAAAGAGTCATTGTTTAGGAGACTATTCCCTCATTCCTTGATTGGGAAAGCGAAGGAGTGGTACCTTGATCAATCGACAACAATCATGACAGATTGGAATCTTCTAGAAGAGAAGTTTCTTGAACGTTTCTTCCCACATAACCGATTCATGGAGGCTAAAATTGCGATCACGGTATTTTCTCAAGGAGCTAGTGAATCACTAAACGAAGCTTGGGAGCAATACAAATCTATGTTAAGAAAGTGCAAGGGACACGGTTTCGACGAGCTCACTCAAGTTCATATTTTCCGCAATGGACTCCTTTCGGATCACAAGATCTTATTGGATGCTACGGCGGGAGGATCTTTGATGTCAAAAAGTGCAGATGATGCAATTGCAATTATTGATAAGATGACACTTAATGATCATCAAGGGAATCATAACCGTGGGGTGACTCAAAGAAAACCGGGTGTGCTCAAGTTAGGAACAAATGACGCTATTCTTGCACAAAACAAGCTTATCTCACAACAAGTGGAACTGTTAACTCAACAAATAAAAGAGTTAAAAGAACCGTCAAAAGTTAAACAAATAGCTTGTTGTGAACTTTGCAAAGGTGAACATGACACCGGATTTTGTCCACCTCCAGGTTTCGAAGAAGTTAATTACATGGCAAATCAAAGAGATTACCAACCGAGGCAACATCAACAACAACAACACCACCAAAATCCATAACAACAAAACTATCAAGGCAACCAAGGGTACCAACCTAGGGGAAACTATCAACATAACCAAGGTTATGGGGGTGGTCCTTCCAACCGTCAAAATCCCTATCAAACTCAACAACCACCGGTCGTAGCTTCAAAATTGGAAGATACATTGACACAATTCATGCAAATGTCAATGGCGAATCAAAAAAGTAACGATGCGGCAATTAAAGATCTTGAGACTCAAGTTGGTCAACTTGCTAAGCAATTAGCAGAACAACAATCTGGACCATATTTCTCGGCAAATACGCAAACAAATCTTAAGGAGCATTGTAAGGCTATCAAAACGAGAAGTGGAAAAAAGTTGGTTGACGAGAGTGAAAAAAGAGAGGTAGAGAAAAAATATTGATGAACTTGATGGTAGAGTTGGGGAGTGGAGTGAGGATGAAGTTGAAAATAATGAGAAAAATGGTGAAGTTGAAAAGAAAGAAAAATTGGTTGAAGTTGAAAATCAAAAAAATGATGTAGTTGAAAATAAAACAAGTGAAAAAGTCGTGGTGGAAGAAGTGAAGAAGAAAAAAGAGAGAAATTCTAGAAGGAAGGAGGTAGTGAGCACTACTCCGGTCCAAAATTTACCTTATCCTCATGCTCCATCTAGGAGAGAAAATGAACGGCATTACGCCCGGTTCATGGATATCTTTAAACAACTTCAAGTCAATATCCCGTTTGCCGAAGCTTTGGAGCAAATGCCCAAGTATGCCAAGTTCATGAAGGACATACTCACCAAAAAGCGAAGGTATACGGAACCAGAAACAGTTGTTCTGGATGCGAGTTATAGTGCCATTATCCAAAAGACTCTACCGAGAAAAGAAGTTGATCCGGGGCGAGTCACCTTGCCGGTTATAATTGGCGACGTTTATGTTGGAAAGGGGTTAATCGATTTGGGGTCAAGCATCAATCTTATACCTTTATCTATTATGAAAAAGCTTGGTAACATTGAGATTAAATCCATTCGTATGACATTGCAATTGGCCGATAAATCTACTACTCACCCTCATGGAGTAGCTCAAGATGTATTGGTAAAGGTTGACAAGTTTTTCTTTCCGGTTTATTTTATTGTCATTGATATGGAGGAAGACGATGATGCGCCGTTAATTCTCGGAAGACCATTCATGAAAACCGCTCGTATGATGATTGATGTAGACGACGATTTAATAAAGGTGAGGGTACAAAACGAAGAAGTCGCTTTTGACCTTTTTGAAGCAATGAAGCACTCAAATGACAAACGTGATAGTTTCCAGATTGATGTAATTGAAGAAGCCACCTTTGAAGTTGCGAAACATGTTCATGACATAACTCCCATGGAGCTAGCCCTTGATGACTCTTTTGAAGTTTTTACCATTGAAGAAGAACAAGCCCTCGAAGAATGCCTCAAGGAACTTGATAATTTTAAAGAGTTGCAACCATGGGAAGTGGAGGAGGAAGTGTTGAAAAAGGAGATTAAAGATGAAAAGCCAATGATTGAATTGAAGGAGTTACCAAATAACTTGAAGTATGCATTCCTAGATGAAACCGAAGAAAAGTCGATTATCATAAACAACCTTTTATCTAAAAGTGAAGAATCTCGTTTAATTGATGTGTTGAAAAAGAATCGAGAAGCGATGGGGTGGACTCTTTCCGATCTCAAAGAAATTAGTCCCTCCTATTGCATGCACAAAATTTTAATGGAGGAGGATTTTAAGCCGGTGGCGCAACCACAACGCCGCTTAAATCCTACAATGAAAGAGGTTGTTAGGAAGGAAGTTGTCAAGTTATTGGATGCGGGAATGATCTACCCTATCTCGGATAACCCTTGGGTGAGTCTGGTGCATGTGGTTCCTAAAAAAGGTGGCATTACCGTTATTCGTAGTGAGAAAGACGAGTTGATCCCAACAAAGGTAGCAACGGGGTGGAGAATGTGTATTGACTATAGGCGGTTGAATACCGCAACTCGGAAAGACCACTTCCCACTTCCGTTCATGGACCAAATGTTAGAGAGACTCTCTGGACAACAATTCTATTGTTTTCTAGATGGCTATTCCGGGTACAACCAAATTGCGGTTGATCCGACCGATCATGAGAAGACGACTTTCACGTGTCCATTTGGAATCTTCGCTTACCGCAAAATGCCCTTCGGGTTGTGGCGCCGGCAACTTTCCAAAGATGCATGCAAGCCATTTTTGTCGATCTTATAGAGAAAACAATGGAAGTTTTCATGGATGACTTTTCGGTGTTTGGTAGTTCTTTTGGCTTATGTCTTGAAAATTTAGAAACCGTGCTTGAAAGGTGTGTGAAGACCAATTTGGTGCTAAATTGGGAGAAATGCCACTTTATGGTGACGGAGGGGATTGTTCTCGGTCACAAAGTCTCGTTAAAAGGGCTCGAAGTGGATCATGCTAAGGTTGATGTGATCAAGAAGTTGCCTCCTCCAGCTAATGTAAAGGGTGTCCGAAGCTTTCTTGGGCATGCCAGTTTCTACCGGCGATTCATCAATGACTTCTAAAAGGTGGCTAGGCCTTTGAGTAACTTGCTGGCCAAGGACCAGGTATTTCTCTTATCTGATGAATGTTTAAAAGCTTTTGAGATTTTGAAACAAAAATTGGTCACCGCTCCAATCATAGTTGCTCTGGATTGGAATTCAAATTTTGAGCTAATGTGTGATGCTAGTGACTATGCTATTGGAGCGGTGTTGGGCCAACGAAAAGACAAAAAATTTCATGCTATACACTATGCAAGCAAGGTTCTTAATGACGCGCAAATTAATTATGCCACAACAGAAAAAGAATTGCTTGCAATAGTGTATGCACTTGAAAAATTTAGGTCATATCTCATTGGGTCTAAAGTGATTGTTTATACCGACCATGCGGCAATAAAATATCTGCTAACCAAACCGGATTCAAAGCAAAGGCTTATCCGTTGGATCCTTTTGTTGCAAGAGTTTGATGTAGAAATTAAAGACAAAAAAGGATCCGAAAATTTGGTAGCAGATCATTTATCTCGCCTTGTCAATGTGGAGGTGACTACTTTAGAAAAGGAAATCCGAGAAGAGTTTCCTGATGAAAAACTCTTTAAAGTTCAAGTGAGGTCGTGGTTTGTGGATTTTGCAAACCACAAGGCGAGTGGTTTTGTGCTGCCCGACCTAACTCCTAATCAAAAGAGGAAATTCCTCTCGGATGCCAAGTACTATGTGTGAGATGACCCTTATTTGTTTAAGCTGGGAGGTGATAATTTGTTAAGAAGGTGTGTTACGGGTGATGAGGCCCAAAGTATTCTATGGCACTGTCACAACTCGCCTTATGGCGGTCATTTCAATGGGGCTAGAACGACGAATAAAGTTCTTCAATCGGGATTTTATTAGCCTTCTATTTTTAAAGACGCAAATGCCCATGCGCAAAGTTGTGACAGTTGCCAACGAAGTAGTGGAATAGGTAAGAGAGATGAGATTCCTCTTCAAAACATTCAAGAGGTTGAACTATTTGATTGTTGAGGTATCGATTTTGTCGGACCATTTCCACCCTCTTTTGGTAATGAATACTTGTTGGTTGCAGTTGACTACGTGTCAAAGTGGGTTGAGGCGATTGCCTCACCAAGGGCGGATTCTAAAACGGTCATTAACTTTTTAAAGAAAAATACTTTTTCTCGTTTTGGAACCCCCCCGAGTGTTGATTAGTGACGGAGGGTCACACTTTTGCAATTCACCGTTGGAAAAAGTTTTACAACATTATGGTGTGACGCATAGAGTGGCAACTCCGTACCACCCACAGGCTAATGGTCAAGCTGGGGTCTCGAATAGAGAGATTAAAAGAATTTTGGAAAAAACCGTGTCGAACTCAAGGAAGGATTGGTCGCAAAAGTTGGATGAAGCTCTATGGGCGTATCGCACGGCCTATAAAGCTCCAATTGGGCTAACTCCATTCCAATTGGTTTTTGGTAAAACTTGCCATTTACCGGTTGAAATGGAGCACAAGGCCTTATGGGCCTTAAATTTTTTAAATTTTGATAATGAGTTGGCCGGTGAAAAGAGGAAGGTGCAACTTCTTGAGTTGGAAGAGATGTGCAATGCCGCATACCACTCAAGTTGGTTGTACAAGGAGAAAGTAAAAGAATACCATGACAAAAAGCTCCGAAAGAAGGAATTTGCGCCCGGGGAGCTTGTGCTATTATTCAATTCCAAGTTGAGATTATTCCCTGGCAAATTAAAATCAAAGTGGTCCGGACCATTCCGCGTCAAGGAGGTGAAAACTTTCGGGGCAGTGGTCATTGAGGATATGGAGAGAAAAGACAGTTGGACGGTCAATGGCCAGCGTTTAAAGATATATCTCGGCGGTCATGTGGACCGAGAAAGTTATGATATTCTTCTTGATGTTCCAGCTTGAGCAACATGGACCGTCGAGCTTATCCAATGTTAAACAAGCGCTTGTTGAGAGGCACCTCAACATTGTAAGTATTTATCTGTTTTTGTTCATTTTCTGCATTTGTGTGAAAACAGCATGCAGCAGATTCTAATTCTACTGTCATGTTCGCTAACCTTCGCCTGGCGAATGGTAGCGAGTATTCGCCTGGCGAACTCAGCGAAGCTTCGATGGCTTTCGCCTGGCGAGTGTGGCGTATCAGCATACCCTAAATTGCCACATCAGTTAAAAAGTTGGGGAATTTGGATGGGTCATTTGGGCCCATTAACCGTTACACTTTCAATTCTGAAAACCCTAACCTCCCTTTGCCTCTTTTCATTGCCTCACTCTCACATTCCCTCCCAACTTTCTCTCTTGTTTTGCTTTCTGCGAATTCCTCAATTTCAATCCTAAGGTATGTTCTCTTGTTTATTCTTCTTTCAGTTTGTGCATTGTTATTGTTGTTCTCTTCTACTTATGTGCTTTTATGTTGTGGAATCCTTGAATGTGCTTCTGAAATTGTGTTAGGTTAAGAAACCCCTTTCTCTTTTTCTGTGAAAATTAGTGCATGCATGTTCAAATTGCTACTGGTAATGAGAATGAGGGATAGAATACATTTGGTTTGCATCTAACACAATTGCAGAAGTGTTGTTTGTCTGCATTTTTGCACCTTCATTGGCATTCGCCTGGCGAATGGTAGCAAGCATTCGCCAAGATTCGCCCAGCGAACCAAGGCGAATGCAGCAAAATGTTTCTTTCTTTGTTATTTATTGCTTCCTGTCCCTTTCTAACATCTTGTTTCTATTATGTTTTTTTTTAACATTGTTTTCATATGGGACCCAAGATGATGAACGCCAACAAAAGAAAGGCCTCGACTTCTTGCACCGTCCCAATCCGTTTTGATCAAGATCAGTTCCGTGGTGCCACTCATGCTGCTCGTTACGAGGCCCTTGAGAGAAGGACTATCATGGCAGAAAAAAGGTTTCAACTAAGTGAAAACCGGGCAATACCGCACTATTGATGCCCTGTTTGTGACAAAGAAGTGGGAGAGACTGATGACCCCCTTGGATGGGTACAACGCTGAGATAGTCCGAGAATTTTATGCTAACGCCCTCCCGGATGATGATGAGGTGTTCAGTTGGACCTCAATGGTCTGTGGGGTCGTGGTACGGTTTGATCGGCGGGCAATCAGTAATGTTTTGGGTAACCCTCTTTCTCTCACAGGTAGCCAGATTGACGAGTATCATCGTGATTTGAATAAGCATCGGGATGTGGATGCTATGACCAAAGATTTGTGCTTAGACGACCTCAGTGTGGTGCGAAACTCTTCTGGAGTAGCTACTCGGTAGCTCCACACTGATATGAAACCTCTGGTGCAACTGATCCTGTTGTTTGTTCTTACCAACGTTGTACCAAGGTCCCATCACAGTTCAGTGCCCTTGCCTATTGCGCATCTGATTCACTCGATCCTGCAGAATGTTCAGATTGATATTGCCCGCATCATTGCGGATGAGATGTGCAATGTTGTCCTCAATGGACGTGGAGGTATAGCGGCTCGCAAGAATGCCCCGCTAGCCTTCCCGTGCCTCATTATGTCACTTTGTGCTTATGCTGGAGTGGATATACCTCAGAGGAGACAGGTGACTATTCCTGCGGCAATTGATGATAAATATGTTGATAAGTTTTGTAGAGCTAGGTCGGCTGTTGGTGAGACTTCTGGTGCCGGTACTGATGCCGGTGGCACTTCTGGTTCTGGTCAGGCTACTCCTGCTTTCTACCCATTCCAGCAGGAATTTTGTACTTATAATTGGGATTGGATGGCTGCTCAGCAGCGTGCCACTTGTGATTTGCATGACTCCATGCAGCTTTTGCAGCTGCAGATACGTGACCCTACCGGCAACCTCTCGATGATGACAAGGGAGCAATTCCTTGAGCATGTTGCATGGCCTGTGGACATGCCCAGTTTTGGTAGGGGGAGGATGCTGAGGATGATGATCCTGCTGGTGATGAGGGAGAGGGTGAGGATGATAACGGTGAGGAGGGCGGTGAAGATGATGATGGTTATGACATGTCTGAGGAGGAGTGATCTCTTGGTGTTTGGTGTTTTGTTACTTCCTTTGTGCTACAAAGTGAAGTTTATTTTTTTTATCCTGTTCTTGTTTTTATCTTGTATTTCCTTTCAGTTGTTGTGATGTACTTTTGGGATTGAGATTCTATTTTGTACTTGTACCTTTTAAGGTACTTTTGACTTTGTTGGTGTTATACACCGTGTTATCTTTTATTATTATTATTAGCATATTTTGTTTTTTTTACTATTATTATTATTTCTTTATTGTTTAAGTTTTATGTTAAGTTTTATCTAAGGGTGGTTGTGTTGTGAATATTTTAACACCCTATTGTCGACATTTAGTGCCTTTTGTAGATATGCAAAAATTTCGTTCAAAGTGGGACGGCGATGATATTATCGTCTCACAAATTTGTTGGCAAGGTACTTATTACCTTATTCTAGAATTTAGAATGTTTTGGAACTTGTTATCCTCTGAAAAATGTTGTAACTTTGCTTCTTTTTGCAACTTTGAGGATTGATATGTCATTTAGGTCCTAAACCACAAATGAAAGAATCCTCCCTTTAATTGTATATATGTTATGGATGGATGATGAATTTTGTGTATACTTATAATTCATGCTCTATATTTTCTTCTTTATAATTTTGTGGAAGTTTTAGAGAGGATCAAGGCACTTGTTTGTATAGAGCACAACCATTTCCATACACGTCCTGTGAGGAGTGTGACTTTCGTTAGCCCCTTTTGAGCCTTTCGAGTTTCTAATTTTCGATTTCTTCTTGAACCTTGTTATGCTTAAATTGTTTTTCTTGCTGTAAAAACTTGGAACATTCACTTTGGGTGGAGTTGGAATTTAGTTTGGGAGATCAGAGAAAGTCGAGAAAATTGTGAAAATCTTTCAAGCAAGCGGTGTGAATAAAGATTGTTGAAATAATCAAAAGAAAAGAGAAATAGAACACAATGAGGAAAAAAAAAGAAAAAAAAAGTATGCTTGCTTGAAGGAAAGAAAAAGAAAATAATTGTGCAAAAGACTTGTGAGGGTTGGCATTTGTAGGAATTTGATGAATGAAGTGGTGATGTTGTAAATACCTGTATATTGAGTGTTCCCGAGCATCGGCAATTTCATTTCAATAGCCTTATAAATGACCCTTTGTTGTAATCCGACCAAGCTACAACCCTTGAAGTCCTATGTGATCTTTAACTTCCATAATTTTGTTGTGAGCATTTAAATATTGTATGAATTGTGTAGTATTGCATTATTTGTCATTGGAGTGAATTTTTGTCCCGCGCTTTCATGCGTTTTTACTTCAATCCTTCTTCGAAGTGGAGTGTTAGAATGACATGTCATGAGAATTAGTTGTTTCTTGAAGCATTGTTTGATTTGTTTTAGAATCAAGTTCTTGTACATTATCTATTGTGGAATTGTGTAATGTTTAACTTGTTGCATTTGTTGTGTGTTTGAGCCGAATATTTAAACTTTGAATGAATTGGTTCTTGAGCAAATCCTCCTTTTTGTTTTGAGAGGCATAATTTGCTTGAGGACATGCAAATAAGTTAGTTGGGGAAAGTTGTTAAATCCTAAATGTTGTATATATTTGACCCTTTTTAATAGTGTTTTTACTTGTTTTTTATCTAGTAGTGTTTGATTTAGTAGTAGAATTTGTTTAGTTTCATTTTGTTGTGATTCAAGTGAATGGTGTTTGTAATATTGTTGTTAAGTGTCCAGGTTTGACACTAATAGGAGCACCTTGGAAGTAATGAATTTGAAGCTGCCTGAAGAAAATTGAAAGATCAGAGCATTCGCCTGGCAAAGCCCAGCGAGTTCCAGCGAAGGTTCGCCCGGCGAGTGCTGGCGAGCCAAGGCGAATAATTCAGAATAAACTCCCAGACCTAAAGGGCAGAAAGTTTGCCAGGCGAAGGTTCCAGCGAAGCTTCGCTACCGTTTGCCTGGCGAGGGTTACGACGAAGAAGTCTCAGCTTTCCTCTTGCAATTCCAGTAGCAAATCAACACAAAATTCACCTGGCGAGTGATGCCAGCGAATGTTCGCCTGGCGAATGTTTTGCTTCGCCTGGCGAAGGCGCGACACACCAGAAGGGCGGTTTGCTTGTTGGAGGCACCTTGAAGTGCCAAGATATTTTATGTTCGCTTGGAGAAGGGCTCTGTTCTCCTGGCGAATGGGCGAAAACAGAGCTACTTTTCGACACTTTCTAGTGCCTTATAAGTACCATGCTTTAGCTACTTTTGGAAGGGACTTAGAACATTTGCAACATAACATTTTATGACCTAGAATTGAAGATAGCTTAGTTTTTCTTGCTTTTTGGCTCATCTTGTAATCTTGAGAAGTGGAAACACATCCATCATCAATCCTTTGAAGTGGATGTTCTTCATCTTCTCCATTTTCTTCTTGTTCAAGCTACCCATGAGAATGAGTAGCTAAGTTCATCTTTTTGTCAAGGTTAGATGTAGGTAATCATTAAACTTTGTATGTGTATGGATGATCCTCATTTGTAAACTCTTGAAAGATCAATATATGGTGAAAACCTTATTTCATTTACAATCTTTTGTGTTGGTTAATGATTGAGAGATATTTCCCAACTCTTGACCTAGGTTCTCATCCTTCTCTTTTCTTGAGCTAGAAATAGTCTTGGATGGTTTTGTTCACTTAAAATGTTAAAATTTAAAGTTGTCATTTTGATAGATTGTGTGAGAAATCAACAATGGATCAAAATGGTAAACATCACAATGTGAGTTAGAGATAATCATATTGAGAGGATATTGTGAAAGTGTTGATCATTAGAAGGAGTTTATGCAATGTTGATTGAACATATGCATGCAAAGTGATTACCGAACCCTAACTTTGGCAATCTTTATTTAAACCGTCAAACCATTATTTTCTCGCATTTCTTACTTATATGCAAAGCTACCGTTACTTTAAAACCAAACCTTTTGTTACTATAAAGTTATGAATTTAACAACTGTCGAACGACGACAATATCTCATATTCCCTGTGGAGACGATAACAAAAACCCGACACTTGACCACTGTTCTAACAGTCTACTATGAGAAGCTCATCGGAAGTATGTCTGGTAGTTTCTCCGACTTGATCATCACTGGGGAGAGAGTAGAAAACAATATAAAGCTGGGAAAGATCCAATCTGGTGAAGTGTCTTCACCTGGAGGAGGAGGTAAAAAGGTGCTCAAAAATAAGAAGCGTGAAGGCGAGACCAATTCAGTGTCTAGTTCCCGAGGGAATAGACGACCAACACAAAATTGTCAGTAGCAACAGGTTGCTAGTATCACTATTCCAGCCATTCCTCAACATCAACAACAACCACAACAACAACAGCAACAGCAGAATCAACAGGGTTATAGAAGATTTCAGGATCGAGGTCGGGTGGTGAATAGATAATTTGACGTGCCTCCGATGCCGTATTCTCAACTGCTTCAGACTTTGTTACAACTACAGTTAATCTAGAAGAGGACTATGGCTCCTCTGACAGGACCACCACCACCTAGTTATGATGCATATGCTCATTGTGAGTTCCATTCCGGGGCACCTGGACACAACACTGATAACTGCAAGGCCTTTAAACATAAAGTTCAGGATTTGGTGGATAGCAAGGCAATAAACTTTTCTCACGACGCTCCCAATGTCGTGCAGAATCCTATGCCCAACCATGGGGCAGCCGGAGTCAGTGCAATCATTGAAGACGAGAGTTTAGATCTGATAACTGATGTCAATGATTTGAAGACACCGTTGGGCTTTGTGAAGGAAAAATTATTGAAGGTAGGGATATTCACGGGATGTAATGAGTCCTGTGTTGAATGTTTGAGTCATCTCGAGGGATGTGCAAAGCTGAAGAGCTGTATTCAGGGTATGATGAATGACGAAATGTTGCAATTTGACCGGATTGTTGAGAAGAAGTCTGAAGAGGTAATGGTTGAAGAAAGGAATGAGGTTGCAACAATCTCGATTCCGTACAATACTATAACTATTCCTGCGCCTAGGCCGCCAACCATTATCATTACCAAAGCTGGTCCTGTGCCATATGAGAGTACCAAAGCAATTCCGTGGAACTATGGAGCGGAGGTATATTATAATGGGCGGAAACAGGAGCTGAAGAATTTACCGACTGATTATGTGGATAATCTAGTTGGAGCTGGAGGAATTACTCAAAGCGGTAGAGTATTTACATCGCCTAAAGTGGTCGCTGACAGAGTTGATAAGGTGAAGAAAGTAGTGGTGGAAGAAACTTCTCAAGCTGGTGAGAAGAATTCTTTAGAGAAGGAAGCGAAGGAGTTCATGCGATTAATAAGAAAAAGTGACTACAAGATAGTGGATCACTTGCAACAGACTCCTTCTAAGATATCTATTATGTCGCTGCTGTTATGTTCGGAAGCACACCGAAATGCTTTGCTGAGAATACTGAATACTGCTTACATGCCGCAAGAGACATCGGTTAATCAACTCGAAGGGGTTGTAGCGCACGTCAACGTAGGAAATGGTCTAGGTTTCACGGACTTGGATCTGACACTAAAGGGCGGGAATCATAATTGTGCGTTGCACATTTCAATTGAATGTCGTGGAGTCGTCCTGTCTCATGTGTTGGTAGATACAGGATCGTCTTTAAATGTGCTTCCAAAAAAGATGTTGATGAAACTAGATACTCGGGGCATTATGTGTACGTCAAGTGATCTCGTGGTGAGAGCTTTTGACGGTACCAGAAGATCTGTATTTGGAAAACTGACGTTGCCTATTCAGGTGGGTCCCGAAGTATTTGATGCAATATTCTATATTATGGACATTCAGCCTACCTATAGCTATTTGTTGGGTCGTCCATGGATTCACTCAGCCGGAGCTGTAACTTCCACACTGCACCAGAAGCTCAAGTACATGGTGGGTGGCAGTGTTGTCACTGTATGCGGAGAGGAAGATATAATGATCAGTCATTTGTCTTCGTTCAAATACGTTGAGGTGGATGGTGAAATCCATGAGACTCTTTGTCAAGCCTTTGAGATGGTGCAGATTAAAGACAAAGTGTCTGCTGTGAGCAAAGCGCCCGAAGTGGCCATTTCATCCTTCAAGGAGGCCCAAGCAGCAGTGTAGGTTGGGCAGCGCAAGGTTGGGGTAAGGTGTTGGATATACCCCATAAGCAGGATAAGTTTGGTCTGGGATACCGCCCATCTTTTTCGTCATCCTCACATAGGGCGTCGTGTTACAAAGGGTCGGTACAATTTACCAAAGGCGGGGTTATCTTCGAGTGGATCAACAATTTTTTAGATGAAGATGGGGATAGCGATTGCGATATGGACTCATGGATTCGGACATGAATTCTAGTACAAAGCCTCAACAATTGGTCTATCGAGGAATTCATTCAAGTGACAACGGAAGAGTAATACTTTGTTTTTCTGATTATCATACAACCCTATGTTATACCCAAAGCATAGTGGTTCTTATTTTTAGGGCCTGTCTGTTTATGCTTGCACAATCTTTTTCAATCAATCAAAGGGAGTTTTTCTGCATTCAAATATTGGGATCCTTGTTTTTCATGTTTTATGTTTAACAATAAAATGACAATGTGGCTTTGTGCTTGTTTTGATTACCATTTTAAGCATTTAACCATTATCATTGCAGGATTCACATTGCAGATGACACCGCGCCAGAGACATCTATGACTCGCTTCGACTTTGATAATCCGATATTTCAGGCCGAAGAAGAGATTGATGAAGATGAAGACTTACCAGAAGAGCTAGCTAGACTCTTGAAACAGGAAGAAAAGGTTATTCTGCCTCATCAGGAGGAAATCGAGGTTATTAATTTGGGTTCTGAGGAAGTTGTGAGGAATGTTCGGATAGGGGATGCGTTGCAGAGTGACATCAAGCAAAGATTGGTTGAGATGCTCCATGAGTATAGTGATATCTTTGCTTGGTTATACGAAGACATGCCCGGGCTTGACACAGACATCGTGGTTCATTGCTTGCCGTTGCGTGAAGAGTGTCCGCCAGTCAAGCAGAAGCTCAGGCGTACGAGACCAGATATGGCTGTGAAAATCAAGGAAGAAGTCCAGAAGCAGTTGGACGTAGGATTTTTAGCCGTTACAACTTACCCTCCGTGGGTCGCCAACATCGTACCTGTACCTAAGAAGGACGGTAAGGTACGGATGTATGTTGATTACACATATTTGAATAAGGCGAACCCGAAGGATGATTTCCCGCTCCCCCACATTGACGTATTGGTTGATAATACTGCTCAATATTCCGTGTATTCCTTCATGGACGGTTTTTCCGGTTATAACCAGATCAAGATGGCACTGGAGGATATGGAGAAAACAACATTTATCACGCCGTGGGAGACTTTCTGTTATAAGGTAATGCCTTTTGGGTTGAAAAACGCAGGGGCAACCTATCAACAGGCTATGGTCACTTTGTTTCATGATATGATTCATCATGAGATTGAGGTCTATGTTGATGACATGATAGCAAAGTCACAAACGGAGGAAGAACATCTAGTCAATTTGTTGAAGCTGTTTGAGAGGCTCAGGAAATTAAAATTGAGGTTGAACCCTAACAAGTGTACTTTTGGTGTCAGGTCAGGAAAGCTTTTGGGGTTCATTGTCAATGAAAAAGGAATTGAGGTCGATCCTGCAAAAATAAAAGCTATTCAAGATATGTCAGCGCCGAAAATGGAAAAAGAGGTTTGTGGTTTCCTGAGGAGATTGAACTACATTGCTCGGTTCATATCTCATCTCACAGCCACATGCGAACCAATGTTCAAATTGCTAAAGAAAGATCAGGCGGTCGTCTGGAATGAAAACTGCCAAAGGGCATTTGATAAGATAAAAGAATATTTGCAGGAACCTCCGATACTGATACCCCCAGTTGCTGGAAGACCTTTGATAATGTATCTAATGGTTCTTGAGAACAACATGGGTTATGTTCTTGGTCAGCATGACGAGACTAGAAGAAAAGAGCATGCAATATACTATCTGAGTAAAAAGTTCACAGATTGTGAGTCTCGGTACTCAATGTTGGAGAAAACATGTTGTGCACTCGCTTGGGCTGCCAAACATTTGAGACAATATATGCTGAATCATACAACCATGCTGATTTCGAAGATGGATCTGATTAAGTACGTCTTTGAAAAGCAGGCACTATCAGGGAGAATTGCCAGATGGAAGATGGTACTGACAGAGTACGACATCCAATATGTTTCCCAGAAGGCTATCAAAGGGAGTGTTCTATCAGAGTATCTCACTGAACAGCTGATCGACGACTATCAACCGATGAAATTTGATTTTCCTGATGAAGACATCATGTATCTGAAGATGAAGGATTGTGATGAACCGTTGCCTGACGAAGGTCCTGAGCTTGGCTCCCAATGGCAAATGATATTTGATGGTGTTGTTAACTCCTACGGTAGTGGAATTGTGGCAATAATCATGACTCCCCATGGGTCTCATATACCATTCACTGCCAGGTTGACATTTCCTTGCACCAACAACGAAGCAGAATATAAAGCGTGTATCATGGGGCTGGAAGAAGCTATTGATCTGAGGATCAAGAACCTAGATGTGTACAGTGATTCAACGCTAGTTGTAAATCAAATCAAAGGAGAATGGGAGACCAAGAAACCCATCTGATTCCTTACATGAACTACGCAAGGAGGCTATTTCCATTCTTTGATCGTGTAGAGTTCCATCACGTGCCATGAGCGGAGAACCAGATGGCAGACGCTCTGGTGCTGTTATCCTCAATGTACAAGGTGAACTATTGGAATGATGCTCCAAGAATAGTCATCTCGCGCCTTGATAGGCCGACGTTTGTATTTGCCATTGAGGAAGCCTCTGATGGCAAGCCATGGTTTTATGACATCCAGAACTTTCTTAAGAAATAAGAATATCTGCCAGGGGCGTCGACCCGGGATAAGAAGACTCTGAGAAGGTTGTCTGGCAACTTTTATCTGAACCAAGATGGTGTACTCTACAGGAGGAATCATGACTTGGTATTACTCAGATGCGTGGACGAGAAAGAAGCAAGCTTGCTTGTGGAAGAGATCCACGAAGGTGCTTTTGGTACGCATGATGGCAGGCATGCCATGTCTCGAAAGCTGTTGTGAGTAGGGTATTATTGGAAGACGATGGAATCTGATTGTTTCAAATATGCGAAGAAATGCCCTAAATGCCAAATTTATGCAGACAAGGTTCATGTGCCACCGTGTCCTCTGAATGTCATGGCGTCTCCTTGGCCCTTTTCCGTGTGGGGCATCGACATGATTGGCAAGATTGAGCCAACTGCATCCAATGGACATCGCTTCATCTTGGTAACCATTGACTACTTTACCAAGTGGATGGAAGCAGCCTCCTATGCAAATGTCACGAAGCAAGTCGTAGCCAGATTCATCAAGAGGGACATCATCTGTAGATACGGATTTCCCGAACGAATCATTACTAACAATGGTTCGAACTTGAATAAAAAGATGATGAAGGAACTGTGCCAGAGTTTCAAAATCGAGCATCACAACTCATCGCCTTATCGTCCGAAGATGAACAGTGTTGTTGAAGCGGCTAACAAAAATATCAAAAAGATAGTGCAGAAGATGGTTGTGACCTATAAAGATTGGCATGATATGTCGCCCTTTGCTTTGCATGGATATCGTACTACGGTACACACTTCAACTGGGGCAACTCCTTTCTCGCTGGTGTATGGTATGGAAGTTGTCCTACCATTAGAAGTCGAGATTCCTTCTCTGAGAGTTCTGGTCGACGTCAAGCTCGATGAGGCAGAATGGGTAAAGAACAGATTGAATCAGCTTAGCCTGATGGATGAGAAAAGGCTAGCGTCTATTGCATATGGTCGGTTGTATCAGAGCCGGATGAATAAAGCCTTCGACAAGAAGGTGCGCCCTCGAAGCTTTCAGACGGGCGATCTAGTATTGAAAAAGATTCTCCTTCCACAAACAGATCACAGGGGAAAATGGACTCCCAACTATGAAGGTCCATACATCGTGCGAAAGGTCTTCTCCGGAGGAGCCTTGTTGTTATCCACCATGGATGGTGAGGATTTTACATCCCCTGTGAATGCAGACGCAGTTAAAAAATATTTTACTTAAAGAGACCCGCTGGAAAGAAAAAGACTATCCAGGCAAAAATGGGGCATCCCGGTGAACCATAAAAAGAATGGGTTCGGGAAAAAGTAAGGGATAAAAGAAAAACATGTAAACCCGCAAAGTTGAAAACCTGAAAAGGCGAATTTGGCAAAAATGGGTATCCCGGTGAATTGAAACCCCGAAAGGGTGATTCACAAAAGTTAGGAATTTCAAAAGCAAATGACTGCGGTCTGCGTTTTGAGCTTCAGAGATTAGTGGATTGAGGGAGGACCTGAGGGCCATTTATCTAAATCAATTTCTTCGAAAGACGAAACATCGGGAAAGCATCGGAGTCATGTGAGTCATAGATGGATCAACTTATGGTGTTCGTCTGTGCCACATTGCCGACATTCTGTATATTTTTGTGCATTTCTGTATATTTATGCGCAGCTTCCTCTTTTCAGGGGTTGCATCTGTTGTAAAATCTTGCCGATTTACAGGCCATCTGTCAATAAAATGTATACTATTCAGTAATTGTTTGTTTTGCTTTAGCCTTACTGTTTTGTTTGTGAAAAACGTCTGATGTTTTTGATAAACTATGCATACGTAAACTTGCAGGCTTTGCCAATAATCGTTAAAACTTTGAGTTATTTGAATAACGTCACAGATGATGGTTGAGATAGGTCCTTTGCACAGGATATCTTGTCTGTTTGTTCATTTTTGCAGAAGCGTTACCCTTGGGGAAATTTGTCAAAGATGTATCTCCGGTATGATCACCATTTCCCCAGCTATTGAAGTTTGAACATCTCTATCCCTGGTAGAGTTGTATGCAGATGGAGAAAGTAGTTAAAGGTGTACGCTTTTCCTCAATAGTTGGTGGGTACACAGTTAGCTCTTTGCAATTCGAGACCGAAGTCTCCAGCAGAGTAAGGTTATCCCCAGAGGGTCGAGATTGATATTCCAAGCAGATTAAGTGTGCACGGTTATCCCTAGCAGTGGGTCAGTATACATTTAATCCTCGTAGATTGCAAGTATGCACTTACTCTCCTCAGTGAGTTGAGATTGGATTTCTTTCCACCGTGCAGGTATGGAACTTTTCCCAACAGCAGGGGCAATGTCAGGTGTTTCCTCCCCACAGAGTTTGAACGTATAACTTTGTATCCCTTTAGAGTTCAAGTTGTTGACTCATCCCTAAGCAGAGGTAGATGTTGTTTTCCTCATTGGGCGATCCCCAGTAGAGTTGGCTTTTCCCCTAGCAGGATCGCAGAGTTGTCTCTATCCTCAGCAAAGTCAACATGAAGTAATCTTATTTCCCCGCAGAGATAGACTATTTCCCAGCAAACTCAGTAAGTTTGTAGTTCCTTAGCAGAGTGGATATGTAGCAGAGATAGATTATTCCTCAGGTGAGTAATTCTCAGCAGGTTGGATTTTGACTTTTTCCCTAATAAGTTGTCACTTTCAGGTGAGTATTTGTGAGCCATTCAAGGATATTTTATTCAGCAAGGCATGTTGTGAATCTCAAGTGTCGATTCTGGATCCCCCACAGAGTTGTTGATTCCCCAGTAGGGTGAATTTGTTTTCAATGTTTGGTTGTCTATCCGGCAGAGCTGTCTTTTCCCCAGAAGAGTTGTATTCTGGAAGGCCGTTCAGGGCATTTTCCTCAACAGGTTTTGATGTGAATCCCCAGCTGAGTTTGAACTTCTTGTTCTCGTAAGAACTTTGTTCCTCAGTAAATAAGTCGTCCAGGGCTTGTTTCCCAGTTTAAGTCTAGTTGCGATTGGCATGTGATAACCTTTTTCCCCAGTAGGGTGGCTCTGGGTTTTCTCTTCAGCATTTATTTTGCTGATTTGGTTCTGTTGCGTTTTTCATTCTGTGCATAGCATCCTCCAAACGCGTAGCATTTCCATTTCGTATGGAGCATTACGTCATTTTCAAACATATGCATGTGAAACATAAGACAGGTGGTTACCTCTTTGTTTGCAGGTGTATATCCGATAAATGACTGATATCTTTGCCCAAATGGTATCCAGACCATGGAAGTTTCTATTATCCCGTGTGGTATCTAGACCCCGGCTTACGTTTTTCCCAGCGGTGTCGCCGGACTTCAGCTAATGTTATCATCAACTCATGTGGTATCCATACCCTAATGAGTATATTTGTGGTGTATTCCTTCATCTGTTGAGTATCCAGACTCCGGTAAATTACGTGAGTATCCAGGCTCTGGCAAATTTCGTTGATTCATTTTGTTCGTGTAGTGTTCAGACTCCGACAATTTGAAATGTTACCTTTCAGCCCATATGGTATCCAGACCATGGTGCAATCTTTGATGGACGTGTTCATCTTATTATGTGTACCTCAGCAGAGTTACTTGGTTAAGTTTCTTTGTACTCTCAAAGCAGAGTATTTGGTTAAATTTCTCTTTTTCTCCCTGCTAGAGTTGCTTGGTTAAGTTTCTCTCGTTCCCAGCGAAGTATTCTTGTGATTTATTAAGGTGTTTATCAGCTTCGATTGATCCGGCCTTAAGGTTCGATGCTTGCTTTTATTTAGCGAATTCCTGACGGCGATGTCAGATGTCCTTACCTTTGGGTTCGATGCTCGATTTTATTTAGCGAATGTCTGACGACGATGTCATATGTCCTTACTCTCGGGTTTGTTACCTATTGGTTGCAATAGATGCCTGACGGCGATGTCGGATGTTTCTTAACTGCGTGGATACTTGACGGTAAGGTCAGATGTTTTATCCCTTGCAGATGCCTGGTGACGATGTCAGATGTGTATCAACTTCGTGGTCTCTTGACGGCGATATCAGATGTCTTTATCAACTTAATAGAGGCCTGGCGGCGATGTCAGATGCTATGTGTTGACCCGATTTTCAATTTTGTTACTCGCTTTTATTTAGCGAATGCCTGGCAGCGATGTCAGAGGTCCGCGTCTTTAGATCCGAAGCCTATTTTTATTTAAAAGATGTCCGACGACGATGTCAGATGCTTTGCCGACTTAATGTCGATGCCTGAAGGCGATGTTAGATGCTTTGCCAACTTAATGTCGATGCCTAACGGCGAGGTCAGATGCCTGACGGTGATGTCAGATGCTTTTCCGACTGTATGTCGATGCCTGACGGCGATGTTAGATGATCTTTCTGATTTAGTATTCGATTGTTACTGTTGCAACTATCAGTTCAGTTATTTCTGGAGATCTTTATCCCTAATCAGAGTTTGTAGTTTATTTCTGCGGTTGGAAAATTTTCGGGTTCTTTGGTATTCAACCGTCTTCTACCTTGATTGTTTGAAATTCGTTCGCTTTTCACTCATTCTCGTCCAAGTCGCTTGAATAGGGGCATCTATTGTACCCCAAAATTTGCCCAACCTTTTCTTTACTTGGCTTATGTTTTCACTGCATTATTCTAGCATTTGCATTTGCATATCATTGTTCATTTGCATGGGATCAAGAGGTGTGAATAGAAAGAGGAGGTTTGTCAAAAGGGTTCCAAGCAAGCTTGAGTGGTCATCAAGTCATCAGAAGTTGGTCAGAGCTCTTTGAGAAAGTGAATGGATGTATATTGCTTATCTTCTATCTTGGAGGCCAATTGAGGATCATCTGAGGATCACAAGTTCATGGATATGGATATGAGATGTTGTGAATCTCATTGAGTGCTTTGAGAGCCATTGTGGAGCTTATTCAAATTATTACATCATGTGCAAGAGGTTGGAGTCAAAGGATTGCACACCTAGGGTTTCATCTGCCTAGTGCAAGATCCATTGTGGATTTGAAGGAGATTAAGACTTAGTTCTTGGTCTTTAGAGTCATGGAAAGTTATGTTGAGGCATCTAAGATTTTATTTCAAGATCAATTCAAGAAGAATCAAGAGGGTGAGAAGTTACTAAATTAGGGTTTCAAAGGTTTGTGAGTGTAAAATCCCCTATTTAGTGCCTAACTTCAAGATCACATATCTCAAGATACAAGTTTCATATCACTTTGATGAAAACATGAGACTTGTATAACATGTTCCTAGCTTTATTTTGAGTACTAGAATTCATCCATTGGGTTTCTAGAACTCAAGTTATGATGTTGGCAAGTTAGAGGTCTCAGATGGATCATATTTTCAGTCAACAAAAGTCAATCAACTTCCAAGGCACTTTTGACCTAGAATCATATTTCTCCTAAACTTTTGATGAACATGAAAGTTGTTCCTCATGATCTTAGCTTTCCAAAAAATCCTAGAAGTCCTTCATCTTATTTGTAGAACTCAAGAAATGAAGATTGCAAGGCAGGGGTATTTTGGGAAAGTGAGATTATAGGTCATTTTCATTATAGGTCCTTTTCATGATCTTAAGCATTTCAAATGAAACTTTCTTCAACATAAAAGTTTCTTTAAGTGATCTCAATTCCATCATGGAACACAAGTTTGTCATGAATTTGGCAAGGTTAGGGAGATTGGTGAAGGAATTCAATGGAAAAATGAACTTGAAGTCATGAATTAAATTGAAGTGGTTTTAATTCATTTACATGCCATATTTGTGCTCATTTTGATTCACTTTGTCATAACAAACAAGATGCACAAATCAATTTTGGTTCATAATGTGAAATGTACATGGAAATCAAGGTTACTTCATAAAGAAGTTTCAAATCAAATCTCCACCATTGGATCAAATTAAGGTTTAACTCCCATCCACATGATCAAAACAAGTTGCCAGCTGATGGTTCCAATCAAATTCAAGGGGAATTGGAAGGAGATTCACGTATGCATGAACTCATTTTTCAACTTTGGGCATTTTTGAAATTCATCCCAACCAGGCCATATTGGGCCTCCAATGCACTCTAGATCCATCATATAAAAGTTTCAGATGAAATTTGAACATTCATTCATGCATTTTCATAAAGAGAGAGCACAATTACAGTTGGAAATTTCAAGAGCAAATTGGAAATCGTGAATTGAGATCATAGCAAATTCAAGCCAAACCAAAGCAAGCATCATCTTCCTTGAAGTTCATTGAGTGTTTTTGCACAATTTCAAGCAAGCTCAAGCGCATTTGAAGCTCCAACGGAGAGACTCCGTTAGGTAACCTTCCAATCAAAATTTATCTCATGATATGCATTAGATCCACGCCATTTTTGTTGCATCTGAAGACCTACACTTGGTAGGCAAAATCTGGATAGTTAATTATGATGATTTCAGTTTTGAGCTTAATTTTTCAATCGTGCAAATCTCTTTATTTATGCTTGATAAATGAATTTGGACAGTGGATCCGTGATCTACATAAGTTCCTCTTTAATTTGGTATAAAATTTGGTGCAATTTGGTTGAGTTTGGAACCTGTAACTCCGGCTGCATTGCCGGAAAAGATGACCGGAGAATAGCTCTGTCGTCTGGTTCGTGTGTTCAGGCGAGCTTACGTGTCTTGCTATGTGTGCGCATTGACTGGTTGACTGATCTTGATGAACGGTTGTGATGAGATCTGACCAGTACGCGTGGATAGCTGACCTCCAAGTCAGTTAAGTGAAACGGTGCGTTTCACTTCTTGAGTTTAGTTGGGCTCAGAGCGCTATCTGCACCCCCTCTCTTGTGAGGCCCATTGGTTTTGCCTAGTCTGCTTGCTATTTGCACCACTTCTTTTATTTGTTTTATTTTCTTTTTTATTTCATTTCTGTTTCAATTTAATTCTTTTAAAAATAGTTCCAAATGTGATAAAATCCCTCAAAAAATATTCTTAGATACTTTAATGTATCATTTAATTTTTGGAAATTTTTATTTTCATTTTTGGTTTATTTTTCATTTAAAATGGGATTTATTATTTGGAGTTATTTTTAATTGAATTTTTTCTTACTCTTATTGTTTCTTGCTTGTTTCTTGAGCAATCTTTTTCTCCAATGGTTGAGACTCTTTTCTCATGTGAATGATGAATTGGAGAGTCTTATAGGATGATTTTTCCCCTGGTTTTACCATTTTTGGTTTTACTTTGACTTCATTTTATTTGACCCTCGACAACCCTCCTTCAAAGTGGAGCATCCTTGTGAATCAAATTCTTTGATGATGCTTTGAAGTGACTTTGGTTGTGATCTTTTGGCCTCCGGTTTCCAACTCTTTAATGAGCATTTGAGATTTTATTTGGTTATTGTTGAGCCTTTTTCCTATTTTTGAGGTAACTTGCAAGTCAAGTTACTTCTAAGGGTGGTTCATACAAGTACTTGACCTAGTTTGAGTTGGAAATGACACTTGTGGATCCCTTAAGCTCTCAACTCTCCTTGATTCTTATTGTCAACATGTTGATCTTGCTGGTTTTCAATTTATAGGTCATACACTTGCTTGCCTCTTGTGCTAGGTTGCATTCCTTTTAGGCTTTCCATTTGAAGTTCAAATGTTGAGAGTGTTTAAGACCTAGGTCTTTTGCCATGCCTAATCTTGCAATCTCTTTGATGTGTGTTCTTTCTTGCTTTGTGCATATTCTTCCTTTTCTATTAACTCTGTCCAAGGATCCTTGAGTCTCATTTGAGATGGTTTGGTCCCTCCTTTGGAGGTACTTTGAACATGTCATGAATGATGATTCTTTTGACGATTGTTGTATGCTTTCTTGCTTTATCTCTTTTGTGTGCATTCTTTCTTCCTTCTTCTTTGCATCTCTCATATGCATGCTTGAGGTTGAGATGTGTTTGTGGAGGCTCTTGCCCCACACTTTTTTCCTACCTCACTTTCATTCTAATTGAGCATTACATGTTTGCATACTTGCATATTTTCTTTTAACTTTTGCTTCCTTCTTTTGTCTTTCTTTGCCATGTTCCCTTAGGACCTCTAATCTCTCTTGTTCAAGAGAGGTTATGATAGAACTTAGGTTTGAATCCATGTATGATAACATTAGGTAGCAATCCTTTTCATCCCAATCATAGGTGCATTTTTTATGAGAACATTAGGTTGAGTCTTAGTCTCCCTTAGAGTGTCTTTCTCTTCTCATCTTCAAACTTCTTTCAAAACACTTAATAAAGGTTAAGGATTGTTGTATGCTACGAGCCTTAAGCACTTGTGAAATTGTGATTGGGGGGCCTCCTCTCAATTATCTAGAGTGTTTAGCGTATGTCCTTTGGACGATATGCGACGCATTCGCTCTTAGGTCATAGTCTTTAGTGCAACATGAATTACAAACAATAATCAATGCACTTCTTCTCTAAAAAACACAAAAACAAACTTCAAACTTTTTATCCTTAGGGATCTTAATTTGGAAACATTTTCCATAAAGAGAGTTTTGTTAATTCTTGGTTCTACCACAAACAGGTAACGCCTAAGTCTCCAATGGTCGAGCTGCATACACCTAACTGCTAGAACTAAGTTTTAACCCTACTCGGGTAGAACATTTGAACCAACCTATGGTCTTGTTAGCCCAAACTATGTTTGCTTTGATTTCTCATACCAGATGAGGATACGTAGGCACAAGACGGCGATGTCTTGGCGAGCAACCTTCCCCCACTTTCACCTGTAGTTTGCCGAACTACGTTGACTCTGACTTTCCCATTGCACGAGGGAGTACGTAGGCATAGAGCGGTGATGCTCTGTCGAGTCTCTTTTCTTTTCTTTTGTCCCTGAGTTGTAGCTTAGATAGTAAACACCCTTTTAGATAGACAATAAAGTGTGGATCCTGTCGAGTACGACGGACGTGAGGGGTGCTAATACCTTCCCCTTGCGTAACCGACTCCCGAACCCGAGATATGATTGCGATGATCTGTCTTTTCCCTTTTCGTTAGGTTTTCTCTGATCGTTTCCTTTCCCTCTTTTGGGATAAATAACGAACTGTGGAAACTCTTCTGTCTTTGCCGACCCCTCTTCGAAGTGATGCAACATCAGGTTGCACTTAACACATGACTCCAAACAAAGAACTGTTCGAGGAGCTATCAGATCGAGATGGTGGGTCAGTGTTGCTGGGAAATAACCAATCTTGCAAAATTGCAGGTATTAGATCTGTGAGATTCAAGCTTCATAATGAGTCAATAAGGTTATTAACTAAAGTCAGGTATGTACCTGATTTGAAGAGAAAATTTATTTCTCTCGGTGAATTCGAAGGGAAGCGATATGTTTTTCAAAGAGAGAAGAGTACCCTAAGAGTCATGAAGGGGTCGAAGGAAGTCTTGAGAGGTGTGAAGAAAAAAGGCTTGTATAACCTTGAGGCTGAAGTTGTAAGTGGTTCGACAAATGTTGCATCCACGAAACCGTTGTCGAAAACAGAAATTTGGCACATGATATTGGGTCATGTCAGTGAAAGGGGTCTGGTCGAATTAGGGAAACAAAATCTGCTTAAAGGAGACAAAGTCAAAAAGCTAAAATTTTGTGAACCCTGTGTACTTGGAAAATCTTGCAGAGTGGAGTTCAACAAAAGCAAACAAAGAATACCTGGATCCCTTGATTACATACATGCTAATCTTTGGGGGCCTGCAAGGTGTCCATCACATTCAGGAGCAAGGTATTTTCTATCCATAGTTGATGATTATTTCAGGAATTTATGTGTATTCATTCAGAAGACTAAGGATGAAACTTTTGAGAATTTCAAAGGTTGGAAGACTCAGGTCGAAAATTATACTGGCAGAAAGGTCAAGAGGTTGAGAACCGACAATGGCCTTGAATTTTGCAATGAGGCGTTCGATAGTTTTTGTGTTGCCTCGGGTATTGCAAGGCACAAAACTACTTCAGGGACTCCACAACAAAATGGTTTGGCAGAAAGGTTTAATCAAACTATTTTGGAAAGAGTTAGATGCATGTTGACTAGTGTTGGGTTAAAGAAGATGTTTTGGGCTGAGGCTATTTTGACAGCAACTTATCTGATAAACATATGTCCTTTGGCTGTGTACGATATGAAGACACCTTAAGAAGTTTGGTCAAGACATCCACCTACTCTCGATAGACTGAGAGTATTTGGCTGCATGGCCTATTCTCACATTAGGCAATACAAGGTCGAACCTAAAGCTCTGAAATGCATGTTCATGGGATACCCTGAAGGAGTCAAAGATTATAGACTATGGTTCCTAGAGCCAGGTCACGGGAGGTGTATCACCAGTCGAGATGTAGTTTTCAATGAAGCTGAGATGACTTTCAAGAAAACTGATGATGTTGACGAAGAGCTAGAATAGGGAGAGATTTCTGTTAAGGTGGAACATGTTGATGCTGAATTTCGTATCCCAGATGAAGTCGAAGAAGAAACTATTGTCGAAGATGAGGAGACTGATAATGACTACCTGCTAGCAAGAGACAGGTCGGGGAGAGTCATCAAGCCACTTCAGAGACTTAGGTATCCAGATCTTATAGCTTATGCCTTAATCTCTGCAAGTGAGGTTCTCGATGAAGAATCTGGAGACTATAAGGAAGTTATGAGGAGTCAAAAGAAGACTGAATGGCTGAAGGCCATGGATGATGAGATGAAATATCTTCATGATAACAACACCTGGGAACTGATCAAGAAACCTGTTGGAGTCAGGTTAGTCGGCTGTAAATGGATTTTCAAAGTTAAGGAAGGAATTGAAGGAGTGACGTCAAAAAGATACAGGGCAAGATTGGTCGCTAGGGGTTTCACTCAAAAACAGGTGTCGACTTCAATGATGTGTTCTTTCTTGTTATGAAGCATAGATCCATTCGAATGTTGCTTGCCACGGTGGCACAGTTTGACCTTGAATTGGAACAGATGGATGTGAAGATTGCATTCTTGTATGGTGATCTAGATGAAACAATCCTAATGAGGCAACCTGAAGGATATGTCAAAAAGAGGAAGGAAGATTATGTGTGCAAGCTGAAGAGATCCTTATATGGACTACAACAATCTCCTCGGCAGTGGAATAGGAGATTCAACAAGTTCATGGCACGCATAAGTTTCATTAGAAGTCAGTTTGACCATTGTGTTTACTTTAGATTTCGACCAGATAATTCATTTGTTATTTTGTTGCTTTATGTGGATGATATTCTAATAGCAAGCAACAATGTCGAAGATGTAATGAGGGTGAAGGATGAAATAAATAAGGAGTTCGACATGAAATATCTGGGAGCTACGTCCAGGATTCTTGGGATTGACATCTGAAGAGATAAAAAGCAGTCGAAATTATACTTATCTCAAGAGGAATACCTACGAAAGATTCTTGAAAAGTTTGGTATGCCGAATTTAAAGTCTGTTGTGACTCTGACAAACCCTCAATTTAAGCTGAGTATATATCAGTGTTCCAGTACTGATGTCGAAAGAGCTTATATGAATAGCATTTCATATGCTAATATAGTGGATTCTTTGATGTATGTTATGGTCTGTATTATACCCGACATAGCATATGCAGTAAGTCATATAAGCAAGTACATGGCAAATCCTGAAAAGGCTCATTAGAAAGCATTGAAGTGGATTCTAAGGTACATAAATGGGTCTCTAAATAGAGTCCTAATTTATGGCGGAGCCTTGGGTGAAGATAGTAAATCAGCAATCGAAGGATATGTCAACTCAGATTATGCAGGTTGTATGGATTCTAAAAAATCTATTTCTGGATATGTGTTCACTATGTTTGACACATCAATTAGTTGGAAAGAAACACTTCAGAAGGTTGTTGCCTTATCAACCATTGAAGTAGAATATATCGCCCTGACTGAAGCTGTGAAGGAAGCATTGTGGCTTGAAGGTTTTGCAAAGGAGCTGAAATTTCAAGGTCGAGTTGTCACTGTTAAATGTGATAGTCAAAGTGTAATACATCTGTCGAAGAATCCAACCTATAATGAGCGAACCAAGCACATTGATGTGAGGCTGCATTTCGTCAGAGGGGTAATTGAGCGTGGAGAAGTCCAAGTGCTGAAGGTTTTGACATATCATAATGTTGCTGATATGATCACTAAGACGTTGTCTAGTTACAAAATTTTCCATTATATGCAATTGATAAAGCTGCATGAAGAAAGTTAGTTTGTTTCTTGATGGTAGAGTTAGATCCAAGGTGGAGATTTGTGAGATATTGGATTGAACTCTAGTTAGCATGTCGTCGAAGTTTGCTCACATGCTGTTGTCGAAAACCTACATATTGTAGTCGAATTGTGTTCTAGTATGTAGTTGTCGAATTGGGCCTTGTGTTAAAGATCCAATTGTTTAAGTTAGATTGTACCCTAAGTTAACTTGTAATGGATAATTGTTAAAAAGCTCATTAGTTTAGTATGTTAGATTTTATTATAAATAGCATACTAGTCTCTCATCTTAGGTGTTGTGTGGCAAAACCTAATTAGGGTGAGAGAGTTATTAGTTATTCTTGAGTACTTGTAATCTGTTTTATAGAGAAATTAAAGAATATCAGTTATAATCAATCCTTGCTATTTTCCTTGTTTTTCCTTAACTCTAACCCTTGTGTGTTTTTTGATCATAAAGAAATCGAGTATATTTTGTTTTAAGGCATCCTAATTTACATCAAAATGGTGCAGTGAGCGTGGAAAAGATGCGTTCAACAAATTTTTGGATAAATATATGGTGTGTTTGTCACAAAAGTGTTGTTCTAAAAATAAAAATCTCACAATGTTTAATGTTCTCTAGTAAAAATCTCCCCTAACAAATTTTGAATTACTTATTACTATTTCTTTGTTTTGTTTAGTGAAGTCATATTAAAAAAAAAACACAATACTCCATCCGCATCAATTTATTAAAGTTCAATTTTTCACACGAATATTTAAATTTTTGTTTTGTTTAAATATGTTTAATGAGAAAAGTTAAAATAAGTTTGATTGTTGTTTAAGAGAAAAAATTGGAGAGAAATCAAATAAAATGCAATTTATGTTTAATTTTATTTTTAAAAATAAATTTCTTAGAATAAAATATTTAAATTAATTAATGTTTTTTTTTATAATTTCAAAAAAATATATATGTTTTTTTCTTATAAATTGATACATTGGTACTTTTCTTTTAGTTATACTAACGTCTTCGTGTATGTTGATATATTTATACTTTTTGTCTGTCCAAATATTAAAATTATAAGACAATGTATTTTATTTAATTTTAGTAATAATTTAATATTTTTGTATGATTTTTGGCTAGAAGTTATTAAAAAATTGGAATTAATATATATTCTTCAATCCTTTTTATAAAAGATATTTTATTTTTTAAATTTGTTGAAAAACTAATGTATTAGAGTATATATAGACTAGATATATTAAATATTAAATAAATTTAAAATTGAATTATAAAAAAAGGACTGAGGGAGTATTTGAAAACACACAAGTATATATTTTTATCATTTCAAAATTAATAAAATCAATCTGTATTGTTTTTCATAAATAAATCTAAACACTTGATTTGATTGAATCCAATGTGGTGCAATATACAATAATTGAAAGTCTAAAATAAAAATAATTAGATCAACCGAGCGGCGGAATAAAGCAAAAGTTAAAGAATAAATGCTTATAGCTCAAGTTATAAATAAAAATAAAAAAAAGTTTCTTCAGCGACAGCACTTTGAACATAGGATTAAGAAAACAATCATAAAGACAATGGAGGAAAGAGCAATTGCCACCCCAAGAACAAATTTATTTGACCTATGATGATGTTCTCTTTTGTGTATGCTATCATCATTATCATCATCATAATCTGAATCACTACTGTCATCTTCAGAAGAATCCTTAGCTGGTGGAGGAGACATTGGCATCCCATGCTTATCACAAGGAGCAATCTCAAGCTTCAATTTTGATGACAGGACAGAATGGTTATAACACAAGTTACTGTTCCCGACAACCTTAAACGTTGTCAGTGTTTTGATAAAACTCATGTTGAATGGCACAACCCCACGTAGGTTGTTGTTAGCTAGATTCAAGTACTTGAGGTTTTTCATTTCTGATATGAAGTTTGGAATTGTCCCATTGAGCTGGTTTGAACTTAGATCCATGTGAGTTAAATCGGGTATTGCGGAAATTGAATCTGGGATGGATCCTGAGAATGAATTTGAAGCTAAGGAGAGATTTTTAAGGGAGATTAAGTCTCCTAATGAAGAGGGTATCTCACCCTTGAAGTTATTTGAAGAAAGATTTAAGCTTTCAAGGCTATCGAGCACGGTGATGGAAGAGGGTATGTTTCCTTTGAGATTGTTGGATGAAAAATCAATGTGGGTAAGGTTGGAATGGATGTGTTTTGGAAGATAACCAGTGAGGTTAGTATTGGAAATGGTTAAAGTTTTGAGCTTTTTCATGTGGGCGAGGAAGACATAAGGGCCGGAAGCTTTTATTGGGATATTTGAGACGGTTAGATCGGTGAGGTTTGCTAGGTGAGAGAGCCATACTCCTGAGATCTTGCGGAGGCTGTTGATGGAGGTGAAGGAGACGAGAGAGTTTGTGAGTTGAGGAGGGAAATGAATGGGGGCAATGGGGCAGTTAAGGAAGTGAAGTGATTGGAGTGTGGAGAGGGATTTGAGGGCATTGTAGGAGAGAGAAATGGAAGGTGAACAGTTGGAAAGGGTTAAGGAAATGAGGTGGCGAAAGGGCTTTGAGGAGTCACATTGTGTGGCATTGTGGAAAGATGGTTGGATGCAAGGGTTTTTGGATGTGGGGATGTTGAGGGATTGAAGGGCTTTCAGTTCGTTTGGGTCAAGAGTTGAAGTGGAAGGTGAAGAAGGTGAAGATGTTGGTGGAAGTGGTAGAGAAATTGAGGTGATAAAGATGGGGAAGAGGAAGAAGATGATGAAGAGGAGTTCCATACTTGATGATGGAAGATAGAGACAATGGAAGTAATGGTTGGAAAAGTGAGATGTTAGAGTGAGTACAAAGATTGGTATGGGAAAGTTATAGTAAAATAGAGATGGGGCGCATATTTACAAGAGAGAGAATGAGAGAAGCCTTTGCAAATTTGGGACTTGGGATTATGATTTACTTCATTGCTTGCCTTTCTTTGTTGCTTTTGATCCAAGACAATTCCAAACATTGCTAACAATCAATAGTATAACTTTTTCAAGACTTGTATACTTAATACAATTGAAGATTTTTAGTCTTAAAAAAATAAAAAAAATAAAAAATTTCAAGACGATAACTATAATTCAGATTTGTGTTCTTTTAAGACGCAAAAGTCAGATATTTTATCTTACATCGTATATAAGATATAATTCAGATGTGTATATCTATGAAAAGAGAAAATACAATATAAAAATTAGAATCAACATATACATTCGGAATAGATGTAAAATTGTGTCACAAACATTTTTTTTAACTTTATAAGTACCTTTTCTTTCTCATATGAAATGTAAAGAGTTTGGTCTATCAAAGTTTATAACATATATTTCCAACCATAGTTCAATATGGTTACACATTTCAACAAAGAACCAATCCTTATGATGAGTTGTGAGTTTGCACAAGCAATGGATCAAATCATTATCCCATGTATGCACCTTTTTACATATATTTCCAAAAATTCTTCAAGTGACTCAACAATCTATAGCAACACAAGTTTCAGCAATGGTCTCACTATCAACTTTGTTCACAAATGGATCTATCTTGACCCAAATAATAGAGAACACAGAGGCTAACAACACTGACCATAGAATAACAATGGTAGGAGTGCGGTTTTGTCGACCCATGAGACCTTTTAGGAATGGATAGAGATGAAAAATCACCCAGAAGGCAAAGAAAACCTTCCCAAAAAGAGGTCCCCAAGACTCATATCCTCCATTAAGTGCATCAGAAAATCCAGCAACAACACCAACCATGTTAATAATGATAAGAGTGGTTGGTGGAATCAAAAGAGTTGTCCATTTGATAATATAAAGTTCGCCAAACTCAGTATCCTCGGCAGCCTTAGCGGTGACAGTGAAGTTGGTATCAACACCAGCCAACATCTTAAGAAATCCTTGGAACACGGCGAACAGATGAGCCGAAGAACCTCCAATCACCCAAAACTGCTCGTTACGCCACAAATCTTCGATACAAACACCACTCCAACGCAGCTCAAGCACACTTGTCACTATAATTGAGAGGAAAAGTCCAAGAAAGAGAACACTTGCAAGATTCGAAAGCTGTAAAAAAACATGGTGTTTGGCATTAGTAGAATACGGATATGTTAAGACTTAGAAATGAAGATTAGGAGATTACCGTTGGTATGATGAATTTTCCTGTAAGAAGGCAAATTGCTGGCAAAGTACAATAAGCAACTAGAGGAAGTGATGTAAAAGGGTAGACAATGGTGTTTATATAAGCTAATCTCTGCAGCCATTTGAGACGGCCTCCTCCAACTGCATACCAAAGGGGACAGTGTCTGCTTAAGAAAATTTCAACTGATCCAAGCGCCCATCGAAGGACTTGGTGCAACCGATCAGACAAGTTGATAGGTGCTGATCCTTTGAATGCAGGCCTTAAGGGCATGCAGTAGATTGACCTCCATCCTCGGCACTGCATCTTGAATCCTGTTAAGATATCCTCGGTAACTGAACCATAAATCCATCCAATCTGAAAAGACAAGAACTTATGTTGATCAATCAACATAAAAGAAAAAACTGTATATTAACATTTAAGCCAAACCTCTTTTCCCCATTCGGTCTTCTCTTCATATCCACAGCTAATTACATGAATGGCCTCCTTGATCAGCATTGAAGGATCGGCGGTTTCTGGCACCCCTCCTCCATTCTCCATTAATGCAGATTCAATGAAAACAGTAGACAAGCCAAAAGTTTTTTCAAAGCTCATCTGTGAAATCAACATTGACCTCTCGTTCTCATCATAATCTGCAGAAAGAAAAGAAACCAGAAGAATATTACAGTTTACAGTGAGATGATTCTGCTATACGCTTCTCTAAAACTGATAGGCAAAATTAACTGTGCTTACTGTCAATCTCCCTGAGATTATAAATGGCAGCTTCAAAATCTGCCCTCTTTGCATCTCTAGAAACTCGCGACACGTCCTTGGTGGATATTGAGGGGAAGCAACAGCATGAAGATGTTGATAAATTGGCCATAGAAGGTGGGCTATAGCCATAAAGTGCTTGTCGATTGAAAACACATCCCGTCCCCACATACATTGGTCCTTGAATGCCATCAAGTCCTCTCATGTTAACCTGAAATGTATATAATTAAAATACTTGTTTGGTGAGATAAATTTTCTATCACATGAGAAAATAATGCTTTGCCATGAACTTACATCAAAGAAAACTGTATTGCGGTTGGCATACCGATCACTACGATCAATACCATCAAATCTTTGGGGGAACTGAACATAACAAACATCTCTACCAACTTCTGGATCCATGAGAAAACACATTGCTTCTCGAACAGCCTTACTGTTGTTAACATAATGATCACAGTCAAGATTGAGAATGAAGGGAGCATTTGTGAGAACTGCAGACACCCTCACCTGCATAGATCCATACAAACATCAAGCATTATAAAAACTTAATGACCTAATATAAAATATTATTAAGGTATCGAATACATACCAGCGCATTTTCAGCACCTGCTTTCTTGTGGTGTTGGTATCCTGGTCTTTTCTCTCTAGAAACATAAACCAGCCTAGGAAGCTCATTTCCTTCGATATCACGGGCACCAGTGTGTCCGAGGAAGACCTGGAAGAAATTTAGCATTGAGAATTGATTACACACTGAAATTAAAAATAATGGATATACCTGAATCATTCCAGGGTGATCACGCGAATTATTGCCAGGCCAAGGCATTCCGTCTTGCATACTCCATCCTTCTTCTGGTGTTTTCTGAGCCTTAGATACCATAGCATTAACCCGTACTTTGTACTCTTCATATTCTCTCTGACAGAATTAAAATGTAATCACACAAATGTGTCGGTTAACCAAGTAGTGAAGTTACAAATAAGTCGAGGAAGCTTTCACATGCTTACCTTCATCGCTCTCCGTTCCTTCACGAAAGAAGGCTGCACTTTGTCTTTGAGGTAGTCAATCTTTTGTGAGAAGTAAAACTCAGGTGCTCTTGGTTCAATTGAAAACTTTTTGCAAAATGGCACCCACTTTCTTGCAAATTCAGCTGTCTCCACAAGAGATTCAAATGTGAGCATTGCTGCTCCATCATCCGACACATAACAAGATACTTTATCTACCGGATAGTCCACCGCAAGGATAGAAAGCACTGTATTAGCTGTAATCAATGGTGGTTCTTTTAAAGGATCGACCGTACTGACAAAGAAATCAACAGAAGCAAGTCCAGAAGATTCACCCTCTCTTTCAAACCTGGTTACGTCATAGCATTAAACATTTTACTCATACTCCGTAATTGTATCATAGTGTTAAACAATATAATTTGTGCACTTACCTTGCAGAAAGGTTTTCGATGAAAGTGTGTCTATTAACCGGAGTCCATTTAGGGAACTGATCCAACACCCAGGAAAACGCGAACCAAATCTCACATATGATAGATGTCAACCACAGAGGAAAAGCACTTTCAACAGGATTTGTAACTCGATAATGGAAGAAAAGACCCAATATTATTAGCCGCACGATTATCACGGTTCTGTATGGTGCGAGTTTGGATTTTACTATTGGCACAACTAAGGAAAGCGGAAGAGCAGCAGCCTCTGTAGACCTGCAAAGCAGATCATGCAAATGTCATAAATGCACGAAACATAAGAATAAAATCAATAGTTTTTCAGGTACAACCTGACGCTTACAGCAATTTGATGAACAATTAACTATTAAAATCCGCGATTAGAAGATGAAACTTAATTTCAATTCTAAATGAACTTACCGTATTTCTTCCATCTGCTGCTCAGATGGAACTGCAGCCTTATTTTCAACCTTAGGTGCAGCCTTTTTATTCTTGTTCTTTTTATCCTTCCCCTTCCCTTTCCAGCTTTTCATCCGTTTTTTCCATGTTGAATTTCCAGATTCTTCAGTTACTTCTTCTACAAGAAAAGAAATATTTTTATTATCAATGATTATTTCTAACCAAATTTTACCACAAAATGTGGTCTAGAGTCTCTCATTTACCAATATCAACTGTCGAAACTGTACTGACGTGTCTAGCATGAAGTCCTCCAACATCCTACAAAATTCAAAGCAATGTTCGTAATTAGTAAATTACTGATTCTAATAACTTCACAATATTCCGAAAAAGTACAGATACAAAGTCCATATTTCCCCTAAAAAAATTTTATTGCTGCCAAAAACTAAGGTCGTTCTATCATGTAATAATTCGTAGTAACTCACTACATCAGAGTTATTGATCTGGGAAGCAAGTGTGGATGGATTTTCGTGAACCTCAATGACATCACCGTCGTTGTTGGCATCATCATCATCGTCATCATCCTTTGTTCTTCCTACGTAAAAATACAGACAGAAACATACTTTAGCATGGCATACTTAACAAAAATAAACATGTATTAAACGAGTATAATGCGCACATGAAAAGATTACCTTGATAGGGAGTGGCACAGTTCAAGCAGACACTATGTCCCTCATTGATTTCATGTTCAAAACATGCCTTACAAATCGGGTAATCACAGTCATGACAAGCCACAAACCTTTCCCCATTCTCACCAAGCAAAAGTTGCTCCCCACATATGTTGCAGAGGGGAGCACCAGATTGCATCATGTTTTGGCTCAGCAGTATAATATCTCTCTGACTATTTAGTTCTCAATCTGTGCTCATATGGAGTAAATATGAAATAGCACAACTCTGTTGAGTGAGTCGTTTGAGAATGCAGTTTTTGTAGTAGTGTGTAAAGGGTGGTGGGTTGTTTTTTGAGGTTGAGTAGTTAGTGTCATGGTTTCACAAAGGTAGCAGCTGAGAAAGACAGAGTTGAGAAGCAGTCAATTTTTTCGGATGATGAAGTGAACAAAGTTTCAATTTATTGCGGGAAATTCTCCATTATGAAGGCTTCACACAGTGGATAGTTGCAAGGGGAAATTCTCCATCATTCAGATTTCCAAACTATATCAATTTAGTATCTTTTTCAAAAATAAAAAATAAATAATCATATTAACTTATATATTATGATCTTCATACAAATAGTCTTGTTTGAACTCAATTTTAACTATTAATCTATTTAAAATCTTTATATATATATATATATATATATATATATATATATATATATATATATATATATATATATATATATATATATATATATATATATATATATATATATATATATATATATATATATATATATATATATATATATATATATATATATATATATATATATATATATATATATATATATATATATAGAATCGGATAATTATATAATGTTTTCGAGCAACATTTAATTTACATAATGAATTTCGAGATGGTATTGATAATTTTCAAGTTAGTAAAATATCATAGGAGAATTGTTGAGATCAACCCAGACGAAGAAAATCCAAAATATCATTAGAGTTTTATGGTAGAATATTAAAAATAATAATTTTTTGTTATTATTATTTTAGATTAATATAACTGAATTTAAAATTACAATACAATTATTTCGTATATTTCGCTATAAAATTTAATATATATATATATATATATATATATATATATATATATATATATATATATATATATATATATATATATATATATATATATATATATATATATATATATATATATATATATATATATATATATATATATATATATATATATATATATATAATTTAATATAATAAATTAATAAAAACATTAATTTCTTAATTAAGAATATTTTTTTTATGTCATTTTGTTTTTATCCGATAATGTACCAACTAATTTATTAAACATTCAAATTAATCTATCAATGATCAGATAGTTATCGGTAATCACTTATCAACTATAAAATAGTTTTACCAATGTGATTTTTATAATAAAATTTATTGTTGATCTCATTTTCTCTTAAATATATTCAAACATAAATTATTTTAAGAATAAGTCACTTCTATTCTTAATCAATTCATTCAAAACTAGTTTTCGTTGCAAAACCAAATAATGTATTTAATCAATATATTATCTATATTTATTCTATATTTTCTTGGTATGTTCTCTCTATCTAGTTTTATTCGTCACTTTTTACAAATATTGATACCTCTACTGTAATTGTCATAGAAATATGTTTCTCTCAGATGATTCAAATATGATAGATAGCACACAACTTCTTAACAACGCATAAGGGGCAAACGATTCACGTTTATGCAAAGATCCGTATACTTAGCTTACAGAACACACCCTATAAATGATCCGTATCTATCAAACAAAACAATATGGTTTTGTGAGGTCAATCAAAAATTCTTGAGTACATGACAGATGATCAAACAATTGTTGGTTCTCGGTACCAAATTGTTTATGCCAAACTGACAACATTAAATTACTAAGGGTGTGTTTGGTTCGGAATAGATGGAGGGTAGAAAAAAATTTTAATTAAATATGTTTGGTTCAAATTTTAGGAGAGGAAGGAAGGGGAAGGGAGCAAAATCCCTCCAAAATATATTTTTTTTGTTCCCTCCGAATTGGAGGGATTTGGAGAGGAGGGAATATGAGTTTTGATATTTAAAAATTATTATATTTACTAAAATATCCTCAGTTTAATATCAGTATTTCGAAACTATTCGTTTTCTTTCGTGTTATTACTTTTTCTCGATTGTTTCCATCAACTTATTATAATTGTTTTCCACCTTCAAATTATGTTAAAATTTCTATACTTAATATAAATCATAATCATTGTCTTTTTTTATAAAAAAAATTATGTTAGTTATATTCGTTTTTTTTTTTAATTTTAATATTTAGTAATAAGTTATTTTATATATTTGTGTTGTTATATGATTCATAACAATTTAAACGATGTTATTAGCATATAGTTTAATTTATGTTGAAAAGTTATAAGTCAAATCAATTGTACTCAATTTTTTAATTTTATGTGACAAATAAATACTTTTTTAATCACTCAATATTAGAAATTTTATTACCAACAAAAATACGCATGAATTTTTCACATTTTAATATCATATGACTTATATAAGATCCTAAGAATAAAAATGTAAATTATTAATAAAATCCCTCCCCTCCCCTCCTGAACCAAACATAATTTTAATTAAAATTTATCTCTTCCCCTCTCCACCTCTCTTTTGAACCAAACACTTATCTGATTAAAAAAATCACTCACCTCCCCTCCCCTTCATTAAAATCCCTCCCCTCCCCCTCATTTGAAACAAAAAGACCCGAAATCCATGATGAATGACATAAGACCCTACTATAAGAAATTACAAGTTGTGTATCTCAATATACTATACTTGCCCCCTCGCACACAGGTTTCACCGATAAATCAGACATTTCGCTCAATGTAAATAACACGGGTCAATTAGTTAATCTACCAAACTCTTTTTTTAAAAAAGATCAATCAAAATTCATGAAAGAACTACATTATTACATTAAAGTGCATTAAAACACACATAAAACCTAAAAAATTGTGGTACTACATAATTTAAGAAGGTATATCTAGACTAAAATCCTGTGTGTGCTTCTCAGTTATTCCTGTCAGGGAGCATGATCTCTCATTCGCAACACAAATCGTTTTGATTGCTCTCCAGGAATACTCAGCTTGAAACTATGTTATAGAATAGACCTTTACGGTTTTAGATGTGTCGCACACAACAAGGTTGTCTGTATCAGCTGAAGTGGTACATAGCCAATTGACCTGTGAAATAAAATATATAAGTGATCGCAGAACAGAAATTTTTGGCAGAAACAGAAAAAGAAACCGGGCACCAGGAAAGTTCCAATGAAATATGCTGCGAAACTCACCTTCTGAGGTACACCAATGTTCAAATGTAGGATATCATTGTTGCTGTCACTTGACCCGGCATCAGTATAACTCGACCAGTTCCATACCTTCACCAACTTATCATTTCCCCCAGATATTAAGAACTTCCCTCTTTCCCCGAACAACGAAAATGCCCTGTGTCACCCAGATCAGTTAGGGGTAGCGTGAAATTGGTTCAACAGTTTCTTAATTAGAGATAAGAAAGTGAACTCACAAGCTAGAAACAGCTGAAGTATGGCCACCCATACTGTAATCAAAATGCAACCTCTTTTTTACATTATGATCCGCATCTGTATTGCTAGTCGAACTACCGTCTTTTAATCTTGGTTGTGATCCTTTTCGTGTATTCGAAGAGGTTTTTGATCTTACAGCAGCGATTTCTGATTCAATATCAATAACATTAATAACTCCACCCCCTGCAACAGCACATACCTTGCCTAATTTATCTACCATGTCAATTTCTGGGACAGCTATTGCATGAATCAAAGAAGGGTTGAAACACTGCCCAGCCCCGCTATTACTTACAGTACCTGCAGTGCAGCAAGGAAGGATAACTGTTAGAAAAAATAAAATAAGTAAAGATGTGAACACTTGTGTTATTGCTAATATCAAATAGCAAAAATAAAAGGGGATGAAGTAGATGATTCTAGTCATCTCGTTCAAAACTTAAATTAATAAATACAAAGTAATTTACAGAAAAATATACCAAAATTGACTACTTTGTAGGGGCGAGCTTTGGAGAATTCCCACAGCACAAGAGTTGAATCAAGACCGCCACTAATTACTGGGAGAAAACAAACATAGGACTTAACTTTCTATAAATAATTAACTCAGGTTTCTAGAAGACTAGCATAAATACCAAACAAACTGTAAAATTTAATTATAAATGGACTTGTGCGTGTGCAAATTCTTTTTATTACTAGCATAAATACCAAAAAAAACTGTAAAGTTTAATTTTAAATAGATACTTGTGCGTGTGCAAATTCTTTTGATTAATATATCCAATTCAATATATAAGTCTATATGTATTTTTTTGGACTCAATATTAAGCAAGACTTTGTTTGACTACCTTCCCAAGATCGCCAAGGAAGGAATTCCACAGTGCTACATATCTACAATACAAGGTCAAGGTGAAATAAACAAAATCAAGATATCAAATTACCCATTACTTAATTATATAAGAACAGAACAATAGGAGAAATTGTTGGACAAAAAGTAGAAAGATGAAATATTAATTGGTTTGAAAAACTTCTAATTTATGTAATTAGCAGCCATGTAGTGAAGAACAGCTAAAAAGCAATAAGGATACACTTGTATGACCAGTTTCGGCTCTCAATGTTTTGTAAAGGCAGTGCTGCTTTATGTCAATTATCTGTCAAAAATACTACAAGTGAATAATAAAGAAAATAAAAAAGTAGAATGCAACATAAACTCAGCTTATTCTGAAATTAAAAGAAATAAGTAAATTAAAAGTGCATACAAAACAATAAACCACAGTACAGAGGAAAAGAAACAAAAACAGTTTCAAAATAATACATATTAAAAACAAACTGTATGTTACCAAGTTTTGTGGCAAGTATTGAAGCTTTTAGAATACAATACAAGGTTATGGTTTCTTATCAGAAAACATATCAACATTACTAGGAATCTCTTTGAAAGATCAATAGTTAAATATTTTAGCAAATGTCACCATAGGAAATAACAAGATAAAAAGGGCAACCTAGTGCTACAAATTTCTAGCAAGAGGGTCTAAGGAAGAGTCAGGCCCATTGTAAATTGCAAGAGACTGAGACCACAACTTGAACCTTTGACCACCTAATCACATTGCAGCAACTTCAACCTTTACATCAAGATTCTCCTTCAATAGGAAGCACAAGATGTATCCAAGAGATATATGGTGTCCAAAGGAGAGTCATAATCTGATCAATACAATAGTGATCAAATAAATGTACTAAGAGTAAGGGTGATATCAAGGACCATATACCCCAAAAGCTTAATGAGGCACTGGGAGACGGTATGTTTACTTCTAATTCCTATCACCTTATATCTGACTCTAACCCACTCACCCCATGTAAGATCCCTTTGGGTTGAAGGCAACTTGAAGTGTGAACAACAAACGGACTCATAATACCTTTTACTGCAATTTACATCATTTTAGATTGAATTCATAGCATTGGTCACACAGACTCAAGTATCAAATGAAGGACCAATTGATCATCTCAAAAGCTTATGCTATAGCATTAGATCAAGCTAATGAATGGCTTTTAAATCTCTAACACATTGAAAGTGGAACAAGATATATTTATATAAGACTATAAATGTGGTATTACACAAGGAAAAGAATAAATATGAGGCATACCTTCACTTCACCACTGTCATCTGCTGCAGCAAGAAATGAGGACCTTGAGTTGCATGTAACCTGCAAAATCATACATAATTGTAATATATAAGCATATTTTAACAAATGAAGGGAACCTCTAAACAAGGATAGGATCAATTAATATGTAATAGAATAGAGTAGTATACAAGTGACTATAAGTTCAGGTATAATGAAGTAATCTAGTTTAACAATTTCAATATCCTTTACTGAACAAGTAACAAATAAAAATTGTCGTATTTGTTCCAACCTAGTGGTTTGGCTATAAGGACATTTCATGTGGAATCCCAGATTCAAACTCAAATTACCACATTACCCCCTCCCCACAAGTATTTATAGGAATAGGTGTTGCCCACTAGGTCAATAGCAACCAAAAAAAGAGACCAAGTCTCTAGCCAACACATGAAATTTCTCTCTGTTGCTTTCAACATATGCAAATGGAATTCCCAATCTAAAGTTTTACATTAAATGAAATACAAGTTACTAATGAAAAACTTATGCAGACTAAGAGAAGAAATATGAAAGATTAAGCCGCTGAAAAAGAAAATTTTCTTATTCCGAACATTGTCCATTAACTTGAGTCATGATTACATTTATTAAGAGGGACTAAAAAATGAGAAAAAAAAAATAAACTAAAAACTACTTCAGAGTTCAGGTACACACAAAACACATGATAAAATCTCTTTTCATTTTTGTACCCCCAAAAACAGTAGGTAGGAACATTCAACAAGATCAAGTAAATGCACAACATTATATTTGAATACAAGTCCTACTATCTAGGGTCTACCTTGTTTATCTCCTCTTTGTTATAATTATAATTCTCCAGTGGCTCCCATTTGGCGGCGGCCTTCAGAACATAACATAGTATACAGATGATCAGTATATTGATTAATGATCTTTCTAAAAAATGTATGTAACTTTGATATGAAAATGAATAATGCAATAAATGTAATGCCAGGTGCCTGCTAGTAGTATAAGGAGAGAAGGGTTTCCTGTAAAAGGAAATAAAAAGTACTGAATTCAAACATCTTTGCCGCCCATAAAATGCTTACCAGGCGCACATCAAAACACTTGATTTCCTTTCCTGATGAGACGTAGATATTATCTTCATTCCCTGATTCAAGGGACAAATGTTTGCAAAAGATATAAGTAAACTTGTCCACTGAACACGAAATGGATGTCTCTAATTTGAATACGAATTTCTTTATTTTATATATAAAATATGAAATATATTATGATGAAGAGAAAAAATCTAAGAGAAGAGGGAATAAGGAATTGTCCTTAACATAAGAAAAAAACCCAGAGAGAGATAGAGAGAATTGGTGGAGCAAAAGATTCAATTCCCAACATACACGTTAGGAAAACCCGTGCAAAACGGCCATGTGCTTTCCATGGACAATTATTGAATCACACATTTCAAAGTAAGGAGCTTTCTATGTAACTTATATTACGGTACCCCTTGCACTACTGATGAGTAGAATCTGTAAATAGATTTATTGACAATCATCACAAATGATCGATCATACCGCAAATTGGGCAGAGATATTGCATTAAAGAGTTCATGTAGAAATGACCAAATGGGAATAATATCAAAAATAAAAATTTTATACTGTTAGGGGTACTCATTCTTCCAGCATACCAAGTTATTAATATGACACAGTTATGGATAAAAAAACAGAGTATTCGTGGAAAATCTATTGCATATAGACATGGGTCAATTTGCTAAGACTTAACACATTAAACCACCCAATAGCTTTATATAAATATTTATCTATGATTGCCGTATTATAACTATCCATCACTTTGATCATGTGTCAATTAAAAAACGTTAATCTTCAAATATACGTATACAAGTTCAAATCATTTATGGAATCATGTGAAATTTTATAGGTTCGATTGCACATGATAGGGACTTTCAACCAAACTTGGGCTTTGGTAAGAATATCAGCCAACAAATGTAACTTGCTGCTTCCGAATATAGGACATAAGGAGCATCCACAAGATGGACATGATAACGCACCACTCAACCAAAACTGAAAGAGACAAAAATACTATATTTCTAGAATTTCAAAAGCCTGTAACAACCCTACCAATGAAATTCCTGTGAAAGCAATCAAATAAAGCTTCTAATAATTAAAAATAATTGGGCGTCCTCGAGCTAAAGAAAGTGGCCTCGCAGACTCACAAGCCTTAGCTCGAGTGGCACTAAGTCACTTTGGGGATTATTCGACCCCTCCAAGGCTGTGTTCCCCTCATACTAGTCCCTAAACCTCCTTCATATCATCATAAAAAAAAATTTCAATACGAAACAAGATCAAGTAGAAAAAATTGAAGTAAACAAAACCATAGCCCTTCCATATTTATAACACAGCAACAAGTTTAAAGCAAAGATTAAGCAGTTGTAAGTGAAATCAAACCTGACTTGAAACACAAGGAAAGAATCGACTCCTCGCTAACATCCATAGTAAGCCGCGGTTCATCATTGCATCGTAAATCAAACCAACAAACTCGACCATCCTATTTTACATAAAAATAAAATTTACACCGAAGAATAAAATTTACAAAACAACACCAATAATAATGATAATAATAATAATAATACAAGAAATTAATTGAAATACAGCAGTGTTGAAGGAAGAACCCTAATGAGAAATTGAAAATGGAGAAAGGGAGTAACCTCGCCGGCAGTGACAATAAGACGAGGGTTTTGAGATGAGGCAATGCAGCAGTTAGTACTGTCTTTGTGACCTTTCAATCGTCGAGCCTTCAGTTTAATCTTTGGAGGCTGGATATTAAGCGCGCGCTGAGCTTCCTGCGCCACCGATACCATTTCCGCTTCTCTGAAACCTAAATTCTCTGTCAGTTTTTTGAGGAGAAGGAAAGAACGAATGTGGTGGTGGTGTTGAGTTTCGAATTTGGATGGAATCAGGCGCTATCGAAGTTGGTGTAATGAAACCGCGCGACGCCGCACTGACACCGGGCACTGATAAACACCACTGGTCCATTTTTTTTTCTTGTTTTGTTTTTTTACTTGTTTCGCGACAACCAACGGAAAAAAATTTATTAAAAAAAATCCGGGTCTTTCTTTTTCTTAACGAACCAAAGCATCAACAACAATAAAAGATGGATTTAGTCCATAAATTTTGTTTTGTCCTATTTCATCATAATTATAATTTCTTGTTTTGTTTTGTACTATTTTGTTTTGTGCAATTAAGATTTAAGTGTCAAAATATCCCCACACAATTTATTTAAGAGACGAGCTAGCGGACAGAACATGTAATTACATTATGCGGAAGAATTCTATGTATTTTGAGAACAAATTGGCACAATAGGAGAACTTTTTGATTTTTTTTTTAAATAACTATATTTTTCAAATTACATATTAAAATAACCACGTTTTAAATTTATTTACCAAATTAACTATGTTTCAGTTGGACGAGGAGACGTCAAGTCTTATGGCGCATGATTTTATTAGTTACACATGGGGATTATGATGAATGACATATACATATACTTGTCGTCACTGCAATTGGTGCATGTATGCAAATGTAAAGGAAGATTATATGCGCAAGCTGAATAGGACATTATATAGCCTGAAACAATCTTCTCGACAATGAAATAGGAGATTTGACAAATTTATGGCACACATTGGTTTCACTAGGAGTCAGTTCGACCATTGTGTTTACTTTAGATTTTGACCTAGAAATTCACTTGTTATTTTGTTGGTTTATGTGGATGACATACTAATAGCAAGTAATAGTGTCGAAGATGTTATGAAGGTAAATGCAGAACTCGATAAGGAGTTGGACATGAAGGATCTGGGAGCTGCCTCCAGAATTCTTGGGATTGACATCCGGAGAGATAGAAAGCAATTGAGATTATGCTTATCTCAAGAGACATACCTAAAGAATATTCTCGACAAGTTTGGTATGTTGAATTCAAAGCCTGTTCTAACACCGACTAATCCTCAGTACAAGCTGAGTACGACTCAAAGTCCTAGTACTGAAGTTGAAAGAGCTTGTATGAATAACATTCCATATGCAAGTATAGTAGGTTCTTTGATGTATGTTGTGGTTTGTATGAGACCAGACATAGTATACGGCATAAGCCTTGTAAGCAAGTATATGACCAATCTTGGGAAGGCGCACTAGCCAGCACTAAAGTGGACTCTTAGGTACATAAATGGGTCTCTGAGCCGAGTCCTAATTTATGGTGGAGCCTGTGGTGTTGATAGCAAAGCCGAAATTGAAGGATTTGTCCATTATGATTATGCAGGTTGTATGGATTACAAAAAATCTATTTATGGATGTGTTCACTATGTTTGGCACAACAATCAGTAAGGGTGTTCATGGGTGCGGGTCGACCCACGAACCTGTTGACCCAAATCGAACCAACCCATAAATTACTCAAACCCAACCATTTACGGGTATACCCAATCCAACCCATAATAACTTGTATAGTTTTGGTTCGGATATCGAGTTTGAGTTTTGCAACCCATAGACCCCGTTGATCCAATCCATTGACGTGTCTTTAGTAATTTCTTATTATTTTTATTATTATTTTAAATAAAAATATAAAATTAATATTTCACTAATAATCATTGTTTTTCCAAAAAAAATTATTCTCCACAAATAATATTAATAAACGAATGAGTTTATGTAATTCTAATATTAAATATTATTTTTGTTTTATTTTGTATAATTTCTTACTTATGTATTTTATGGAAATAGCGTGCCTTGTTAAATTTTATACTATTCTCAATTTTATGTCATATTGACGAATTTTATTGATATTATATTATGTGTTTCATTGAATTTGAATGTTATAAATGAGTATGATTGTATTGAATTGTGTGGCATTTTTTTAAACCAACAAAAAAGAGTCATATATTTTTTATTTGAAACACATCCCGCGAACTCAATCCAACCCAACCCATAAATGAACGAGTTGATTTGGATCGGTTTTGACAATGAAATTGTAGGTTGGATAAAGAACCTAACCCATTGAAGTTTGAACGGGTTGGGTAACTGATTAGGCTAAAATTGGTCCAAACCAACCCATGTACACCCCTAGCAATCAGTTGGAAAGAAACACTTCAGAAGGTTATTGTCTTATCAATCACTAAAACAGAGTATATTGTGTCATACCCCAAATTTTACCCTTAGATTCTTTGATCTTTTGCACATCATCTTAGGTCAATCATCCATGCATAGCTAACCAATTTATTAAACTTTGTTTGTTTGGTTTCATTTGTGAAATTAGGGATGCAGCAAAAGGTCTAAGGGTCATGGAAAGCCTCAATGTATATTTCAAGTCAGGGTTTATGGTATTGGGGCTTGGTCAATTGAAGATCAGGAAGGTTAGGGTTTTCATGCCAGGATTTCTTTCCTTAATAATCTTCAATGATTCTTCAAGGCATTACTATTATGTTACTTATCGAGTCAAGGCGTCTTTGTGGATCAAAATGCAAAATATAAAGCGAAGGTTCGTAGTACACGAGGCATTGCCCTCTTTTCAAATACTTATTGTTGGTGATGCAAATTAGGTTGTTCATTAAGAATACGAGTTGGTGATAAGTTCAAGATCATCCATATGGGTCATTTGGAATCTAAATTACAATGGCATGCATCATTTGGAGTTTTCAAAGAAAAAGCATTCTCCATAATTGTTCATGATTGCAAGGCACTTCCTCCTATGATCAAGGGCTTGTGGATTGAATTGCTAAGGAGAGTGAGCATGTTATGGGAGTTCATTTCACTCATGGCATGGTTATTCTTTCAACTACTTATTGCTTAGGAGTTAGTGTGAATTGAGGAATTAAAGTTGAATTTAGGGTATTGGTCCAAGTGATTCTATCGTTCAAGGCTCATTCAAGATGAAACAAAATTCTTAACGTTTTGTTCGGAAGAAAGTTCATATTAATCACTTGGAAGAATAAAGTTACATATTTCAAGTCATTCATGATTTAAAGGCATACATCACTTTGTCACTATTCATCCAAGTTTTTATTCCAAATTCAAGAACTTCACATGTTTAACAAAAGATCAAGATGTCATGCCAAGGTTTAAAGTTCATGCTTCAATATCAAATTCAAAATTACAAACTTATTCCATTCAAGAAAGACTTTTGGTTCTTATTCATGAAGATAGATCCTCATTTGTTCCCTTTTGATCTTAAACGAATGAATTTTATTTTTTTTCTTAGTGGTTTGTGATCCATGTGCTTGTGAACAAAAAGTTTGGATAGAATCATGAATCAAGTTTAGGCCAAAAACTCTCAAAGTGAAATTCAAGACTGAGATTTTACAGATTTTCCAATTAATTTCGTGTTTCTTACAAAGTCTAAGTTTAAGCTGTGATTCAAATTCAAGTTACAAAAAGCAAGAAGATTTTGTGAGATTGGTATCAATTTTAATTCCAAGATTTAAAGAGCAAGATTCATGTTTTTCAAGATTGAACTCAAATTCAAATCATCATGGGATTTTCAAGATTCAAGTTTTGAAATTCACAAATTCAAGTTGATACCAAAATTCCAAATCAAAGTTGGATTCATAAAAATTCAAAAAAAAGTTTCATTCATACAAAGTGACACAATTCAAGGTCTAAATTCATAGTTCAAATGCAAGTCCTTTTCACAAAATTCAAATCTCAAACTACATGAGGAGTCAAAGATCAATGCCTAAAAAAGGAATAAATTTATGAAAGCTCTTCAAGCGGCAAGATTTTTGCACAATCTTGAGTTAACTCAAGCTTCTTTGTGTACCAATCCAAACTTCGCCAGGATGTTCGAAGCCAGGATGTTCTTCGAAGTAAGCATCATGAACATGAAAAGACCAAAACAAAACACATTATCGAGCACGACATTTCTCTAGACCTGCTCAATCCATTTCCCTGCACAATAATACCATAGTTCAATCATTAATGCAAAGTATGCGGTTGTAATTAAGATTGTGTGCATTAAAAGCTGTACAGAAAAACCATTGGTTTATGTGGTAAATGCACTAATTCAAGATTGATATTGATAATGAATAGCAGTGAATCAATATGCAAAAGAAACATTGACCATAATCTCTAATTTCTATTTGACATGCAATCTCGTTCATGACAAAACGTCAAACACAGTGAATTGAAAAAGGAAAGAACCAACAACATCAATTTTCAAAAACATGTCAAAAATGGAACATGACATGAAATCCTCGTCATTAATCGTACAATCAATCTTCATCAGAGAAAATCAACAAAATAACGGTGCAAATCAGGACGTGTCTCAAACAAAATCATCATCATCAATTTTCATTCATCTAGCATCATTAAAAGCCACAAAATAAAAATGGAAAGTTTCACACGAGATCAGACAGGATAAGTCGAAAACAGTAACTTTCATCATGGTAATCACATGTTCAGTAGACAAGAAATCACAATTGTTTCTTTCCAAAACAAGCTCAAAACATATCCCAAACATGTTCACACAAAGAAGGAAAAATCATTTATCATCGAACAATCTGCAGCATTCAGTTCACGTCCTATATAAGAAGATTCATACACAACCTAAAAAGGGGACGAATTGTAGGCTCACAGGACACAAGCAGTACCGCATAAAATTGACAAAAGCAGTTTCGGTTTAAGAATTATTTTGAGCTTTTGGTTCTAATTGACGAGGGATTGAAATGGAGTACCGCCATGGTGGAGATTGGTTGTGAGGGTGGCTCTGGTGCGGTGGCTTTAAGAGAGAAATGTAAGATAATGAGGGTGACCGAGTGAATGTTGAGAGATGAGTGAGATAACACATTTGGAATTTTTCTTTTGAAGGCTGTACAACATGGATCGGGCAAATCTCGACCCAAAATTTTAAGTTTTTTGTTGTTTTTTTGTTGTGACTTGGGCTTTGAGTAAGCCCGTTCGATTTTCATACTCCTAACTCAATATTCTATTCCCACACCCCCTTGGATTTTAATTTAAATTTAAGCTTAATTAGTTTAATTTGAGTTTAACTAGTTTTAATTAGAATTTAGTGAGATTTTGGTTTATTTTGTTTTAGTTAGAATTTAGATTTTTGAGTTTAGTTTAGTTAGCTTTTATTTGGATTTTAGTTAATCATTTATTTAGTTTTTAATTAGATCTTAACTTAATTAGTTTTAATTAGATTTTATCCTGACAATCCTCGATTTTCTTTTTTTAGTTAACTCTTGATGTACATTTTAGAATTTATCTTCATAATACTGATTTCGTATAATCCATTGTGGCCCGATTTTGTTGATTTTGGATATTTGGTTTTGATTAATTGATAATGTTTATTCGTGATACTTATCCACTGTGATTTGATTATATGACTTGATCTTTGCCTTGTACATTATGTTGTTATTTGTTCATGGTCTTAACTCTACTGGTTACCTATTCCCACTCCAAAGGAAATGATTATTCAAATTGACTACCATGTCACATCTTAACTTAACTTTAGGTCCTTCCCATTTCATCCTAGCCTTAGGATCAGAGTTGTCGTACTCTATATAAGTTCCTGCCATGACCAGTTACTTCTATATAAGTTCCTGCCATGACCAATTACTTCCCTTTTATCCTAGCCTTAGGAATTGTGTCGTCGCACTCTAGTGTCATGGTTATGACCACTTACTCCCTTGGAACCTTGACCATAGTCAATAGTTCCTCACCCTTATTGAGGGAAACTACGAATGCTCTGATTCCATTCTCGTCAGGATACGTAGGCACGAGATGCGATATCTTGGAGAGCATAATTAGTAAATAAACCCCTAGGTTATCCCCTTAGCAAACAAACAATAACAAATAACACAAATACTAACAAGAGGTTCCTGTAGAGTACTACAGATACTTAGGATGTTAGCATCTTCCCTAGGTATAACCAACCCTAAACCTTATATCTCTTGCATTGTTTTCACATTGCAATTAGGTTTTCCGATCTTTACCCTTTCCTTTGGATAAATCAAAGTTCGGTGGTAAATTTCAAATATTTGTGATTCAAGTTAATTAATAGCTTGATATCAGATTCTTACCACGACATATCGCCCTCACTGTAGCTACGAAAGAAGCATTATGGCTTGAAGGTTTTTCTAAAGAGCTGAAACTTCAAGGTCGAGCTATCGTTGTTAAATATGACAATCAATGCGCAGTACACCTATCGAAGAAATTAGCCTATCATGAGCGAGCTAAGCATATCGATGTGAGGCTGTACTTCGTCAGAGAGATAATAGAGCATGGAGAAGTCCAAGCGCTGAAGGTTTCAGCTAATGACAATGATGTTGATATGTTCACCAAGACATTATCAAGTAGCAAGTTTTTCCACTGTGTGCAGTTGATAAAGCGGCATGATGAAAGCTAGTTTGTTCCCTTGTTGTAGAGTTTGTTCCAAGGTGGAGATTTTTAGTATTTGGATCGAACTCTAGTGCTGACAAGGGTAGCTTCATGGTTCTACAAGAGTTATGTATGCTATAGTCAAAGTTTATTCGAGCATAATGTTAAAATACATTGACTTGTAATTTAAGTTAGTATGTTGAATTGAGCCTTGTTGCTAAGCCCAATTGTTTAGTTGACTTAATAGTCTATAAATATACTAGTTCTCTCAGGTTGTTGAAAGAGGTTAATTATTGGTATTCACTTGTAATCTTTGAACCCTTATTGAGAAAGTGAATAGAAAAACAAATTTACCCAATTATTATTCTTCTTCCTTCTTCTCTCTCTTTTGTAAAACCTAATAGGGTTCCTTGTGTTTGTTCAAGAAACTTAATTTATTTCTCATATTTTGGTTTGTTCTTGATGACATTAATTCACAACAAATTTCAATGTTTATGAGAATGTTCCATGATGGTTAGATATGAAACGAGGTTAATCTATTGTCTATTGTAGGGTAATCTATTACATTTCATTTAAAGTCAACATGGTTACCTCATTCTGTAGAGCACAGATAATGATAAACATTCTTCTTTTTCAGTCTGTAGTTGAGAAATAGTTTCCTTCTGCTTGTCACTTCTGATGCACAAATCTTTGTAAGAGGAAGCCCTCATCACATGAGTCTTCATCAGAAACCCACCTTTCAGTTAAAGAAAGTTACAGATTTAGCAGATTCTTTCTCAGATTGATAGCCCTTTTTGTTGTTTCTTTAGATAGGTAGGACATTCTAAGCTAATGTGCCTAAACCCTTCACATTCATGACACTGAACCCCTTTACTTTGATTGAGCCTTTATTATGTTCTTGCTTTTCTTTGAGAATCATAGTTCTTGTTGATGTCAGATACAATGTTTGTAACATTAGGTCTTGACTTTCTGTCCATTCTCTTCAGCACCTTGTTGAATTGCCTTCCAAGCAGAACAATGGCATTGAACATTCCTTCATCAATGTTCAGGTCAAATTGATCCTCTTCATCTTCAGTGTTGGAGACAAAAGTTTTGCTTTTGTTCTTCTTTTCAGTTCTATCATTAGTAGTCAATTCAAAAGTTTGAAGTGACCAAACAAGTTCATCAACTCTCATGTTGCTGATGTTTTCAGTTTCTTCAATGGTTGTTACCTTCATGTCAAATCTCTTAGAAAGAGATCTGAGAATCTTCATAATAAACTTTTCTTCTGATATCTTTTCTCCCAAGGTACTAAAAGAGTTTTCTATTTCAAGAACATTCACATAAAAGTCATGAATGCTTTCATCATCTTTCATTTTTAGATTTTCAAATCTGGCAGTGAGCAGCTGAAGTCTAGACACTTTCACTTTAGATGTGCCTTCATGAGTGGTCTTGAGAATTTTTCAAGCATATTTGGCCACAGTACAGGTGTTTATTAACCTGAACATGTTTTGGTCAACTCCATTGAAGAAGGCATTCAAAGCTTTGGAGTTTCCAATAGCAGTTTCATCTTCTTCCTTAGTCAAGTCCTCTTTTGGCTTCAAAGTATCCTTCTCATCTTTATCCTTAACCACATGATGTTCCTAACCCTTGATGATAGCTTTTTAGATTTTGCTATCCATGCATTTTAGGAAAGCCACCATACGTGTCTTCCAATAGTATAGTTGGTTCCATCTATGACTAGGGGTCTGTTAACATTTCCTCCTCCTTCATTTTTCATAGTACTAGAACAAAACTTCCCTGGAGCTCACCCTAAACTGAACAGGATGCTTGCTCTGATGCCAATTGAAATTTTGGTAATCAGACACCAAATTTCGAGTAAGATGTCACAACACTAGGATCAAGACAGTATGACAAAATAAATAATCATGCAGTTAAAGTAAATGGATGCATGTAAATAACACAATCAATTATTAGCCTAGTTCGGTGCAACGTCACCTACATCTGTGTACATCCAAGCCAGGAAGGAAATCCACTATAATAATATTAGTTTGAAGTTCTAAACAACCTCTGGTTTTATAAACTTTGCACCTAATCACTACACGTACTATTTCTATCTAAGAAATTCCTAGATATGAAACCCCTCTCACTTCTCTTCAATCACACAACAGTGATAAAACCAAGAACAAAGAATAATAGAAGACACACTTCTAGTGACACAAAATTTACTCTTGCTTAAAAGCTTATGAGTTATTACAATTCAAACACAGTCTAATTCAAGCACCTAAGAGGTACACGAATGACTCACAAAGAATAATAAACACAGGCCAACTCAGATATCAAGGTGATATCAGAGTGTATCAAATAACAAAGGACACACTAAACCAAAAAACTCTTCTTTTAATACACGACTTCAATAATTCATTAGGTTTAGAACAACTCTATATATATCTTTAGATCAGCATGGGCTTAAGCTCTTCATCTAAATAAAACACATATCTTAAAACAACAGCTGCAAATCTTCTACAAGATCTTCTGCATGAAGCCAGGAACAAAATAGAAAATTTCCTAAAAAGTCTTCAAGATCCTTTTTATGAAACAAATATGCTTCTGGCACAAATTGTTGTTCCTAAAATAACCCTTATTGGAATGCGGCAGAGTGTGAACTAAAGCCAAATAGAATCTCACACTTTAAAAACAAATCTTCCAAACAAGTAAAACTCTGTAACCTGGTATAACATGTCACTACATCGTGTGTGACAATATTACTGTAAATAATGTCTGACCAACATGTCAATACATCTTACTCAACATCTTGTTGTGATACTTGTTTTATCAAAATTGTTGTCAATCCCAAAATCACATAACTTACAAAAAGTTTAAGAATAAATAATACTTCCATCGTCCTAAAATAAGTGTCATACTTGATACATTCAAACATATTAATAAAATGTGGTAAATGAAAAAGAAAATAACGATTTTACTAAAACATTCTTATTAGTTATTGGTGCATTCTAATTATCATTAATATAATGTAAGAAAAATAGTAAATTAAGAATATTAATTTGAAGATATAATTAAAAGATCAAAATTAAAATTACATTAAAAATTAAAAATGACACGTATTTTGAGATAAATAAATTTTATAAATGCGACATTTATTTTGCAAAAGAGTGGAAGTAATAATTATAGACAAGTTCTTATAAAAGAAATACATATTATAGACAAGTTTTACTTGATCTAAGTTTAGAGAAAATTTAATCTTTTACATAGCCAACAATAAATAAAAAAACATAAATAATAGTTAAATTAAAAATAAATAAAAGTTTATTCAAGATCAATTTTTTTTTTCCAGTTATGATTGGATACAATGATTCTATTATCAACTAAAAGCCATTAAATAAATTTAATTATAATAAATAAATAATAATTTACTTGTATTAGAAATATAAAGGGGTGCTTTAAGAATTTCTCTCCCATAAATGTATCTTAGATATTGTACACTTCTATGATTGGGTCTCTCCGACTTCTAGGTCTATGGTCGGTCTGTATAGTATGGATCCAAAGAAGTTCACTATGGCTGAGCTAGAAAAATGGCATGGGTACCTCTTGTCTATATTTGACTGTAATATAAATTAAGATGAACAGAAGAGAATCAAAGCTAAAAGTACTGTTAATTATAACAACATTACAACATTACATTAACATGCATTAATTAACAAGGTTACAGTAGTTATGTTCTCCCATTGAGAGAAATTTACAACAACAAAAAAAAGAAGAAGCTGGAGTTAAACTAGAGAGTTCATAAGCTTAACCTTAGAAATAGGTTTATTTGAGAGTGCATGAGATGCAACAGCATAAGCCCATGACTTGAGATGTTGTTTCATTGCCACATCATCTTCTAATGGAGGCATTTCATTTTGCTGCTTAACAATTGCAACCGTCTTCTTCCTCCTCTTTCTCCTCTCTTTCTTCTCTGATTCCCTCACAGATTTTCTCACCACTTCTTCTTCAAGTGCTGGTGAAAATGGACTAGTCAAAGAAGGTGCAGCATGTTCATGTGTTGATGCAGTAAAGACGTTAGTGTAGAACCAAAGAGAGTCTAGACTCTCTGTCACCCGTGAACCATCCATGATTCTATTTGTTGAAACAAAAATGATATTGAAAACCATATAAATATCATGTGACAAACATTGCCAAGTGTTTTTGTCTTTCTGCTGGTCCAAACATCGTTGGGAATATGAGTTGTGTATGGGAACTAGAGCACACAAAAGTGGTCTCATGTCATCACAGAACCAGCTGCCGCAAACAGTACTACTGCGTTGGATACTTGGATGTAAAGTGTTGCGTCAGTTAATTGTTGCAACTTTCTGTTTTTCGTATCAAAAACAAATCAGATGTTTTTCTTCACTTTACTCTTTTAAATTCTAGTCCTATGTGTATTAGAGAAAAGTTTATTGTGTCAAATTTCTTAAGAGAAATGCTATGAACCTATGGTCTATTTTATAAGGATTTTTTTTTATATATACATGAATAAGTGATCTATTTGAACAATATGAATACTAGATATATTATTTATTCAATAAATTTTAAAATTAAATTTGTTTTCTTATAAATAAAATCAGAGTTCTCTTAGTTACATCACTCCAACATAATAAGTATTACATAAAATGCAATAATAAAATTTAATTTATAAAAATTACTTTATTTATATATATATATATATATATATATATATATATATATATATATATATATATATATATATATATATATATATATATATATATATATATATATATATATATATATATATATATATATATATATATATATATATATCATAAAAGAGAAATATAGCTTTTTAGTGGTATTTTAAGTTAAAAAAATTATGTTATATTTAATTCTGTAAATTATGTTATTGAAGTTGGCAAATGACAAGGAATCAAAGAGTGATAAAGGACAAAAAGGAGAATGAGTCAAGACTACATATTGTTAACTAACTTTGAATTTGTTAGAAGTTAGTTATAGAGGTAGTTAAGGGTTATTACTTGTGAGCTAAGGTATACTATGGTGTAGCTGATCTATTGTATCTTATAGTGCAAGTAACATAGTTTGTATATAAGCTATAACTTGTATTCGTTCTTTCTTTAATGAGAATTAACTTTCATCATGTTCATTTTGATTATCTCAATATGGTATCAGCACAATCAATGAACACTCACTTTCTTTCTCATTCATTCTTCATCAACCTGCAAATTTGTGTTGCATTTTTAGTTCATCATTTGATGATTTCCCTTTTCCTTTCTCATTGATCTCCATCTGCAATTTTCTGCATAATTTCTTACAGTAATTTTCACCTTCTTTTCATAATCGTATTCTTCTTCGTATTCTTCATTGCTTCCATCTATTATGTTCCTCTAAGTGAAGGTCCCAACACCGTTAATGTTACTCCAAAGCTCAATGGTTCCAATTATTTGTCTTGGAGCAAGTCCATGAAATGTTCCTTGGGAGTCAAGAATAAGTTGAAATTTGTTAATGGAATCCATTGAAGTTCCTGATGATGATTATATATCTTTGCTAGGTGGGAACACTACAATCATCTCATACATTCTTGGATAATAAACTCGGTTATTGATCAAATTGCTTCATGAAAATGCATTAAATGTTTGGAATGATTTTCAAAAGTTAATTGTGTCAGAATCTCTAAATTGCGTTCATCCATTAACAACCTGAAACAAAATTCAAGATTTGTTATGGAGTATTTTCTTGAATTAAAGGAGTTGTGGGAGGAGCTTGTTTACTGTGAAATTTGGTAAACAAATATAAGTTTCTATTAATACTTAAGAGATCAAACTTGAAAATCTCTCGAAACATATTTGTGTGCGTTTATTACTTTGAAAACCATTTTGCTATTGAAATCGAACTGTATTTCTCGAAAATATTTGTTGTGGCGTATAAATGACACTTGAAGTAAAGAAAGGTTTTAATGATGAAAAGGCTAAAAATCGAAATGCAAGTAAAGTGAAGGTTTGGAATCAAAATGCAAGTGAAAAAAAATGACAGAGATTGTAAAGGCAACTGAAAAGTAACTTAATGCATAAAAGTACTTGGTTATAAAAATGCTTGAAGTGTATAAATGGTGGAACGCATACGTACATCTTTTCTCACTCGCTTCTCAACACGAAGATACTTTGAGTTTGCAGAAATGTGTGTACACTTGCGAACCCTTTACATTATGGACATGAGTCCCTTTATATAATACTCTAAAGTAACTGCCTAAGAACGATCGACTAACCCTAGTGTGACATGTCTCACATCCATGTAGTTGTTCCCTCCGACGAGCTCCCACGTGCTTCTAAGTAACTGCCTATGTTAAACCATTTCCCGCTCTTTAACACTATTCAAATATCTTAACTACTTTTACTAGTCACTAGGAACTGACTAACCACGTCGAGGTATTTGAAATAGACCATGTTACGACAACACACTCTGTAGTACTTTCCACGCGTAATGTCCAAGCCGACATTGTTTCCATTGTAGTGATGAACTCCAACCTTAGCCAACATAGCATAATAATCAATTTCACTAAGTCCCCACACCTCTCACAATGTCTTTCGACTCTACCACCTTCGACCGATATCACTCTGTGTGACCTCCGACCTTGAGTCAACTTGATTTTCATGTGACTCCATTCTACTTTGATTTTCCACGTGGCATATTTATTATTAATCTTATTGACACTTGCCACTTATAGCTAGGTCGAAAAATCCAAGGTAACAGGGCTTAACTCTAATAGTTCATTACCAATATGTACTTGAGCTCATAAATGTCATTGTAATGTTGCTCAAAAAGCTCAAGATTATAGACTTGAAGATTAAGCCATGTAGTTTCTCACTAGTTTAAATGATACATTTTTAGTTATTAAAACTCAAGTTTTACTCAGAGATGTTTTCCATCCATTAATCGCATTTACTCTCTTGTGGTTCAAGAAGAAAACAATCATAAGAATCTATTACAAATTGAGGACAATTCTTTTTTGGTGAATTTTGCACACATACCAAATTTCAAGCATAAAGGTAGTTTCAATAATGCTAAGAACTCTCCTAGAGTGTGCATATTTTGTAATCGAACTGGAAGATTTACAATGCTATCAAATTGATTTAATTGACGAGTTGATATAAAAGGTTTCGAAAGAAAAAGGCATGACATTGTTAGAACACAGATTGGTTCTTAATAATATCTCTATGTTTTGATGATAACTATTAGGAAATTTTGTACTTAAGAATTATATACTCTAAAATTTACTTGAGAGTTTTTACTGCAGATAGTAAAGAAATTAATACTCCAGAAGCAAATCTGAATTGAATGCAAGAAATTAACTAGACTCTGAAGCGCCAAATGCACTCATTAGAAGATTCTGATTGCTGCCAACAGAAGATTCTGATCGCGACTTTCTATGTCTAATACAACCTAACTGCAAGTGTACAGTCTATCGCGTAGTAATAATAGATATCGATCCCACAGGGACTCGTAGTCAAACTAGTGTTCTCGGGAGTTACTATGTTTAGCTAGGTAGAATAAGTTTAAGGGAATAAGATTTTCACTAAAAGGGAACTAAGAATACTATTTAGATTATAATTGATTGAATCGATACGTAGTAATTGTGTTCTTCAGGGATTTGATAAGTTATTGGTGTATGAAATAATTTTCAAAGTTTATTTAAGCAGAAAATGGTGATTTGAAGACTCTCGCCTCACGATGGTTATTGACGCTAATCATAATCCTAAGGGGCAAACGTACACTTTCGTATCCCGTTCGGGGTTAAAATTACTTTTTGGAAATCTCTAAGTTCTAATTCATTTTAAAGTGCTTTCGCTGTTATTAAAATGAATGACTAGTGTTTACTATCTGACCTTACCGCAGCTTTCGCTTGTTGGTTCGTATCTTAATTAATTTCCCACTTTCGTGGCAAAACTACTTTCAAATAAGTTATCGCTTTCGCGACGAAGTTTATTTAGTAAATCAATTTTAAACACTCAGACCATAAATTACTTTTTTGAAAAGAAAGTTTTTCAACCAGTTATTATCAAATCCCATTCGAATTATTACTACATATCGATTACCTAAGTTTAGCTAGACATGGATTTGGGAAAGATAAAATATAAATAAAAACAATAAATAATGATTTGCATTATAATAAAACTGAAATCGATCAAAATGAAAACCTGTAAATATTCCAATTGGCCTTTGGGCAGATCCTCCACAGATGTTGGCAGGATTCTGATCTCTAATGCCAAATTGATCGTACAGTACAAGTAGAAATTATAGAAGAATGGAAAAAGCAATACAGGAAAGGTAAAGAGAAACAAATAAGAATATTGTTGGAAAAATATGCTCTGGAAAGTAAATTCGGCAGCACTTCGTGGTATGAATGCAGCACACTTTTTGAAGTCCCCTGCTTCCCTTTTTATAGAAGTGGAATCCCAACGGTTATCACTGAAGATGATGGACTTTGAGGCAGATAATTTAGGGAGTAGTGGTCCACTCTGTGGGAATTGGAACTGATTCTTTGACGTGTAATCTGAGTGGGGCGTTTTTGCCTGCATGACGGTCGTCACAAGGTGTGACGGTCGTCACCCGTGTGACGGTCGTCATGAAGTTGTGACGGTCGTCACATCAGCAAAAACAGCTTGCTGCGCTTTTCATTGTGTTTTCACTCCTTTTTTGTCCATATTTCATCTGAGATTGCTTCTTTTCTTCATGTTGCCTTGTTTAGACGTGATCGTTGAATACCTGCAAAACATCAGACAAATACACGGAAATAACCCGAAATCGGATCGAAAACGGTTAGACTTTAGTTGAATTATGCATAAAAATATCTATATGATTTCGTGTTATCAAACTCCCCTAAGCTTGAATCTTTGGTTGTCCTCAAGTAAAACATGGAAAAGTCGGCAAGCACGGGGCAGCTTCTTCGTTCGCAAAGTTTGGAAAAACCGGGATTCTTGGTAGGAACAAGACGAGTATCATGACGACACTGGACTACAAGTCTTCGGAGGTCTCCTTTTTATGCAAATCGGTCTCAGTCATGCTACTGTAGCTTGGTGTCAAGGTTCTCGCGGCAAGTTCACCCTGTTTGTTCTAGCGCAATCACATTAAGCCCGTTGTCCGCACACTTTCATGGCAAGTCGACCTGTTAGTGAATATGATCTCATTTCTGTTTTTAATCTTCTTCATTGATCATATGCTTATGTCATTGATTTTTCAATGAGTTTTTCGTGCCGTTGGGCTAAATGCTTGGGTGAGGAGCATCTAACTTAGAAGGAAACGTGTCTTATATTTTTGGGCTATTTAGCTCTCTATTCATGATTTTTCATCTTTTTGGAGATCATACACTTATTTGCATCGGTCGCTCGCTTAGAAGAGTTTTAGGATGGTGCTGACTGCTAGTATAAACTACTTGGGGTTGAGTTTGCGTAGGCACTTGAGACTTTGGTACACGTAGGTAGTGAAACCGACTCGCATAAACTAGAGATTTAAGGTGTCTGGACGATACTAGTTTTGTTAGAACTGTCGTTTCCTCGGAGTTTCAAAACTTGTTTTGAACTCAGGTGCATTCTCGTGGTGCTTTTTGCTTTTGAGGAACGAACGAAAGTTTTTGTTTACGTTGAATAATGTGGGGATTGTTTGCGTAACGTGAAAAATATATAGACGAGCTTTATTTGCTAGAAATGGAAAGTGTAAAAATAGAAATTACGAAAATTCAAAGTGCAATGAAATGGAAATAAAGGAAATAAAGGAAATTCAGAGTACAGTGGAATGGAAATAAAGGCTCCGCTCCCACATTATCTCGATCAGTGTCCTCACTGATTTTTGAAGCATGCGAGAGGGAGATGCAACTGAAATGAAAGTACAAATAAACTGGAAATATAGTAAACAAATAAGGAGAAATGGAAATCTAGTCACGGCCTATGTCACGTCCGCGCTGGCGTCCTCTGGCTCTGGCAAGGGCTACTCTGTCCTCATAACTCATAGCTCCGGTGTGGTAGACGGTGTCTCGGAGTCCTTCGACCTGCAAAGTCAGATTCGCCAGGTTCTCAGTGATAGTAGCTTGGCCGGTGTGAAGTTGTTGCATTTGAGTCTGGTGCCAAGCTTCGAACTGGTCAGCTCGCTGATTCTGCTGCTGCAGCATCGCGAGTATCTGTGCCTGCTGGTCTAGGGAGCGGCGGAGGTCCTCTTCTGTGTAGTCTGGCACGGGATGATGGCGGCGGCGGCGGGAGGATGTACCTTCTGGAGGAGGAGGCTGCGATGCCTCTGGCTGCTCGGACCTGTCCAACTCAACTTGGATTTCATCGTCAGAACCGTGAGTGTGATCCTGAGTAGGAACAGCGGCAGCAAGAGGGGCAGTGAGGTCGAACAACCAGTTGGTACGGTCCTCTGGATGGATGCGGGTGCGGGACGGAAGGATGATGCTTCGGACGGTCTTGCCACGCACAACCGGATGGTATTTGCCGTCAGCTCGGGAGCGGATAAGATGAGAGGCTCTGCAGTGGTCAGTGTCTAGGAACACCGAGGGGATGGAATGGAGGTGCTGGAGGCGGTCACCAAGGTTCAGCCCAAGTGCAATAGCCGTGACAATCCCGCCAAAGTAGAATGGCTTCGAGCCACGGTTGCAGTTGGCCTGAATATGAGCCAGCAGAAACGGGGCAGCGTTGACAGGTTCATTGTTGAAGACGCAATGGAGAAAGAAGAGCTCTTTCGAGTTCACTTTGTAGTTGTTGTCTCTGGCGAAAATAGTGTTGCTCAGCGCTCTGTGAAAGTAACGGATGGTTGGGTTATGGATATGAGTGGCGTGTAGGGAGTCCCAACCATCGGCATTGATGCCGGTCAACTGATACCACAGCGCGAAAGCTTCGTGCTGGAACTGATCGGTGATGCGGAGATGAGCGTTGTCGCCGCGAGGTAGCTGTAGAATGCTGGCAATCTGATTTTGGTGCATCTGGTAGTTGACGCCAAACATCCGGAAGCAAGCGGCACCTGAATGCTGGTTAAGTTCGCCGCTGCTTGTGACGTAAGTGAACGAACTCAAGAACTCAAGAGTGAGTTGTTCATATGTTGGTTGTGGGTTAGTGCAGAGGTGCCAGATGCCTGCTCTTTGAAGCATCCAGGTTACGCCTTCAAGGAGTCCGAGCTCCGTAAGCGATGGAAGGTGCGGATAATGAGTCGGCTGGAGCGACCTCTGATGAAATGCGATGTAGTTTGCTCGTTGTCTTTCGCCTAAGTCTCCTTCACTGAAGGTAATGTTGCTGACATCTGGGGTTTCTGCATTCCTTGCCATTGTTGGAAGATGGAGAGGTTTCTGAGGTTTGGGGTTTTTCTGCAGAGAGGGAAAAACTGACAGAAGTGTGGTTTGGAGGTTGAATTTGGAGTTGAAATTTATAGTTCAATGTGGGGAGGACGAAAATTCGTAGTGGGGTAGGAGTTAGGATGATTTAAAGTGATAATGGGGGGAAGTGGAAGAGAACACGAACCCTGTTTTATCAGATATCAGTTTTTGACTGCGTGACGGTCGTCACATAGGTGTGACGGTCGTCACCCGCGTGACGCTCGTCAGGGTCCTGTGACGGTCGTCACAGCAGCAAAATCTGCAGAATGCAGAATTTTGCTCTGAGGGCGTACTCGTAGTGACTTTAAGGCTTAGTATTGATACGGTGATGTAATATAACAGCCAACAAACAACAAATAATGCGAAAACAGAATAATTGAATAAAAACTAGAATTGAAATAACATAAAATTGAAACAATTGTATGTAGTACATAAAGAAAACTAACAATGCGAAAAATCCAAATGATTAAATGAAACTAACTAGACTAGACTAAACTGAAACTACTGCCAAGAGCTAATAACTAATCTTTTCGTGCCTTCAACTCATCGAATTTCTGTGAATAGTAGTCGAGTTGGTCGCAGACTAGATCCATGAAGCCTACCAGTTCGCTATGCATGCTTGCAATGTCAGCTTTTACATTAGTCAGAGCTGTATCGACGTCGTCCAATCTGAGTAACACGGCATCCATTTTGTCGGTGGTCTCCTCAGGGATAGGCTCAGGATAAATGTTGTAGTGCGGAGGAGTCGTAGGGTCTACTTCAGCTTCGGACACAGCATCCTCATAATACATATAGTCGTGTGCCTCAGAGATGTGGTCACTGTCATACATATAGTTCTGTGGTGTTGACTGTGGTGAAGGAGGTCCCATAGGCTCATCCGATTCATAGAGCCAGTTATCCTTGTTGTGGATGCTTATCATCAGATGATCAGGAAGTGTGAATAACTGTACTGGTTTTTTGTTAATAAGATACTCATACGGTCCGGGTCCCATAGTTCCTAAGATGCGCCTGTTAAAGCAGAATTGTATGTTCATGGGTCGGATGGTACCAAAACGAGTGCTGACATTTAAATGGAATCTAAGGCCAAGCTCGTGGGCAATCATTGTTACTAGGCCTCCTATAAGGATAGGTGTCTGTGGTTCCAGCGTGAGGCGTTTGAAAGATCTCATCATGAAAGGCACTGCATTTACTGTACGTCCCTGAGAAGCACAGAACATGATGAATAACTCCTCTTTAGATACTGTAGTAATATTTTCTTCTTTTCCAAATAAGGTGTGAGCTAGTATCTTATGGAAGTATCTGAAGGCTGGGTTATGAATGTCATCATTGTACATTCTGTCTGGTTCAGGGTGATAGTCGCCTGTGATTCTACCCCAGAATTGATCGAGTTGAAAATCAATATCGTCATCTTCTGCACTGATGAACACATGCGGTCCGCTAGGGAATCCTAGGAGGTTAGCTAGTGACATCCGGCTATGGGTTTGGTCCATTCCAAACAATTGGAAGGTAATCAGCTCTGTGCTGGATCTAAAACCATAATTGGGTATGTATCTGAAAGAACTAAGGAATTCATAGGTAAGATCCTTATAGGTAGCAAAACGTGTTTTCAGAGCAGTGTTCTCCCAACCCAGTTGATTGAACAGGTATTGAATGCTATCTGTGATCCCTAGTTTATCCATAGTAGCCTTATCATAATACAGCGTTAAGGCGAATTCTCTTTCGGTCAGTGTTGCAAATCTTGCCTTTTGAGCGAGTCCTCGGAAGTGAACCTTTGTGAAGTCGTATTCGGCCATACTCGCAGGTAATTTGGAGAAAACAGAAGGAATGTTTTGAAGGCTTTTAAAAATCCTGAAAAGTTTAAGACAGGAAATTGAAGTCAGGATTTTTAGAAACGAAAGGTGGTAGAAACAAAAGACAAAAGAGAGAAAATAAAATAAGAATAAAAGTACGAAAATGAACGAAAGTAGAAAGTAGTAGTAATTATAAGTTTAGAATTTTTGTTGGATTTTCAAAGTAGAATTTTAAAGAAAAATATAATAACGAGGGAAATTGGGTTGCCTCCCAGTAAGCGTTGTTTTTAACGTCTAAAGCCTGACGATAGCTTGGTGAGAAGCTATTCGGGTGTCTGAGCTGGAAGCTCAAGCAATGTTATATTGCTGACTTGAGGAATGTTGTCGTTCTTATTGTAATGTTTTAGACGTTGCCCGTTTACGATAAATGGTGCATTTTTCTTATCGGTAATTTCAACAGCTCCACTCTGAAGTACTTTAGTCACTTCATAGGGTCCAGACCACCTAGATTTTAGTTTACCTGGGAAGAGTTTTAATCGTGAATTAAAGAGCAATACGATGTCTCCCACACTGAATTGTTTCCTGATTGAACGTTTATCATGCCACTTTTTAGTTCGTTCTTTGTAGATACGGGCATTTTCGTAAGCGTCTAATCAAAGTTCTTCTAACTCGTGTAAGTTCAAGATTTGCTTTTCTCCTGCCTCGGTGTAGTTGAAGTTGAGTGTCTTAATGACCCAAAAGGCCTTATGCTCTAACTCTACAGGGAGATGGCAGGATTTACCGTAAACCAATTTATAGGGGGTAGTACCTATTGGTGTCTTAAAAGCGGTCCTATAAGCCCATAAAGCTTCTTGTAGCTTCGACGACCAATCTTTCCTTGAGGTAGCGACAGTCTTTTCCAATATCTGTTTTATTTCTCTGTTCGAGACCTCTACTTGTCCGCTAGTTTACGGATGATAGGGTGTAGCTACTCGGTGTCGGACTCCATATCTAGAGAGAAGTTTATCGAATATTCGTGATATGAAGTGAGATCCGCCGTCACTAATGACGAGTCTTGGTACACCGAATCTAGGAAATATTGTGTTTTTAAAGAGTTTGATTACTACTCGTGCGTAGTTTGTTGGAGCAGCTATGGCTTCTATCCATTTAGACACGTAATCGACAGCGACGAGTATGTAGTTATTACCAAAAGAGGATGGGAATGGTCCCATGAAATCTATTCCCCAGACGTCGAAGATTTCTACCTCTAAGATTCCTTTCTGAGGCATTTCATCGCGTCGTGAGATGTTGCCAGTTCGTTGGCATCAATCACACTTTTGCACAGCGATGTGAACGTCTTTCCAGAGATTAGGCCAGAATAAGCCGGCTTGGAGAATCTTAGCGCACGTCTTGGATGTACTAGCATGACCACCATACGGTGCTGAATGGCATTGGGAAATAATATTTTCTATTTCTTCCTCTGGGACACAACGACGATATATGTTGTCGGCCCCTCTCTTGAAGAGTAGGGGTTCGTCCCAATAATAGTGTTTCAGATCGTGGAAGAATTTCTTCTTTTGCTGATAAGTAAGATCCGGTGGAAGCACGCCCGCAGCGAGGTAATTAACGATGTCAGCATACCAAGGTAATGTGACTTGGGCATAGACGGCTTCTACGGCTTTTTCAAATTCTGGATCTTCCGAGATTGAATTGGGTGTGTCACTTTCTAATTTGGCTATCAGACGTTCGTACGGGAAATCGTCATTTATCGGTATTGGTTCATGTTTGATGCCCTCTATTCGGGATAAGTGATCTGCAACAACGTTCTCGGTTCCTTTCTTATCTTTGATTTCTAAGTCAAACTCTTGTAATAACAGGATCCATCTCAATAATCTTGGTTTGGCATCCTTTTTGCTTATTAGGTACCTTATGGCAGCGTGGTCTGTGTATATGATAATTTTTGCTCCTACTAAGTAAGAACGAAATTTGTCAAGCGCAAATATAACTGCTAGAAGTTCCTTTTCTGTGGTGGCGTAGTTCATTTGGGCAGGATCTAAGGTTCTACTGGCATAGTAGATAGCATGAAGTTTCTTGTCCTTCATTTGTCCTAGAACTGCGCCTACAGCATAATCACTCGCATCGCACATGATTTCAAACGGTAGTCGCCAATCGGGTGGTTGCATGATTGGTGCGGTGATAAGGGCTGATTTCAATGTTTCGAATGCTTTTAGACAGTCGTCGTCGAAGACGAACTCAACATCTTTCATCAACAGGCCGGTCAGAGGTTTTGTGATTTTCGAGAAATCTTTTATAAATCTTCTGTAGAAACCGACGTGTCCTAGAAAACTCCATATTTCTCGTACGAATTTTGGAGGTTGGAGATCTTTTATAATCTCTATTTTAGCTTTGTCTACCTCAATTCCTCTATCTGATATGACATGTCCTAGAACTATTCCTTGTCGGACCATAAAATGGCATTTTTCCCAATTTAGGACGAGGTTTACTTTTACACATCGTTCTAATACCATTTCTAAGTTCTGTAGGCATCCTTCGAAACTTTGTCCACATACCGAGAAATCGTCCATAAATACTTCCATGATGTCGTCTATGAAATCTGCGAAGATTGCCATCATGCATCTTTGGAAGGTTGCTGGAGCATTACAGAGTCCGAACGACATTCGGCGGTAAGCAAAAGTACCATAAGGACAGGTGAATATAGTCTTTTCTTGGTCATCAGGATGGATGGGAATTTGGAAGAATCCTGAGTAACCATCTATATAGCAGAAATATGAATGTTTGGCTAATCTTTCCAACATTTGGTCTATGAAGGGTAACGGGAAGTGATCTTTGCGTGTAGCCTTGTTAAGCTTTCTATAACCAATGCACATCCTGCTTCCAGTCACGACTCTTTTTGTTATTGATTCACCTTTTTCGTTTTTAATTACAGTGACTCCTCCTTTCTTTGGTACGACATGAACTGGACTGACCCATTCACTATCGGAGATCGGATAGATGATTCCTGCATCTAGCAATTTCTTTACTTCATCTCTGACTACTGTGCTCAGGATGAGGTTCAGTCTTCTCTGATGCTCTCGAGAGGTTTTAGAGTCTTCCTCGATTGTAATTCGATGCATACAGATTGAAGGGCTTATACCTTTTAGATCGCTTATGTTATAGCCTAACGCGGTGGGGTACTTCTTTAGGACTTCTAATAGCTTTTCGGTTTCGGGTTGTCCTAAGTCGGCGTTGACTATCACTGGTCTTTTTAGTTCATCGTCTAGAAATTCATATCTGAGGTTTTTGGGTAGTGTTTTGAGTTCTAAAGATGGGTTCTTCGGACCTGGCATATGGTTTGGTGTCAGTGCTAAGCTTTCGCTTAGGCTGTCGTCTTTATACGGTTTACGCCAATTATCGTCTTCAGGAATGTCGGGTATTTGAATCTTTATTATTTCTGAATACGTGGTCTCTTCATTTTCAAGTTCTCTTATGCATTCGTCGATTTCGTCTACTAAATAACAGGTATCGTCTATTGCTGGTGCTTGTAAGAACTTGGTGAGAATGAACTCTATCTTTTCTTCTCCTACTTCGAATGTTAGCCTTCCTTTCTTCACGTCTATAATAGCTCCGGCTGTAGCTAGGAACGGTCTTCCTAGGATAATTGGGGTTACAGTGTCCTCCTTGATGTCCATGATTATGAAGTCGGTTGGAATGTAAAATTGTCCTATGCGTACTGGAACGTTTTCCAGTATTCCGACTGGGTATTTCACTGATCTGTCAGCTAATTGTACGGACATTTTGGTTGGTCTGAGGTCTCCCATATTCAGCTTTTTGCATATAGATAAGGGCATAACACTGATACTGGCTCCTAAATCGCATAGAGCTTTGTCTATTACGAACTTTCCTATGACGCAGGGTATGGAGAAACTACCTGGGTCTTTTAATTTAGGAGGCATGCGGTTTTGAATAATGGCGCTACACTCTGCAGTAAGTGTAACTGTTTCATTATCCTCGATCTTTCTCTTATTCGACAGGATTTCTTTGAGAAATTTAGCATATGACGGCATTTGAGTTATCGCTTATGTAAAAGGAATAGTAATATTCAACTGTTTAAGGAGCTCTACAAATTTCCTAAACTGTCCTGAAGTTTTGGAGTTTATTAGTCTTTGAGGATAAGGAATAGGTGGTTTATATGGCGCTGGAGGTGCTTGAGTTTTTTCACTTGCGGTATCCTCCTTCTCGTTGTCCTCCTTCTTCTCTAACTCGAATTCCTTTTCTGCTTGTTCAGTTGGTTTTTGTTGCATGGCTGAGTTTTCGGTCCTCGGATCGATCGGTTCGTCCAATTCTTTTCCACTTCTTAGTATCACAGCATTTGCTTGGCCTTTTGGATTCTGTTCGGGTTGTCCAGGAAATGTGCCAGCAGGTGCGGCAACAGAGGCTTGTTGTTGAGCCACTTGTGATATCTGAGTTTCTAACATTTTGTTGTGGGTGGCTAAAGTGTCTACTTTTCCTGTCAACTGTTTAATTTGCTCGCTAGTGTGTATGTTTTGATTCAGGAACTCTTTGTTTGTTTGAGCTTGAGTAGCTATGAACTTTTCCATCATCAATTCGAGGTTCGATTTCCTAGGTGCATTCTGAGCAGCTGGTTTCTGATATCCTGGCGGAGCAGTAGGCATTTGCAATGCATTTTCGCTTTTGTAAGAAAAGTTTGGATGATTTCGCCAACCTGGGTTGTAGGTATTTGCGTAGGGATTTCCTTGAGCATAATTTACCTGGTCTAGTGGGATTCCGGCTAGCAATGGGCATTCGGGTGCATTATGAGTGGTGCTTCCGCATAACTCGCAATTTGGAGTTACTGCAGCGACAGTTGTAGTGGGGTTAACGGTCAGACTATCGATTTTCTGTGCTAGAGCATCTACTTTAGCATTGAACTTTTCAAGGCTGCTGATCTCGTACATCCCACCTTTCGCTGTTGTTTTCTCAGTTGGAGTGCGTTCACCTCCCCATTGGCAATGGTTTTGTGACATGTTTTCTATCGGTTGATAGGCTTCATCGTATGGCTTATCCATAAGTGCACCGCCCGCGGCAGCGTCTATTGTCAATCTAGTATTGTATAGAAGCCCATTATAGAAAGTATGGATTGTCACCCAGTCTTCTAGACCGTGGTGAGGACATGTTCTCATCATATCTTTGAATCGTTCCCATGCTTCGTAAAGAGATTCAGTATCTTTCTGTCGAAATCCGTTGATTTGAGCTCTAAGCATAGCAGTTTTGCTTGGCGGAAAATATCTCGCTAAGAAGACGTTCTTCAATTGCTCCCACGTCGTAACGGAGTTGGATGGTAAAGATTGTAACCATGTCCACGCTCTGTCTCTAAGAGAGAATGGGAAAAGACGAAGTCTTATCGCGTCTGGAGTTACTCCATTTGCTTTCACTGTGTCCGCGTATTGTACAAACTTTGTTAGATGTTCGTTCGGATCCTCAGTTGCGTTTCCTGAGAATTGGTTTTGTTGCACAGCCGACAGCAATGATGGTTTCAGCTCAAAATCGTTTCGGGTAATAGCTGGGGCAGCAATGCTACTTATAGGCTCCATCTGAGATGGTGTAGCGTATGCCTTCAGCGCTTTGTTTGGAGGTCCTTCAGCCATCTCTGGTTCTTCTTCTTCTGATTTGGGAATGGGAGTGAGAGGTTCGGGAATGTTATGTTTGAGTTGTTTGAGTTGGTACTCAATGATTCTACTTCTTAAATGTAAGAAGCGTTCTAGTTCTGCGACCGAAGGTTTTACGATATCGCTTTGCGGACGATTTCTTGGCATACAATCGACAAAACTAGTGAAGGGAAAATGAAAATTGTTAACCTAGTCTATACGGTGTAACATAAGGTTACACTATTGACTAAACGGGTCCCCGGCAACGGCGCCAAAAACTTGATCGCGACTTTCTATGTCTAATACAACCTAACTGCAAGTGCACAGTCTATCGCGTAGTAATAATAGATATCGATCCCACAGGGACTCGTAGTCAAACTAGTGTTCTCGGGAGTTACTATGTTTAGCTAGGTAGAATAAGTTTAAGGGAATAAGATTGTCACTAAAAGGGAACTAAGAATACTATTTAGATTATAATTGATTGAATTGATACGTAGTAATTGTGTTCTTCAGGGATTTGATAAGTTATTGGTGTATGAAATAATTTTCAAAGTTTATTTAAGCAGAAAATGGTGATTTGAAGACTCTCGCCTCACGATGGTTATTGACGCTAATCATAATCCTAAGGGCCAAACGTACACTTTCGTATCCCGTTCGGGGTTAAAATTACTTTTTGGAAATCTCTAAGTTCTAATTCATTTTAAAGTGCTTTCGCTGTTATTAAAATGAATGACTAGTGTTTACTATCTGACCTTACCGCAGCTTTCGCTTGTTGGTTCGTATCTTAATTAATTTCCCACTTTCGTGGCAAAACTACTTTCAAATAAGTTCTCGCTTTCGCGACGAAGTTTATTTAATAAATCAATTTTAAACACTCAGACCATAAATTACTTTTTTGAAAAGAAAGTTTTTCAACCAGTTATTATCAAATCCCATTCGAATTATTACTACATATCGATTACCTAAGTTTAGCTAGACATGGATTTGGGAAAGATAAAATATAAATAAAAACAATAAATAATGATTTGCATTATAATAAAACTGAAATCGATCAAAATGAAAACCTGTAAATATTCCAATTGGCCTTTGGGCAGATCCTCCACAGATGTTGGCAGGATTCTGATCTCTAATGCCAAATTGATCGTACAGTACAAGTAGAAATTATAGAAGAATGGAAAAAGCAATACAGGAAAGGTAAAGAGAAACAAATAAGAATATTGCTGGAAAAATATGCTCTGGAAAGTAAATTCGGCAGCACTTCGTGGTATGAATGCAGCACACTTTTTGAAGTCCCCTGCTTCCCTTTTTATAGAAGTGGAATCCCAACGGTTATCACTGAAGATGATGGACTTTGAGGCAGATAATTTAGGGAGTAGTGGTCCACTCTGTGGGAATTGGAACTGATTCTTTGACGTGCAATCTGAGTGGGGCGTTTTTGCCTGCATGACGGTCGTCATAAGGTGTGACGGTCGTCACCCGTGTGACGGTCGTCATGAAGCTGTGACGGTCGTCACATCAGCAAAAACAGCTTGCTGCGCTTTTCATTGTGTTTTCACTCCTTTTTCGTCCATATTTCATCTAAGATTGCTTCTTTTCTTCATGTTGCCTTGTTTAGACGTGATCGTTGAATACCTGCAAAACATCAGACAAATACACGGAAATAACCCGAAATCGGATCGAAAACGGTTAGACTTTAGTTGAATTATGCATAAAAATATCTATATGATTTCGTGTTATCAGATTCTGAGCGTAAGCTCCAGAAGAATCTGAAGCAGAAGCTCCAGAAGAATCTGAAGCAGAAGCTCCAGAAGAATTTGAAGCAAGTCAGAAGCATCTGAAGCAAAGAAGAATTTTGTATGAAGAGTTTTTCAAAGCATAGATTCTACAGAAGTTTCTGAAAGTACTAAAGCTGCCAGTACTGAAGTTCTGTTCCAAATATGCTATGATATTTAACACGCTGAAAGCACTCCTACTGCAGAAGACTCTGATCCAGCAAGCTCTGATCATCATCAGAAGACTCTGACTCTATTTGACTCTGATGAACTTGCTGAAAACTGAAGAAGAAATATTCAAAGATTATATCCGTTGCAGTAAATCAAACGTCTCTTTCCTTATTTATGCTAGACACAAGAACACAGACAAAAAGGATTTTTATGTGCTTTCTTCTTCTAGGAAAGGTCACTTGATGTGAAGACAAAAAGGCTCAGACCTTTTGGGACACTCTTCTCAACGTGCAGCTCCCTTGGATCAGCTGCCTATAAAAGCAAGTCTCCACCAAATTCTTCAGTGAGACGTTTTGCTGAAAAGAATTAAAACATTCAAGCTCTCATACTTTCATATTCATTCTTAGAATTAATTTCATTGTACTTAAACTTAAGAGAAATATCACTGTTGTGATTAAAGCTTTTTAGAAGCATTCTTACTCTTGTATTAGATTTACATTGATTGTAAAGGATTTCCTTAAGAGGATTCAATTGGAATCAGTAGCTCTTGAGAAGACTAAGAACAGTTGTTCTTAGGTGTTACTATTGTAATATGTTTGATTAAATAGTGGATTAAGTCCTTGTTTGAGAAAGGCAAATCACTCTAGGAAGGGTGGACTGGAGTAGTTGAGTTCAACGAACCAGGATAAAAATACTTGTGTTTTAATTCTAAGTTTTAATCTTTCATACTTATTCAACCCCCCTTCTAAGTATTATCTCACCTTCAGTTGGTATCAGAGCTCCGGTTCTGTGTGTGCTACCACTTAACAGTGTCAGTAAAGATCCAGAGAGAAATACTTTGATATATATTTAGTTGTTACTATGGCTGATAATACCATATCCAATGTTAACAATAAATATGAAGAAAGGGACAGAATCAACACCAAACCCCCTATGTTTGATGGGGAGAAATTTGATTACTGGAAAGACAGAATTGAAAGTTTTTTCCTTGGATATGATGCTGATTTATGGGATCTAGTCATGGATGGATATATTCATCCCACAGATGGGAATGGCAAGAAGATAGATAGAAAATCTATGACAGATACTCAGAAGAAAGATTTTAGAAATCATCACAAGGCCAGAACAATATTATTGAATGCAATTTCTCATACTGAGTATGAAAAAATTACAAACAGGGAAACTGCTTTTGATATGTTTGAATCCTTAAAGATGACACATGAGGGAAACTCTCAAGTCAAGGAAACAAAAGCTCTGGCTCTGATCCAGAAGTATGAGGCCTTCAAGATGGAAGACTCTGAATCTGTTGAAGCTATGTTCTCTAGATTTTAGATCCTCACAGCTGGGCTAAAAGTTCTGGACAAGGGATACTCCACATCAGATCATGTAAAGAAAATCATCAAAAGTCTACCCACCTGTTGCACCCCAAAATTTGACCAACATTTATTTAGCCATCAAGTGTTTGAAAGTTGATACCTTCATCAGAAAGTTCAAGAGATCCTCAGAGGAATTGGTTGAAACCAAGGTTGTGTGTCTCATAGCTTGAGAGTTGTGGGTGCTCCTCAGATGATTCTGAGACTTTGAGAATGAACTTGAAGCTTTGAGAAAGTTTATGAGATGTCTTGAAAGCCATCATGAAGCCCAGAGAGGTCATTATGCAAGAACTCAGAAGATTCAACCATGAATGGTAGAATTAGGGTTTGACTGGGTCAATCCTAGATCAGCTGAAGATTGGGAGAAGGTTGAGACCTAATCCAAGGGCCATGAGGTCATGGGATAATGTATGGAGATGTTATAAAGATGATTCCTAGACCAACTCATCATGATTGAGGGGTTTGAGAAGTTTTAAGTTAGGGTTTCCAAGGATTGTCAGTGAAAAAACCCTAATTTGGTCCCTATCTTCCAGGCAGTTTTAGCTCAAGATGTGATTGATATCTCATCTTCCCCACAACATGAATGTTGTGGATATTGTTCTTAGCTTTAATTTGAGTGGTAGAAGTCCTTGATAGGATGTGCAGAGCTCAAGTTATGGTTTTTACAAATTACAGGTCAGCTGAGGTGTGTGAATCTGGGTCCTTGAAAGTCACCCAACTTGCAGACAACTTTTGCCCTAGTAGGATGATTCCTATGATTTCTTGGTAAACATTAATGTTGAATAGCATCTTCTTATATTTCTATAGAGTACTAGAAGTCCTTGATAGGATTTGTAGAACTCAACTTATGGTTTAAACAAGACAGGGGTATTTTGGTCATTTGGAAGTTATAGGTCATTTTAAGCAAAGGCCATATCTCCTATTTCCAAGCCTCAAATGAAAAAACTCAAAACATAAAAGTTGTTCAAAATGGCATTTTAAGCCTAGAAAAGTGGTCATGAGTTGTTGAAAAAGCTTGTAGCAAGGATTTACATGAATGGGTGAAAATGACCTAAAAATGACTTATAAGTTAAATGAATCCAAGTGGGAAATTGGTTTGGGAGATGTACAAATCCAAAATAGGTCATCCAATATGTCATTTTGAATCCAAACATCATTTTAAAAACAATGGTTCAAATAGATTTTTGATTTGAGGTCTTAAAATGGGGGCTACTTTGTAAAGTTCATGCTTGCATATTAAGGAACCTTTGCAAATCTTCACATAAGGCAAAACCAAGCTTGTTTTTTCATACATTCCCTTCCAATATCTCTTGTAAGGAGATTTTGGCACAAAATGACAAGTCTTAAGGCATGATATGAGATGATACCACATATCACTTCATGAGATTTTCCATGATTTTCTAGCTCATTCTAGAAGCTCCTAGATGATTCCATTGGTTGTTATTTAAAGAGTGAGCCATAGTGAAGAAAAAGGTTGGTGAAATTTGGTGAAATCAGTGGTGAAGAGTGAGGAAGAGAAGAGGAATTCAAGGTTTCCTTCAAGAACAAGCCATACACGATTTGATCCCTACAAGTTTCTTCCATCAAAATTCTTGCAAACAGAAAGCTATACCCCATTGGAGGAGCATCTGGAAGAGATTACAAGTCTTGAATCAAGCCCTAACAGCACTCACCATCATCATTTGACAGGTTGGTGTTCTTCATCATACCTCCATATTTATGTACTTTTTGTCAGAATTCTAGGTGTAAAGATAACATGCTAGGTTAGTTGATGATTTTCTGAGGATTTGAGAGAGATCCATGGAGTTTCGTGGCAGGGTGCCATTTCTTGCAAGTTTAAGAACAAGCTGTATATTGAGTTTTAATGGATATGGTATAGCATAGAATGATGAGGGTAACATGTAGAACAAGATTACATCACTAGATTTGAGTTCAATCAAGATTGATATCAGTGAATTAGGTTGGAACCCTAGGTTTTGCGCATTCTGTTGGGACGATACAAGGCGTTTCAGAGAAAGTTATGAGTATGGTCATGTTCCTGGTAACACGTAGAGCATTTTTGGTTCTTAAAGCTTTTGATTTCGTGGAGAAATGGAGGAGAGCGAGCGAGGTAAAGGTCCCTGCATGGAAATGTTTTGTCTGAAAACCCTAGCTCGATTGGGGACGATGGCCATCAGCCGTTGGATCAGTCCCAGAAATTGACTCTTTCATTCCATCCAACGGCCACGATTTGAACTTGCAAATGGAGGGAGTCTGAAGCGCGCTAAACACAGCGTTCCACTAATCAAAACGCGTCGTTTTGTGTGGCTGTTAGACTTGGGCTTCAGCAAAGCTTTACTTTCCACACCCCCGGTTTATGGCCCCATCATAGAAATGAACTGGGCGCAGTTATGTTTGGCACCCCCTTCCCTTTAATTCATTTTCTTTTAATTTTTTAATTTCTTTTATTTTCTTGCATTTTATAAAATTCACATAAAATAGAAAAATGATTGTTTTTTAATGCTTGTTTTTTCTACATGTTCATAATTTTGTCTAGAAAAATATCAATAAATAAAATTGGCATTTTATTTATTTATTTATTTTAATATTTTTAGTATATTTTCCATGTAAATAGCTTTTTTTAGAAGTTTAGGTGTATACTCAATTTTGTAGAATTTGTATTAGGGCCTTCCCTTAGGATTTTTGAGCCATTCTTTTTGGCATAGTTAGATATTGAATCATAGTTTCCCATAGGATTTAATTCCTGATTTTTAGATTAAAATTTGATTAGTTTGTTTAGGCTAGCATTAGTATAACAAATTAGGGTTTTATTCAACATAAGTAGACTTAACAATTTTATTTTGGGATTTTTAGGACAAATTAGTATATGGGGACTATATGGGCATTAAGGGTAGACATTTAGGTTCCCTTAGATTTGGTTCTAGAATTTTAGAAGTTCATTTAATATTTTTCTTGAATATTGCTTTGTACATGATGTTGTGTGTTGCTTAAGGGCATAGTTTGTATTGTTTTGCTTTCTTTTCTTCTCCTCTGAGTGTGTGAGCCTTGAAGATTGAGTTGAAGACCTTGTGGATCATCATTGAAGACTTTGAAGACCTTGAAGAGGAGCTTAGTTTTAGATTTTGTTTGTTCTGTTTATAGGATCATAAGTACATAGGTAGAGCTTTAGATAGAATAATTCCATTCAATAAACAAGGAGTGTCTTGTTCACCTCCTTCCTTCTCTATGATATAAAGTCCCTTAAGGGTATTCACATCTCTCCTTTGGAGGGATTAGTGACCTTGCCTTATAAGGTAGAACTTTGAGAGATCCTTTCCTTTTGATGTTAAGTCCTTAATGGCATCCTTTGGAAGTCAGTGAGCACTCTAACATCCTCACCTCATCTTGTTGATTGAATCTCATTTGGGTTGTTGAAGATAAAGAAAGCAATGAAGAGTATTGAAGATTTGCATTGAAGTTGTTTGCTTTAAGGAAGAAGATGATAAAAGATTTGATTGAAGATCTAAAAGCCATTGAAGATAGAAGCTGAAGCTAAAGGGGGAGAAGATGAGTTGATACTCATGTTGTAGGGTTGATACCTGGAAAGCCATTGATGATTGAAGTCTGAAGACTGGGTTGCTGTTGGAGGAGCTGAGGCTTTCTTCTGTTTTTCTTTTCTGTATTGTGTGTTTTGTTTGATTTGTCTGTTGCATTAGAATAAGTCCATCTAGAATAAGTTCAGTCTAGGAGCATGATTGCATTAGAGGTTGAGTTGCTCCCTCTGCTTGTATTGTTACTGCGTGGCTTTGCTTGCGGGTATTCGGTAGAGCCCAGCTCCCTTGCCCATGTGGTTTGTTTGCCTGATGGCATTTCATTTCTTTTATCTGTATGATTGCAGTTTACTGTTTATTGCTTGATAGCATGTTGTTTATTTTTCAGTATGATTACTGTTATTTCATGACTGGCTTGAGGTCGAGATGAGCTTGTGGAGGCTGAAGCCCCACACACATTTCCTCCCTCACTTGCATTGCATGCATTTTACTGTTAAGCTGATGCTTTGTCTGTTTTGGTGTATCATTGACATGATCCCTTAGGACTCTCATTTCCTTTGATAAGGATTTGATGATAGACTTTTAGGTTGAAACCTATGCATGACAACTTCTAGGAGTTCCCTGTTCAAACCTCAACCATAGGATGAATCCTATGCATGACAACAGTAGGACTTGATAGTCTCCCTCCTAGTTGGGCCTGTTCTCTTCTCATCTCAAAACAGTTTAAGATACGGTAATCATGAATGATTTCTTTCGTACGTTACGAGCCTTAAGCTATCTGAGAAAGGATTGTGGGAGAGTTTCTTTTCCATGGTCTGGATGTTTAGTATGGTACCCTTTGGGTGACATGCGACGCATTCACTCTCAGGTCATAGTCTCTAGTGCGGTTGAAATCGCAAACATAATAAAAAACACTTCTTTCAAAACAGGAAATAAACCGTAGTTTCCCGAACTACGTGAGCTCTGATCTCTCATGCCTGTTGAGAGTACGTAGGCACAAGATGGCGATGTCTTGGCGAGCTACCTTCCCCCATAATCCTTCGTAGGTCGAACTACGTTGACTCTGATTTCTCATTCTCTGATGAGAATACGTAGGCATAAAGTGCGACGCTTTGCCGAGTCATTTTTCTTTTCTTTTTCATCCAGCCTTGATAGGTAGATAGATTATAACCAACCCGTCCAAGTAAACAAACAAGCGAGGATCCCGTCGAGTACGACGGACGTGAGGGGTGCTAATACCTTCCCCTTGCGTAACCGACTCCCGAACCCAGACAATGGTTGCGATGACCTTGTCTTACCCTTATTCGTCAGGTTTTTCCGATTGTTTCCTTTCCCGCTCTGAGGGATAAATAACGAAAGGTGGCGACTCTTCTGTCATGCTGGCACCTTATTTTCGCGCAAGCGACAGCTGGGGACTCCAACGGTTCCCTGTGTGAGTCAATCCTACCGTTTGTGTGTTTACCTGTTGGGTTGCGTTTATCGCATTTTTACTTCTCGCACTTTATTTCCCGCATTTTATTTTCAGTATAATATGATTATTTGTGCTGTTGTGGGATGGGAGTTCTGATGAGTGAGAAGCCAGACCCAGGCTTGAGTGCACCATAGACTTAGAGTGGAAATTAGTGGGCGCGTGCTTGCTTTGCAGGTACTAGTGTCTCATGAAATCCACGCTCAGACGAGGTTCATCCGGTTGGCTTCACTTTCAACCCTTTGGGTTGAGACGGTTGCTGGTTTGGTGGATTGTCGACTCTGGGGACCGATCATTTGTGATTCAGCTAAGTGAGGCCTCTTCAAGACTTGATGATGCCACTCCTTCTGGGAATCGTATCGTCAGTTTTGAAAGTATGTGACGCTGATGAACGCATAGGATGCCGTACCTTGAGTCAGTTTAGGTCCATACTTGTGAGTGGGATTGGGTTTATTGCAGGAAACCTTAACCTTCAGACTACCTGGTTTTCTTGACAGTGAATCAGTTATATTGGTACCAGGGTTCTCAGTTGCAGGTTTGTCTGTTCTTGGTAGAGCAGGTTTTGATCAGAGGATCTTATCATCAGGTGTATGTCTGTTCTTGATAGAGCAGGTTTTGATCAGAGTATTGTCATCAGTGGTTTGTTCTTGATAGAGCAGATTTTTGGGGTCTGAAGGTCTCATCAGCAGTTGTATGTTTGTTCTTGATAGAGCAGATTTTTGGGGTCTGAAGATCTCATCAGCAGATGTTGTTTGTTCTTGATAGAGCAGATTTTGAGTGGGGTCTGAAGATCTCATCAGCAGCTGTATGTTTGTTCTTGATAGGGCAGATTTTTAATGCGGGGTCTGAAGACTTCGTCAGCAGATATTTCTTGATCATACATCTGAGGTCCTTATTATCAGCCATTTGTTCTCGACAGAGCAGAATTTTGATCTTATGTATATGGTCCCATCACATGGTCGTTTTACACCGGGGTTTTCTTCTCATCAGTGATTGTTGATACAGAATCTCCACAGCAGCTATCCAGATATATTATTGCATGCCTGCATTTCGCATTAGTTTGCATGTTCATTTGCATTCCATTAACGTGTGTCTGTGTTGCAGGTACCGTTTCCCCGATCCAGGATTTCTCGCCTCCTATTGTATTCTTATGGCCTCTCTCAGGAAGACTGTTGCGTACAAGTTCCCGACCCCTGATGTGTCGAAGTTGACTGGGTTGATAGCTCTAGCAGGTGATTCTGTGAAGGATAGGTTCAGGAAGTCTTATGGCAGGTTGCTCAGTCTGGTTTGCAAACCTTCTACGTCCGAGTTGAATGGGTTACATGCTCTTCTGCAGTTCTATGACCCTCCTCTGAGGTGTTTCACTTTTCAGGACTTTGTTCTCGCGCCGACGCTGGAAGAGTATGCTGATTTGCTGGGTGTGCCTATCAAAAGGCAGATGCCTTTTGTCCACATGGATGTTGAGCCTGATCTGGCTGGTTTAACTTCTTCACTCCATTTGGGCGCCTCTGAGTTAGTAGTGACAAGTTGGAACAAGGTTCCTGGGTTCTCCTTGCAGTTTCTGATAGCTAAGGCTCAGCAGTGTGCTAAGGACAAATGTTGGGACGCATTCAATGCCATCCTCGCTTTATGCATATATGGCATTATCCTGTTCCCCAACATGCCTGATTTCGTAGACTTTGATGCATTTCACATCTTCGCCTCAGGGAATCCAGTCCCTACTTTGATCGGGGATGTCTATCACTCAGTACATTACAAGAATGAGAACCAGAGAGGGAAAAATGTCTCATGCTGCGTATCGTTGTTGTACAAATGGTTTGATAGTCATTTGCCCAATAGGGGTTCTTTCGTCTTGTCTGCAGCCACAGCTGAGTGGCCTGAGCGTCTGATGAGTTTGTCTGCAGAAGATATTGATTGGTTCGTTGACAGAGACAGGTTAGGTACTGAGGTGATCTTCAGTTGTAGTGGGTTTCCTAATGTACCTCTGATAGGTAGGAAGGGTTGCATCAACTACAATCCATCGCTGCTAGTTCGTCAGTTCACATATGCTTTGAGGACTCCACCGAAGGAGGAAGAGGTACAGGAATCTCTGTACCTCACGGGTACTCTAGAGGGGGATTTGTTGTCCAAGCTTCAGCATGCGTGGAACAGTATCAGCAAGAGGGGAAAGCCTTTGTTGGGAAAGAGCAATAGTCAAGCCTACCCTCCTTATTCAGCTTGGATCAGAGCCAGAGCCAACGCTATAGGGATGCAATTTCCTCATGTCAGACCAGAGAGTTCTCCACCAGTCGAAGAGCCTACCACTGTGTCCATTCATCAGCACAACCAGGTATTAGTCGAGCGGGATGAACTGAAGCGGGCGAACGCAGAATTAGAGAAGGAGTTAGCTCAGCTTCGAAGTGAAAGGAACGAAGTCGTGTATGCTCTCAAAAAGCAAGCAGAGTCGGTGAACCAACTGGGTGCAGACTTGGCAAAGCAAATAGCTGACCGCGAACGCTTGGGTCAGGACTTCAGGGATGTTAATGATGTACTAGCTACGAAGAAGCAGCATTTGGACGAGGCATATCGGAGGATATCTAAGTTCGACCAGCATTGGAAGACCTCCCTGGCCACCAGGAAGGAGCGAGAGGACAAGCTGATGCTGTAGATCTCTAAGCTGGAAGCCGAAGTAAAGGACAGTGAGCGGAGGTTTGATGAAGAGACCGCCCACAGATACGCTGCCGAAAGCCAACTCAACAAAGCCCTTGCTAACCTGAAGGGGCATAAGCTGATGTTTGAGTCTAAGAAGCGGAAACTGGAGGATTGCTTTGGCGAAGGAGCTTGGGAAAGTTCAGTTCAGGGGCTTCAGCATACCATTGTGCAGAGGGAACTACTCGTCGAGGGGTTGCTCACTTTGCCAGATCATCCAGAGACGAAGGAGTTATTAGCAGAGTATCGCGCCCGTGGCCGTACTTGACTAGTTGTATTCCTGTTGTTTTGATCTTTGTTGTATGCTGACCATCACCAGACTTGTTGGTTGAGGTCATGCTGTTGATTTGTTTTGTACTCGCTGATACTGTATACTGCCTTGACAGGCCTTTCCATATATATATATGAGATTGATGTTTTCCTGATTGGGCTCGGACTTCTTCCTCTTATTATTGTCAGCACTGGCACTAAGGCACTAGGGTCGGGGGAAATCTCCCAAGCACACAGACACACGCATGCATCTGCATGAAGCATTTGCATGGCGTACATTTTGTTGCTTTTCCTAACCTTTAATGTTTTCAGGTTTTTCAGGTTCACAGGTTCCGAGCTGCTCCCAGTCTCCAGGATTGATCAGAGACTCATTCACCGTTACTCAACTCGCGCTAATCAGACTAGGATCATGGATCAGGTGCAGTCAGATGTTCAAGAGCTCCGTGAACGGATGGATCATTTTATGGAACTGATGCAGGTGGTCGCTAATGGTCAGGACCAGCTTCGTACTTTGGTTCAACCTTTGATCTCCAGGGTTGATAGTAATGGCATACTTCATGGCGGGGCTGTGCCTACTCCTCCTCCAGTCAATGCTCCGCAGAATGTTGTTCCTGTTGCCGGGGGCAACGACAGTGCTAATGGAAATCTGATGACTAATATCGGACTCAATGAGGCAGGCGTCGGCAATGGTAGTCTGGGAGCTAATGTCAACATAGGGCCGATCAACGGCAATGCTGGTGTCGGAAATCTATTGGTGCCTCAACCGTGGCTTGAGGACCATCAGGATGACGTGTTTTCTCAAAGAGGTGTGGAAGCAGAGTTGAATGCTGAAGCTCGGCTCAGGTTCAAAGCGCTGGAAGACAAAATGAGAGACATTGAAAATCAGAATACTTTGGGCGTTGATATGTCCAAGCTGGGGTTAATTGCTGATTTCAAAGTACCTCATAAGTTCAAGGTGCCTGTCTTTGAGAAGTATAAGGGTACTACTTGCCCCCGTGTCCACCTTCGATCTTATTATAGAAAGATGTCTGCCTATTATGACGATGAGAAGTTGCTGATGCACTTCTTCCAAGATAGTCTTTCTGGTCCATCCCTCGAATGGTATATGGGCTTGGAGCCCGCTACAGTGTGCACGTGGAAAGATCTCGCTGAAGTGTTCGTCCTCTACTATCAGTACAATAGCGACTTGGCCCCCAACCGAGTTCAGCTCCAGAATCTATCGCAGCGGAATAATGAAAGCTTTAAAGGGTACGCCCAGCGGTGGCGTGAATTGGCTGCTCGGGTTCAACCGCCGATGGTTGAGCGCGAGCTAGTGCAAATGTTCGTGGCTACCCTTCCTGGAATCTACTATGAAAAGCTGGTCAGTGGCATGTCTGGGACATTCTCGGCTCTCATCACTATGGGCGAGCACGTCGAGAACGGTATAAAAATCGGAAAAATCCAAGGTGAATCATCCTCAGCTGGAGGAGGTGGTAAGAAACCTTACGCTGGCAAGCGTCGAGAAGGAGATGCCAGTGCTGTCACTAATGCTCGGAGAAAGGGCAAGGGCCCTTAGCAGCAGATTGCTAGCATAAATATCCCAGCGGCTCCGCAGCAGCAGCAGCAGCAGCAACCGCAGCAACAGAATCAGCAGGGGTATAGGAAATATCAGAATCGGGCTCCTTTGGCAAGCCGTCATTTTGAAGCTCCACCTATGTCGTATGCGCAGCTCTTGCAAACTTTGCTCCAGCTTCAGTTAGTGCAAAAGAGGACGTTGGCTCCCTTGACAGGGGCACCACCACCGGGGTATGACGCAAATGCTACTTGTGATTTCCATACTGGGGCACCGGGCCATACGATTGAAAACTGCAAAGCTTTTAAGCATAAGGTGCAGGACCTGGTGGACGCCAAGGTCATTAACTTTTCTGATAGTGTGCCCAATGTCACCAAAAACCCTATGCCTCATCATAGGGGAGGCGGAGTGAACGCCATTATCACAGAGGAGAGCGCAGATATGTTGACTGATGTCAAGAACTTAAAGACGCCTCTTAGTTTCGTCAAAGCTAAGTTGCTGAAGAAGGGGTTCTTTCCGGGATGCGGAGAGTTATGTATGGCTTGTGCTACACATCCTGATGGGTGTGAGCAGCTAGTAGAAGGTATCCAAAGTCTGATGTCTGAGGGTATTTTGCAGTTCAGTCGGAGAGTTGAGAGCGTATCAGGGGAGGTTGTGCTGAAGCAGGCAGATGAAGTCGCCACCATTACCATTCCTCGTCGACCTATTACCATTTGTGCGCCCCGACCGCCTACAATCACTATTACCAGGGCCGGGCCAATCCCATTCGAGAGCACTAACACCGTTCCGTGGCATTACGGCGCCGAAGTCTATTGCAATGGTCAAAAGATAGAGCTGGAGCCGTACGAATCGACTGTGCAGAATCTCGCCGGAGTCAGTGGTATCACTCGAAGCGGAAGAGTGTTTGCACCGACAGAGGTTGTGGCAGAGAAAGTGGTCAGAGCTGAGGCTGCTGATAAGGGTAAGGGCAAAGCCGTCGAAGAGGTCCCTTGTGGGGCAGAGAAGGATTTGCTTGTCAAAGATGCTGAAGAGTTCATGCGGTTAATCAAGAAAAGCGACTACAAGATTGTAGATCATCTTCATCAGACGCCGTCAAAAATTTCTATTCTCAACTTGTTGCTGTGTTCTGAAGCGCACCGCAACGCGTTACTGAAGGTATTGAACGATGCCTACGTGCCGCAGGAGATATCAGTAAATCAGCTAGAAGAGGTGGTAGCCCATGTTAACGCTGGCAATGGGCTGGGATTCACAGATTTAGAGCTGACTCATAAAGGGAGAGATCACAACAGCGCCTTGCACGTCTCAATAGAGTGCAGAGGCACAATCATATCGCATGTCCTGGTGGATACGGGTTCGTCGCTTAATGTGCTTCCGAAAAAGGCACTAATGAAGTTGGACACTCGTGGATTGCTTTGCACGCCCAGTGATCTGGTGGTGAAAGCCTTTGATGGAACTAAGCGCCACGTTTTTGGAGAGTTGACCCTGCCGATTCAGGTTGGTCCGGAGACGTTCGATACGGTTTTTTATATTATGGATATCATGCCTGCCTACAGTTGCCTCTTAGGTCGGCCATGGATCCATGCTGCTGGTGCCGTGACGTCCACGCTGCATCAAAAGCTCAAATATGCTGTCGGGGGAAGCATAGTAACCGTCTGTGGTGAGGAGGACATCATGGTGAGCCACTTGTCATCCTTTAAATATGTTGAAATGGGCGGCGAAATCCATGAAACTCTCTGCCAAGCATTTGAAACCGTCAAGGTGAAAGAGGTAGCTCCTGTCGTCATAGAGAAGCAAGAGATGAATCTCTCCTCGTTCAAAGAAGCTCGGGCTGTCGTCGAAGCCGGTTCCACCCCAGGCTGGGGGCATGTTTTGGAGGTACCGATCAAGCAGGATAAGTTTGGATTGGGGTATTCTCCTGAAGCTGAAGCTTCATCTTCTTCGTCTAGCAGCTCGTCTCGTGGGAAGGGGCCGATCCTATTTACCAAGGGCGGAGTGATTTTCGAAAGCATCAACGCAGCGTCTGAGGACAGCGGGGATAGCGATTGTGATCTTGACGCTTGGATTCAGCCAAGCAAGCCGGGCGAGCGCCTCCACAATTGGACCATTAAGGAGATTATCCAGCTGACAAGTGAAGAGTAATGATTTGCTTTTTACAATCTTTGTACAACCCTATGTCCTGCCCGGGGCATAGTGGTTTTATTGTCAGGGCCTTGTTGGATTATGTACATGCATTTTGTTAATAAATCAAAGGCGTTTTCTTCGTACTCAAATATTGTGTTCTCTGTTATTCTTGTTTTATGTTTATTCTGAAAAACAGCAAAATGGCAACGGGGTTTGTGCTAACCTGCATATTCTTGCTTTAAACTTAACCCTTGTTATTGCAGGATCCACATAACAAATGACATCGACTCTGGACCCTCTACGGCTCACTACGACTTCGATTGCCCGATATATCAAGCCGAGGATGAGATTGATGAAGACGAAGACCTTCCGGAAGAGTTGGCCCGCTTGTTGAGACAAGAGGAAAAAGTTATTCTGCCTCATGAGGAAGATATTGAGATAGTAAATCTGGGTTCTGAAGAGCTCGTCAGAAATGTCAGAGTAGGGGCTGCGCTGCAGAATGATGTCAAGCATAGACTGGTCGAGATGCTTCGAGAGTATAGTGACGTCTTTGCTTGGTCATACGAAGATATGCCCGGACTTGACACAGACATCGTGGTTCATCGCTTGTCGTTGCGAGAGGATTGCCCTCTAGCCAAGCAGAAGCTTAGGAGGACGAGACCAGATATGGCTGTAAAAATCAAAGAAGAAGTCCAGAAGCAGTTGGACGCAGGATTTTTAGCCGTTACCACTTACCATCCGTGGGTCGCCAACATAGTGCCTGTACCGAAGAAAGACGGTAAGGTACGCATGTGCGTCGATTATCGGGATTTGAATAGGGCGAGCCCTAAGGATGATTTCTCGTTGCCTCATATCGATGTGTTGGTCGACAACACAGCCCAGTTTTCCGTGTTTTCGTTCATGGATGGCTTCTCCGGTTACAATTAGATTAAGATGGCACCGGAGGACATGGAGAAAACGACGTTTATCACCCCCTGGGGAACGTTTTGCTATAAGGTAATGCCCTTCGGTCTGAAGAACGCAGGGGCCACTTACCAGCGAGCAATGGTAACTTTGTTTCATGATATGATTCATCATGAGATCGAGGTCTATGTTAATGACATGATTGCAAAGTCCCAAATGGAGGAAGAGCATCTGGTCAACTTATTGAAGCTTTTTGAGAGGCTTAGGAAGTTCAGGCTGAGGCTGAATCCTAGCAAGTGCACTTTCGGAGTGCGGTCCGGAAAGTTATTAGGGTTTATCGTTAGTGAACGAGGTATTGAAGTTGATCCTGCGAAAATAAAAGCTATTCAAGAAATGCCAGCGCCGAAAACAGAAAAAGAAGTTCGTGGTTTCTTGGGCCGAATAAACTACATTGCAAGGTTTATCTCTCAGCTCACGGCCACTTGTGAACCGATGTTCAAGCTTTTAAAGAAAGATCAGGCGATTACTTGGAATGAGGATTGCCAGAGGGCATTCGACAAAATAAAGCAGTATCTTCAAGAACCTCCAATCTTGATACCCCCAGTGGCTGGACGGCCATTAATCATGTACCTGACGGTTCTGGAGAATAGTATGGGGTGTGTTCTCGGTCAGTACGACGAGACGGGCAGAAAAGAGCATGCCATTTATTATTTGAGTAAAAAGTTCACTGAGTGTGAATCTCGATACTCGATGCTGGAGAAGACGTGTTGTGCATTAGCTTGGGCCGCCAAACGTCTACGACAGTATATGCTCAATCACACCACTATGCTAATTTCGAAGATGGATCCGATCAAGTACGTCTTCGAGAAGCAGGCTCTTTCGGGCAGGATTGCCAGATGGCAAATGGTGTTAACGGAATATGATATTCAGTATGTCTCCCAGAAAGCCATTAAGGGAAGCGTATTGTCTGATTACCTTGCCGAACAGCCAATCGAAGACTACCAGCCGATGAAGTTCGAATTCCCTGACGAGGATATTATGTTTCTCAAAGCGAAGGATTGCGATGAGCCATTGCCCGGTGAGGGGCCAGATAGGACGTCTCAGTGGAAGTTGATATTCGACGGAGCGGTTAATTCCTATGGAAGTGGCATCGGGGCTATCATCACGACTCCTCACGGATCCCACATCCCGTTTACTGCGAGACTGACGTTTCCAGTTACCAACAATGAAGCAGAGTATGAAGCATGTATTATGGGTCTAGAAGAGGCAATTGATTTGAGAATCAAGAATCTAGACGTATATGGTGACTCAGCGCTTGTAATCAATCAGATTAAAGGGGATTGGGAAACTCGTCAAGCGAATTTAGTGTCGTACATGAATTATGCCAGGAGGCTGCTTCCGTTCTTCGATCGAGTGGAACTACATCATGTACCCAGGGCTGAAAATCAGATGGCTGATGCCTTAGCCACGTTGGCTTCAATGTATAAAGTCAATCTTTGGAATGAAGCTCCAAGCATTGTTCTTTCGCGTCTTGATAGACTGGCATTTGTCTTTGCAATCGAGGAGGCCGCCGACGGCAAACCATGGTTCCACGACATCCAGACCTTCCTTATGACTAAGGAGTATCCTGCGGGTGCGTCAACCCAGGATAAGAAGACTCTGAGGAGGCTATTTGGAAACTTTTATCTCAATCCTGATGGAGTGCTGTATAAGAGAAACCACGATCTCGTGCTACTCAGATGTGTAGATGAGAAAGAGGCAAGTATGCTCATGGAAGAAGTCCATGAGGGCACATTTGGTACGCACGCCGGCGGGCATGCCATGACGAGAAAGATCCTGAGAGCAGGGTATTACTAGCTGACTATGGAGTCGGATTGCTTCAGATTCGCGAAGAAATGTCATAAATGCCAGATTTATGCTGACAAAGTTCATGTGCCGCCGTGCTCATTGAATGTCATGTCCTCCCCTTGGCCGTTCTCCATGTGGGGCATCGACATGATAGGCAAGATCGAGCTCACTGCATCCAATGGTCATCGTTTCATTCTGGTAGCTATCGACTACTTCACCAAATGGGTGGAGGCAGCCTCGTACGCTAATGTGACCAAGCAGGTGGTAGCTAAATTCATAAAGAGGGACATCATCTGTCGTTATGGAGTTCCCGAGTGGATCATTACTGATAATGGTTCGAATTTGAATAACAAGATGATAAAGGAGCTGTGCCAGAGCTTCAAGATCGAACACCACAACTCATACCCCTACCGGCTGAAGATGAATGGCGCCGTCGAAGCCGCCAACAAGAACATAAAGAAGATTGTTCAGAAGATGGTTGTGACATACAAAGATTGGCACGAGATGCTGCCGTTTGCCTTGCACGGTTATCGTACGACGGTGCGTACATCGACCGGGGCAACTCCTTTCTCCTTGGTGTACGGTATGGAAGTTGTCCTACCGTTAGAAGTGGAGATTCCTTCTTTGCGAGTTTTGGTTGATGTGAAACTCGACGAGGCAGAATGGATTACGAATCGCTTGAACCAACTCAGCCTGATGGACGAGAAGAGGTTGGCATCGATTGCATTTGGTCGACTGTACCAAAGCCGAATGAAGAAAGCTTATGATAAGAAGGTGCGTCCTAGAAGCTTTCAGACGGGTGATCTCGTCCTGAAGAAGATTCTTCCGCCACACTCCGATCACCGGGGCAAGTGGACTCCGAATTACGAAGGGCCGTATGTCGTCAGCAAGGTCTTCTCGGGAGGAGATTTGTTGTTATCCACGATAGATGGTGAAGATTTTGCATCCCCGGTGAACGCGGACGCAGTTAAAAAATACTTTGCTTGAAAGAGACCCGCTGGACAAAAAAGAAAGAGTCCAGGCAAAGAAGGGGCATCCCGGCGAACCAAAAACAGAATAAAAGGTTCGGGCAAAAATTAGGGATATATTGAAAAAATGTACACCCGCGAAGTCGAAAACCTACACTGGGCGGCTTCGGCAAAAAAGGGTATCCCGGTGAACTGAAAACCCGTAAAGGGCGGTTCACGCAAAAGTTAGGGATTTAAATGAGCAAATGACTGCGTTCCGCGTGTGGACTTTCATTGTTTAGTGGTTTGGAGGACCTGAAGGCCGTTTATCTGAATCAATCTCTTCCGAAGCTGAAGCGTCGGAGAAGTATCGAAGTCGAGTGGGTCTTAGAGGGATCAACTCATGGTGTTCGTCTACGCCTCGTTGTCGACATTTGTATATACTGATGTATATTTATGTTTTATTTTTGCGCGACTTCCTCATTCCAGGAGCTTGCCTCTGTTGTAAAACATTTCTTGCCCATTCAGGGGTTCACCATCAATAAAATGCATGTTACTCAGCAATTCTGTTTGCCTATTTAGCATTTATCTGTTTTGTTTGCGAAAGAAAACGTCGATGTTTTTGATAAAATGCGCATACATAAACTTACGGGCCTAGGCCCATTGATTGTTGAAACGATTAATTACCTGAATATTGTCACGAGATAATAACCTTGATAGGCCCCTTTGAGGAGGGTATCTTGTCCGTTTGTTTGTGTTGTTACAGGTGTAGCACCTTCCAGACGGTGCGCCGTGCGCGTTCCCGGGGCAGGGCGAGTCCTCCTTCTCCAGCAGAGTTCAGTGGTCTCTCCTCCACAGAATCTGAACGCAAGAAAGTGAGCATTGATATGTCTCCCCAGGCAGAGATGATTCTCCTCCCCAAGCAGATGCATCCTGAAGGAACGTCACCTCATCAGCTGAGTCGAGGGCCGAAGCTCGTATTCATCCCCCCGCACCGGGTCACAAGTGCAGATTTCGTAGAAATGTTCGGTTGCCGAAGCTCGTGTTTTCCCCAGTAAAGCTGCTGAAGCAGGATTCATTCCCCGGCACCGGGTCACCAGTGCAGGATTCGTAGGAAATTGTTCGTACGCCGAAGTATGCAGTAACTGATGGTGCCAGACTGAAGTCTCCAGCGGAATTGAGATTCCCCACCAGAGTTGTATTCTCTCCTGAAGATGGATGATTCCCTCTTCCCCCCAGGAGAGTGTTGGAACAGCTGATGTTGTATTCCTCTGCAGAGTTGTACTCTCCCCCGAAGTCAGATGATTCTTTCTTCCCCAGCGGAATTGAAATTCCTCATCAGAGTCGTACTCACCATTGAAGTAGAATGACTTCTCTCCCCGGCTGAGTCCGCAGACCCCCAGGAGAGCCGAATTCTTGGAAGCAGTTGGGACCATGAATGGATTTTCCCTAGCAGATATTGAGCAGCTGATGCTGTATTTCCCCCAGAGTCGTACTCTCTCCAGCGAAGCAGAGTGACTTCTCCTTCCTCAGCCGAGTTTGCAGATGTCCAAGAAAGCCGAGTCCTTGGAAGTTGATCAGATCATGATTGGTTTTTCCCCAGTGGAGTGTGGAGCAGCTGAAGTTGTTTCCCCATAGAGTTGTTATCCCCAGAAGAGTAGCCGAGAAGGCCACGCAGTTCACTCCCGCGATTGACATCGCTTTCCCTCAGTAGGTCCAGGTTCTCGCAGAGCTTCGTTCCCTGCAGCAGATCAACTAAAGTTGTTTTCCCTGCAGCAGTCAACGGAAGATCAATTCCCCAGACGAAGTCCGATTGATATTGGCATGTCCACGTTCTCCTCAGCAGGAAGATTCCTCTATCTGAGTAGTGCTTTTCTCCTTGACAGGAGAATTCCCCTTCGGCATTTATTTTGTTGACGGGATCGCATCATTGTGCATGATTGCATAGCATTTAGCATAAGCGCATAGCATTTCCACCGTGTGGGGCATGGCGCAGAAGCCTATGCATCATAAGCATGATCTAGGTTATTATCATTCTTGTTTTACAGGTGTTCAGCTGAAAGATCAGTTGCTCAGGATGATTCCTGACATTTTCCCCAACAAAGTCGCTCGCTCAAGATGATTTTTTGAGATCCCCAGCGAAGTCTTCAGTTCGAGATGATTCTCGAATCCCTCAGCAGGGCCGTTTGCTTAAGATGACTCTTAAGACCTCAACGCAGTTTCCCGAGTTGTTTGCTTAGGATGATTCTTGAGCTCCCCAGTAGCGTCCCCAGCAAGAGTTGTCCAGGAAGATTCCACGGATCCCTAGCAGAATGTTTGCTCCAGAAAGGTTATCGGTTCAGGATGATTCTTGAGGGTGCCCAACGGAGTTGTTTGTTCAAGATGATTCTTGGAGTCCCTAGCAGCGTGATATGTTTGCTCCAACAGTGATGTCTAATCTGAAGATTGACTTCGTAAACGCCTGAAGGCGATATCAGAGGGTTCCTGTGGATTCAGGTTTCCGTGTTGATGAATCAATGTTTGCTGAAGACAAAGTTCAAAAGTTTGTAGGTGCAGCTTTTGTATGCAAGGTAATCCGTGTTGGCCTGAAGACCAAGTCAGTTATCCTGAGGTGATGATTGATTGCGATCGAGTGAATAGTGTTTCTTCTGACTGAATTCGAAGATGTTTCTCCAGCTGAAGCGGAGTTGGCCTGAAGGCAAAGTGTTTGAATCCCCGTAGAGTCATGAATGGCTCAGGATACCACTTCTCCGACTGAAGTCACAGATTTCCCAAGCTGAAGCGAAGGTGCCTGAAGGCAAGGTTATCCCCAAAGTCATGAATGACTTAGGATTCATTTTTCGGACTGAAGGCCGAAGTATATCCCTGACTGAAGTCACGGATACTCTATAGCAGAGGCGGAGTTGCCTGAAGGTAGATCCATGTATCCTTGAAGGCCAAGGATCATTTTCTTCAGACTGAAGTCGAAGATACCTCCTGCGGAGTTGCCGACAGGCAAAGTTTACATCCTTGAAGGCCAAGGATGCCCATCTTCAGGAGTACTTGAAGATCTTTTCTAGCTGAAGCTGGAAGTGGACAGGGGCCAGGGTTTCATATAGCTTTGATGTTGAGGTCCTACGGTGGGCAGTGTGCAGTAGTATTCCGATGTTCGTTATGGTTCTGAGGGTGAACCCCAGATCAGAGTGTGCTTGGCTGAGTCTCTTATTCCCAGTGGAGTAGTTTCAAATACGCAGGTGTACCTTTTGTTCCATTTACCAGGGGTGAACCCCAGGTCAGAGTTGTTCAGTGTTGTATCTTCTCCAGCGGCGAGGCGGGGTATTTTGGATTTGACGGCAAGGTCAGATTATGTTTGTTTCCGGCGGCGAGGTTGGATGTTTGTTTGACGGCGATGTCAAACTCTTTAAATCCCCAGCAGAGATGATGTTTGTACGACGGCGATGTCAAGTGTCTCTCAGAGTGATGTTTGTTTCCGACGGCGATGTCAGATTCAGTTCTCCAGCGGCGATGCAGGGTATTTTGATTGTCCGACGGCGATGTCAGGTGGTTTAGTCTTCCAGCGGCGAGGTTGGGTGTTGTGGTTGTCTGAAGGCAATGTCAGAAGGAGTTAACGTGGATAACTGACGCCGATGTCAGATCAGTATTTCTCCAGCTAGTTGTTGGGCAGCTAGTATTGCAGTATTCGAAGATTTGTTCCCTGCATAGTACCGTGTGCTTGTGCAGTTGGCAAATTTTCGGGTTTACCGGTATTCAACCGTCTCGCACCTTGATTGGCTGAGAGCCGTTCGCTTCTCACCCAGTCAGGTTCAAGCCGTTTGAATAGGGGCAGCTGTTGCACCCCAAAATTTGACCAACATTTATTTAGCCATCAAGTGTTTGAAAGTTGATACCTTCATCAGAAAGTTCAAGAGATCCTCAGAGGAATTGGTTGAAACCAAGGTTGTGTGTCTCATAGCTTGAGAGTTGTGGGTGCTCCTCAGATGATTCTGAGACTTTGAGAATGAACTTGAAGCTTTTAGAAAGTTTATGAGATGTCTTGAAAGCCATCATGAAGCCCAGAGAGGTCATTATGCAAGAATTCAGAAGATTCAACCATGAATGGTAGAATTAGGGTTTGACTGGGTCAATCCTAGATCAGCTGAAGATTGGGAGAAGGTTGAGACCTAATCCAAGGGCCATGAGGTCATGGGATAATGTATGGAGATGTTATAAAGATGATTCCTAGACCAACTCATCATGATTGAGGGGTTTGAGAAGTTTTAAGTCAGGGTTTCCAAGGATTGTCAGTGAAAAAACCCTAATTTGGTCCCTATCTTCCAGGCAGTTTTAGCTCAAGATGTGATTGATATCTCATCTTCCCCACAACATGAATGTTTTATAGCTTGTTCTTAGCTTTAGTTTGAGTGGTAGAAGTCCTTGATAGGATGTGCAGAGCTCAAGTTATGGTTTTGACAAATTACAGGTCAGCTGAGGTGTGTGAATCTGGGTCCTTGAAAGTCACCCAACTTGCAGACAACGTTTGCCCTAGTAGGATGATTCCTATGATTTCTTGGTCAACATGAATGTTGAAGAGCATCTTCTTAGCTTTCTAGAGAGTACTAGAAGTCCTTGATAGGATTTGTAGAACTCAACTTATGGTTTAAACAAGACAGGGGTATTTTGGTCATTTGGAAGTTATAGGTCATTTTAAGCAAAGGCCATATCTCCTATTTCCAAGCCTCAAATGAAAAAACTCAAAACATAAAAGTTGTTCAAAATGGCATTTTAAGCCTAGAAAAGTGGTCATGAGTTGTTGAAAAATCTTGTAGCAAGGATTTACATGAATGGGTGAAAATGACCTAAAAATGACTTATAAGTTAAATGAATCCAAGTTGGAAATTGGTTTGGGAGATGTACAAATCCAAAATAGGTCATCCAATATGTCATTTTGAATCCAAACATCATTTTAAAAACAATGGTTCAAATATATTTTTGATTTGAGGTCTTAAAATAGGGGCTACTTTGTAAAGTTCATGCTTGCATATTAAGGAACCTTTGCAAATCTTCACATAAGGCAAAACCAAGCTTGTTTTTTCACACATTCCCTTCCAATATCTCTTGTAAGGAGATTTTGGCACAAAATGACAAGTCTTAAGGCATGATATGAGATAATACCACATATCACTTCATGAGATTTTCCATGATTTTCTAGCTCATTCTAGAAGCTCCTAGATGATTCCATTGGTTGTTATTTAAAGAGTGAGCCATAGTGAAGAAAAAGGTTGGTGAAAGTTGGTGAAATCAGTGGTGAAGAGTGAGTAAGAGAAGAGGAATTCAAGGTTTCCTTCAAGAACAAGCCATACACGATTTGATCCCTACAAGTTTCTTCCATCAAAATTCTTGCAAACAGAAAGCTATACCCCATTGGAGGAGCATCTGGAAGAGATTACAAGTCTTGAATCAAGCCCTAAAAGCACTCACCATAATCATTTGATAGGTTGGTGTTCTTCATCATACCTCCATATTTATGTACTTTCTGTCAGAATTCTAGGTGTAAAGATAACATGCTAGGTTAGTTGATGATTTTCTGAGGATTTGAGAGAGATCCATGGAGTTTCGTGGCAGGGTGCCATTTCTTGCAAGTTTAAGAACAAGCTGTATATTGAGTTTTAATGGATATGGTATAGCATAGAATGATGAGGGTAACATGTAGAACAAGATTACATCACTAGATTTGAGTTCAATCAAGATTGATATCAGTGAATTAGGTTGGAACCCTAGGTTTTGCGCATTCTGTTGGGACGATACAAGGCGTTTCAGAGAAAGTTATGAGTATGGTCATGTTCCTGGTAACACGTAGAGCATTTTTGGTTCTTAAAGCTTTTGATTTCGTGGAGAAATGGAGGAGAGCGAGCGAGGTAAAGGTCCCTGCATGGAAATGTTTTGTCTGAAAACCCTAGCTCGATTGGGGACGATGGCCATCAGCCGTTGGATCAGTCCCAGAAATTGACTCTTTCATTCCATCCAACGGCCACGATTTGAACTTGCAAATGGAGGGAGTCTGAAGCGCGCTAAACGCAGCGTTCCACTAATCAAAACGCGTCGTTTTGTGTGGCTGTTAGACTTGGGCTTCAGCAAAGCTTTACTTTCCACACCCCCGGTTTATGGGCCCATCATAGAAATGAACTGGGCGCAGTTATGTTTGGCACCCCCTTCCCTTTAATTCATTTTCTTTTAATTTTTTAATTTCTTTTATTTTCTTGCATTTTATAAAATTCACATAAAATAGAAAAATGATTGTTTTTTAATGCTTGTTTTTTCTACATGTTCATAATTTTGTCTAGAAAAATATCAATAAATAAAATTGGCATTTTATTTATTTATTTATTTTAATATTTTTAGTATATTTTCCATGTAAATAGCTTTTTTTAGAAGTTTAGGTGTATACTCAATTTTGTAGAATTTGTATTAGGGCCTTCCCTTAGGATTTTTGAGCCATTCTTTTTGGCATAGTTAGATATTGAATCATAGTTTCCCATAGGATTTAATTCCTGATTTTTAGATTAAAATTTGATTAGTTTGTTTAGGCTAGCATTAGTATAACAAATTAGGGTTTTATTCAACATAAGTAGACTTAACAATTTTATTTTGGGATTTTTAGGACAAATTAGTATATGGGGACTATATGGGCATTAAGGGTAGACATTTAGGTTCCCTTAGATTTGGTTCTAGAATTTTAGAAGTTCATTTAATATTTTTCTTGAATATTGCTTTGTACATGATGTTGTGTGTTGCTTAAGGGCATAGTTTGTATTGTTTTGCTTTCTTTTCTTCTCCTCTGAGTGTGTGAGCCTTGAAGATTGAGTTGAAGACCTTGTGGATCATCATTGAAGACTTTGAAGACCTTGAAGAGGAGCTTAGTTTTAGATTTTGTTTGTTCTGTTTATAGGATCATAAGTACATAGGTAGAGCTTTAGATAGAATAATTCCATTCAATAAACAAGGAGTGTCTTGTTCACCTCCTTCCTTCTCTATGATATAAAGTCCCTTAAGGGTATTCACCTCTCTCCTTTGGAGGGATTAGTGACCTTGCCCTATGAGGTAGAACTTTGAGAGAGCCTTTCCTTTTGATGTTAAGTCCTTAATGGCATCCTTTGGAAGTCAGTGAGCACTCTAACATCCTCACCTCATCTTGTTGATTGAATCTCATTTGGGTTGTTGAAGATAAAGAAAGCAATGAAGAGTATTGAAGATTTGCATTGAAGTTGTTTGCTTTGAGGAAGAAGATGATAAAAGATTTGATTGAAGATATAAAAGCCATTGAAGATAGAAGCTGAAGCTAAAGGGGGAGAAGATGAGTTGATACTCATGTTGTAGGGTTGATACCTGGAAAGCCATTGATGATTGAAGTCTGAAGACTGGGTTGCTGTTAGAGGAGCTGAGGCTTTCTTCTGTTTTTCTTTTCTGTATTGTGTGTTTTGTTTGATTTGTCTGTTGCATTAGAATAAGTCCATCTAGAATAAGTTCAATCTAGGAGCATGATTGCATTAGAGGTTGAGTTGCTCCCTCTGCTTGTATTGTTACTGCGTGGCTTTGCTTGCGGGTATTCGGTAGAGCCCAACTCCCTTGCCCATGTGGTTTGTTTGCCTGATGGCATTTCATTTCTTTTATCTGTATGATTGCAGTTTACTGTTTATTGCTTGATAGCATGTTGTTTATTTTTCAGTATGATTACTGTTATTTCATGACTGGATTGAGGTCGAGATGAGCTTGTGGAGGCTGAAGCCCCACACACATTTCCTCCCTCACTTGCATTGCATGCATTTTACTATTAAGCTGATGCTTTGTCTGTTTTGATGTATCATTGATATGATCCCTTAGGACTCTCATTTCCTTTGATAAGGATTTGATGATAGACTTTTAGGTTGAAACCTATGCATGACAACTTCTAGGAGTTCCCTGTTCAAACCTCAACCATAGGATGAATCCTATGCATGACAACAGTAGGACTTGATAGTCTCCCTCCTAGTTGGGCCTGTTCTCTTCTCATCTCAAAACAGTTTAAGATACGGTAATCATGAATGATTTCTTTCGTACGTTACGAGCCTTAAGCTATCTGAGAAAGGATTGTGGGAGAGTTTCTTTTCCATGGTCTGGATGTTTAGTATGGTACCCTTTGGGTGACATGCGACGCATTCACTCTCAGGTCATAGTCTCTAGTGCGGTTGAAATCGCAAACACAATAAAAAACACTTCTTTCAAAACAGGAAATAAACCGTAGTTTCCCGAACTACGTGAGCTCTGATCTCTCATGCCTGTTGAGAGTACGTAGGCACAAGATGTCGATGTCTTGGCGAGCTACCTTCCCCCATAATCCATCGTAGGTCGAACTACGTTGACTCTGATTTCTCATTCTCTGATGAGAATACGTAGGCATAAAGTGCGACGCTTTGCCGAGTCATTTTTCTTTTCTTTTTCAGCCAGCCTTGATAGGTAGATAGATTATAACCAACCCGTCCAAGTAAACAAACAAGCGAGGATCCCGTCGAGTACGACGGACGTGAGGGGTGCTAATACCTTCCCCTTGCGTAACCGACTCCCGAACCCAGACAATGGTTGCGATGACCTTGTCTTACCCTTATTCGTCAGGTTTTTCCGATCGTTTCCTTTCCCGCTCTGAGGGATAAATAACGAAAGGTGGCGACTCTTCTGTCATGCCGGCACCTTATTTTCGCGCAAGCGACACTACCAGATGGAGACCAATGGTGACTGCCTTGAAGATGGCTAAAGATCTGAACAAGATCTCTTTAGAAGAACTCATCAGCTCTCTAAGGAGCCATGAAATTGAGCTTGAGGAAGATGAACCTCAGAAGAAAGAAAAAGGTAAATCTGTTGCTTTAAAATCTAATAAATCTGCTAAAGCTTTGCAGGTTATTGAAGAAAGCTCTGAAGAATCCTCTTCTGAAGAAGAAGATGAATTATCCATGCTGTCCAGAAGGATCAACAGACTCTGGAAGCACAAGGGAAAGAAGTTCAACAACTTCAGAAGATCTGATCATAGAAAGGAATCTTCTGGGCACAGAAGATCTGGCAAGAAAGAAGTTGTATGCTATGAGTGCAAAGAACCTGGGCATTACAAGAATGATTGCCCCAAACTTCAAAAAGAAAAACCCAAGAAGAAGTTTAACAAAAAGAAGAAGGTTCTGATGGCAACATGGGATGACTTAGATGAATCTGAATTATCTTTTGAATCAGAAGAAGAATGTGCTAATGTTGCACTGATGGCCAGCACAGAAGATCAGGAGGAAGGAACCTCAGGATATGAATCAGATTCTGAATTTGATGATGACGCTGAAGAGGTAATGGCTAAACTTACTAAAGAAGAACTTATAAAAGTTTTATCAGAAGTTCTTAAAAGTTATAACAATATCAAACTCAAATACAAGAAGCTGAAAAACAATCTTGAATCTGAGATTGATCTTCTAAAGACAGAACTTGTTGAGCAAAAAAAAATTAATCTGAAAATCAAAAATGACTTTGAAATAACTCAACAAGAATCTGAATCTGAGACTAAGTCATGTGAAAACATTTTAGAAAAATATGACTCTAGCTTTCAGAGATTCCTTACTAAGAGCATAGACAGAAGCAAGATGGCTTCTATGATCTATGGTGTTAGTGGGAACAACATAAGAGGTATTGGATATGAATCTTCATCTGGAAGTAATCCAAAATCTGTTGACAAACTTTTCATCAAGAAGACACCTCTGTATTCTCAATTTAAATTTGGTCACCTAAATGACATTAAACACACAAGTTCTGAGAAGAATACTTATGTGTTTAAACCCAAGGCAAGTCAGAATAAACATTATGTTGAAAAACAGAAGTTTAGACAAACCTACAAACCAACTAACCCCAAAGGACCCAAGAAGATCTGGGTACCTAAAAATAAAATAATTCCTGTTGCAGATGTTCTTAGCAGCAAGGTCAGGACACCAATCATGGTACCTGGACTCTGGATGCTCACGACACATGACAAGAGAAAAGTCTATGTTCCAAAGCCTGGAACATAGATCTGGAGGTGATGTGAAGTTTGGAGGGAACCAGAAGGGCAAGATCATTGGATCTGGCACCATTGGAAATGGTAAACTTCCCTCTATTACTAATGTTTTACTTGTTGAAGGGTTAAAGCATAACTTATTGTCCATAAGTCAATTAAGTGACAATGGTTATGATATTACCTTTAATCAAAAAATGTTGTAAAGCTATTAGTCAAAAGAATGGCTCTATCCTATTTAGTGGTAAGAGGAAAAACAACATTTATAAAATAAATCTTTCAGAACTTAAAATTCAAAATGTTAAATGCCTCTTGTCTGTTAATGAAGAGCAATGGGTCTGGCACAGAAGATTGGGCCACATTAATATGAGACGTATATCTCAGATTAATAAACTTAATCTTGTCAGAGGACTCCCTAATCTGAAGTTCACTTCAGATGCTCTTTGTGAAGCATGCCAAAAAGGAAAGTTTTCAAAATCATCTTTTAAATCAAAAAATGTTGTTTCTACTTCCAAACCACTAGAATTACTTCATATTGATCTATTTGGACCAGTGAAAACTGCATCCATCAGAGGCAAGAAGTATGGATTAGTCATTGTTGATGACTATAGTAGATGGACATGGGTAAAGTTCTTAAAAAACACAAGGATGAGTCACATTCTGTGTTCTTTGACTTCTGCAAGCAAGTTTAGAATGAAAAGGATTTTAAAAAATATTTTTCTAAAAATGGCATTGCTCATGATTTTTCCTGTCCTAGAACTCCACAACAAAATGGGGTTGTAGAAAGGAAAAACAGAACTCTGCAAGAAATGGCCAGAACCATGATCAATGAGACAAATCTGGCAAAACACTTTTGGGCAGAAGCCATCAACACAGCCTATTACATTCAGAACAGAGTGTCTGTAAGACCTCTTCTGAAAAAGACTCCTTATGAACTGTGGAAGAACAGAAAGCCCAACATTTCATATTTTCATCCTTTTGGATGTATTTGCTATATGTTAAATACTAAGGAAAATCTGAGCAAGTTTGATTCCAAAGCACAGAAGTGTTTCATGCTTGGATATTATGAACTCTCTAAAGGTTATAGAGTATACAACACTGAGACACAGATTGTGGAAGAATCCATTCATGTCAGATTTGATGATAAGCTTGGCTCTGAAAAGCCAAAGCAGTCTGAAAACTCTACAGATAGAGAAGTAGTCTTCATTGACTCTGAAGTCCCAGAAGCAGACAAAATTCAAGTGAAGGAACCAGAAGCAACGCCAGATGCTATTCCTTTAACTTCTCAGATGAACAATCTAAACATTTCTGAAGAATCAACTATTAGAGGATCATCATCCAGAATTAAAGCTTCTCATCCAGAAAATGTCATTATTGGAAAGAAAGATGATCCCATCAGAACAAGATCCTTTCTAAGATCATCTGAAGCATCACTATTTGGACTGGTGTCAGAAATTGAACCATCTTCTGTAGATGAAGCTCTGCAAGACAATGATTGGATTATTTCCATGCAAGAAGAGCTAAATCAATTCACCAGAAATGATGTATGGGATCTAGTTCAAAGACCACAAGGATTCAATATAATTGGTAAAAAATGGGTCTTCGGAAATAAACTGAATGAGAAAGGAGAAGTTGAAAGAAATAAGGCAAGGCTGGTTGCTCAAGGGTACAGTCAACAAGAGGGTATTGATTAGACTGAAACTTATGCTCCAGTGGCAAGGTTAGAATCTATACGCCTTCTTATTTCATTTGCTGCACAAAATAACATCACTTTGTATCAGATGGATGTTAAAAGTGCCTTTCTTAATGGTATTATAGAAGAAGAAGTTTATGTCCACCAACCTCCTGGTTTTGAAAATGAAAAATTTCCAGATCATGTTTTCAAACTAAAGAAATCTCTATATGGTTTAAAACAAGCTCCCAGAGCTTGGTATGAGAGATTGAGCAATTTTCTTCTGGAGAAAAATTTCATCAGAGGCAAAGTGGATACAACACTCTTTTGTAAATCAATTAAGAAAGATCTTCTAATTTGTCAAATTTATGTGGATGATATTATTTTTGGATCAACAAATATTATGCTTGGAAAGGAGTTTGCTACATGTATGCAGGCAGAATTTGAAATGAGCATGATGGAAGAACTCAGATTCTTTCTAGGAATCCAAGTCAATCAAACTCCAGAGTGCACTTACATAGATCAGACCAAATATGTTAAGGAACTTCTGAAGAAATTCAACATGGCTGATAGTAAGCTGGCAAAGACTCCCATGCATCCTACTAGCTCACTTGGCAAGGAAGAGGTAAGTAAGAAAGTAGACCAGAAGCTCTACAGAGGTATGATTGGTTCTCTTCTTTATCTAACTGCTTCTAGACCTGACATATTGTTCAGTGTATGCTTGTGCGCTAGATTCCAATCAGATCCTAGAGAATCACACTTGACAGCTGTCAAGAGGATTCTAAGGTATCTGAAAGGTACTTCTAATGTGGGTTTGTGTTACAGAAAATCTGATGATTTCAAATTAGTTGGATTCTGTGATGCTGACTACGCTGGAGACAGAGTGGAAAGGAAAAGTACTTCTGGAAGTTATCAATTTCTAGAAAGAAATCTAATCTCCTGGTACAGCAAGAAGCAACCCACAATTGCTCTTTCAACCACAGAGGCAGAATATATTGCTGCTGCTGGATGTAGCACGCAGATGCTCTGGATGAAAAGTCAACTAGAAGATTATCAAATTTTTGAAAGTAACATTTCTATCTTCTGTGATAATACTTCTGCTATATGTTTGTCTAAAAACCTTATTTTACACTCTAAGGCAAAACATATAGAAATTAAGCATCATTTCATCAGAGACTATGTTCATAAGGGAATCATAAATTTAGCCTTTGTTGATACAGATCATCAATGGGCAGATATTTTTACAAAACCCCTTGTTGAAGATAGATTCAAATTTATTTTGAAAAATATTGGTATGGATTTTTGTCCAGAATGATATTTGTCAGAAGCAATTTTTACAGATGCAAAAATGCTTAATGCTCTGAATTATTTCTTCTGATTGCTTACTTGTTCTACTTAATATTTTTTTTGTGAAACTCTGAACCAACAATTCTTAGAAGATCTGAACGTTGGCTAACGTTTCATTTCTCAAGAGAATTCAGAACACATGCAACCAAACACGTGTCACACCAAATCTGCAAAGGTGGCGTGTACATTACTGAAGAGACGTTTGAAGTGAAGTTTGAATAGTGAAAATCTTGATTTTCCCCCCAATTTGTCAGAAGCAACAAATGTTTGAAATGATTATTATTCTTTTCATTTAATGCTTGTTCAAACGTGCAAAAAATTCTGACTGTTGGTATGCCTAATTGTTTTAGTATAAATACTTGACCTATCTTCACTTTCACACTTTTCACAATCTCAGAAAATTTTATGCATTTTCATCTTCTCTTCGCTCTGCATAAAAACCCTAAACCTAAGCGTGTGACAAAGCAATCTTCAATGGCAACTTCATCATTAACAGCTGCTCAATTCCAATCTTCAATGGCTGCAGTTACTTCTACAAACATGGGTGTTGCCCCTTACTCTCCTCCTAAAAGAACTCTACTGACCCCTGTTGAAAAGTTGGAGGTTTTGTGTGAATCCATGGTAGAATTTGATTCACTTGCAGAAAATGGCTTTGAATTTCGCTCTATCATTGGTGCTCAAGGATGGGTAAAGTACTTTGATAGACTCTTTGGACCAGTTTACCCCCTCCTTGTGAAAGAGTTCTGGATCCATGCATCAGTTTACCCTAAATTCATCCTATCTTCTGTACTGGGAAAAGAAATCATTATAATAGAAGATCTGATCAGAAAGCTAATTGGGTATGAAGAAACAGATGGTGTTTCCCACTTGCCAGCTGGGCGTGTGGACATGGATGAAGTGTATGAAGAAGTGATGACTGTTGGTCAAGCTTCTAACAAGTTCAAGGATCTGAAGTCTAATTACAAGATCTGGGCTAAGATTTTCATGGGATGCATCCATCATAGGAAGTCAACAAATTCTCTAGACTATGTCAATAATGAACAGCTCTATTTCATGTATTGCCTCAGTCAGAGCACCAAGGTAGATCTTCCATATATTCTCTTTATGCATCTGTGGAACCATATAAATGCCTCTAGAGAGTATGTGAAAGAAAAAGGACGGAAGATCAGAACCTGGATCCTTTTTAGAAGGTTAATCTCAGATCTTCTAACCGAGAATGGATTGGTCTCTGCTCTGTACGCTGCTGGAGTTACAGAGGAATTGGAATTCATAATGGGAAAGCCTTTGAATGCCAAAAGTCTTCAGAGACTTAAAATAGTGGATGAACTCACAACAGCTCCCAAGAAGCTGAATGTTTCTGAAATGAGTAAGAAGAGGACTCCTGTAGATGATTTTCCATTGTTCTTTGCTGAAGAACCAAGACACATTATTGTGATGTACATTGATGAATGTAAGAAAGAAGGAAAGCCTGTTCCTGCAAACATAATACAAATAGAAAGACAATCTCTACCTGATGCAGAAGAAGAAAAAGAAGAAGAAGAAACACAACTCCAAAGAAAGAGGACTCAGCCAGCAGCAGAAGCTGCACCTGTTCAGAAAAAGGTCAAGATTGCTGAGAAGCCACAGAAGCTCTTGAAGAGAAAAGATTCTGGAGACACTTCTTCTGTACCAGCCAAGAGAATCAAGATAAAAGGTACTAAATCTTTTGTATCTTCTGCAAGTAATGTTGTTTTAAATGATTCTAATATTAAGTCTGTTCCAAAACCACCCTCTACACAAAATACTTCTATTACTGCTCCTAGTTCTAAATCACCACAAAAACAAACTTCTGTTCCAACACCAACAACAACAAAAACAATTCCAACACCAAAAGTCTCTGTACCACAATCATCTCAACCAAAAATCCAAATCAAACATTTTGTTCCACAAAAACAATCCTCACAGAATCAACCTTCAGATCAACAACCTACAGAACAACAACCACAACCTTCTGTACAACAAAAATCTTCTGAACCACCTGTACAACAACAACACCCACAAGAAAAACAACCTGAAAAACCACAAGAACCTCCATCAGAAAAAGCCTCTGAAAATCAACCACCATCAAATAATCCACCATCAAAATCATCTGAACCCCCAGCATCTGAACCTACAAAAATGACATATGTTCCAGTCACATCTGAACCAATCACTATCACATCTGTTTCACCCATCTCAGAACAACCTTCAAAACCCTCTAAAATTTCTTCGGAACCAACAAACACCTCTGAACCCCACTTTCCTGAAACAGAAGTTCTTGATGTCACACCCTTAAAAACTGTGTTTCAAGTATCTTCTACTTCCTGCACACCAACCACGTCTTCAAACTCCTCAGAATCAGACATCCACCCAGACTTTCTTATCTCTCCATCTCACTGAGACTCTGAGGTAAAACAACCAGAAACCATTATACCTTCTAAAGCTCCCATTCCAGATCCTATTCCCACACCTACACCATCATCTGAAATATTGATCCCAAATTCTAACCCAAGATCATCTATTTCTTGTGCCCAAGTTTCATCTCTATTTCATAATCTGACTTATGGTTTCAAACTTAAAGACTTTTATGACAGAGTTGAACCATCTGACCCTATCACCTCTCTGAAACCAAAACTCACAATGACCCTTCCATCTGTGATTCTTGACTATATAAAATCCAAGTCAGATGTAGATTCATTAGCAACTATATCCTGCTCTGCTAAAACTGATAAAGCTGTTGCTTCAGCTATACCAGTTTCCTCTGATAACAATGTTGCTTCTGATGAACCCCCAAAATCTGCTTTCCAACCCTACTCAAATGAACCTTTTGATGTAGTTACCCTTCACACCAGAGCAAAACCTCATCTGCTAAATGCCTTAAACAGATCAAAAGAAAAAGCTCCTGAAATTCCCTTCATTACATATTATCCTCCTCCTCTGATCTCTATTCAGAAATCTCTTTTTCCACCAACTCCCCAACCAAAACCAATAACTCTGGAAACTCTGTTACATCCTAAACCCAGACTTAATGTTAATCCTTTATTTCAATCATTTTTGCACAAAATACAGTTGTATTTAGGTACCGTACAGAAGAAATGCTCAGCAACAATGGATGCCAAAGAATCTGATATCATCTGGAATGGATTCATCAACAGATTCAACTCTGTGGCCTCAAATCTGAAGAACATTTGTTCTGATGATGCGAAGCTCAGATTTGCTGAAGCTGCAAGAACTCTATTTTGGACAGTCAAGAAATCTGAACCTCTGCTCCTTACAAATGCTCCTCCCTCATCAGAGGAATCTACTGAAATTGCATCTGAAGAAAATCAATTGGCCATGACTCTGGTAGACCCTCCTTCTAGCTCTAATGCTCCAGACTCTACAGAACCCATGGAAATTGACTCTGTTCAAGCTCTAGAGCCTTATCATACTTCTTCATCTGAGTTAAAGAAAGAACATCCAGATTTTGAAGATAAGATTGCTGCTCTAGAAGCTGGTTAATCTGAGATCAAGTCCTGGATGGCAAAACAGGATAAGAAGTCTGAGGACATGACATAATGGATGTCTAAGCAGGATCAGAAGAATGAAACTATGGCTAAGTGGATGTCCAAGCAAGAGCAGTCCTCCTCTGAGATTACAGATCTATTGAAGATGCTTTTGTCCAAACACTCTTAGATTTTCATTTTTTTTTCATTCTAATGTTTTTGCATATGATGTTTGCTATGTATTTCTTATATCTTCTGATGCATGTACTCTTGATCTATTGAATGAATCAAAGTTTTCTCCATTGATCTATCTCATTTACTGTTTCATTTTATTTGTCTTTTTTAAAGTTTTTACTTTTTGCTTATGACAAAAAAGGGGGAGAAAATATAGATCTGAACGGTTTAATATAACTTCACCAGAATGAAACTTCAGACATATGTATTCTATCTAACATTTAATCTGAGTATTTCAGAATACTTGATAAGTACACTCTGTAAAAGAAACTCTGAGTCTCTTAGATCATTTGACTATTATCAAACTCTGAATCTTAAATCTGCAAGACATTCTGATTTTAAATGTTAAAAGAACAAACAAGATCTAACTCTGAAGATTACTCAAGACAAAAGGGAAGTTTCTATTCCTTATATGTATTCATCTCAGGGGGAGATTCAACATCTCAGGGGGAGTTATAATTTTAATATTTTCAACTAAACAAAATTTCTGATGTTTTTGTCATCATCAAAAAGGGGGAGATTGTTAGAACACAGATTGGTTCTTAATAATATCTCTATGTTTTGATGATAACTATTAGGAAATTTTGTACTTAAGAATTATATACTCTAAAATTTGCTTGAGAGTTTTTACTGCAGATAGTAAAGAAATTAATACTCCAGAAGCAAATCTGAATTGAATGCAAGAAATTAACTAGACTCTGAAGCGCCAGATGCACTCATTAGAAGATTCTGATTGCTGCCAACAGAATATTCTGAGCGTAAGCTCCAGAAGAATCTGAAGCAGAAGCTCCAGAAGAATCTGAAGCAGAAGCTTCAGAAGAATCTGAAGCAAGTCAGAAGCATCTGAAGCAAAGAAGAATTTTGTATGAAGAGTTTTTCAAAGCATAGATTCTACAGAAGTTTCTGAAAGTACTAAAGTTGCCAGTACTGAAGTTCTGTTCCAAATATGCTCTGATATTTAACACGCTGAAAGCACTCCTGCTGCAGAAGACTCTGATCCAGCAAGCTCTGATCATCATCAGAAGACTCTGACTCTATTTGACTCTGATGAACTTGCTGAAAACTGAAGAAGAAATATTCAAAGATTATATCCGTTGGAGTAAATCAAACGTCTCTTTCCTTATTTATGCTAGACACAAGAACACAGACAAAAAGGATTTTTCTGTGCTTTCTTCTTCTAGGAAAGGTCACTTGATGTGAAGAGAAAAAGGCTCAGACCTTTTGGGACGCTCTTCTCAACGTGCAGCTCCCTTGGATCAGCTGCCTATAAAAGCAAGTCTCCACCAAATTCTTCAGTGAGACGTTTTGCTGAAAAGAATTAAAACATTCAAGCTCTCATACTTTCACATTCATTCTTAGAATTAATTTCATTGTACTTAAACTTAAGAGAAATATCACTGTTGTGATTAAAGCTTTTTAGAAGCATTCTTACTCTTGTATTAGATTTACATTGATTGTGAAGGATGTCCTTAAGAGGATTCAGTTGGAATCAGTAGCTCTTGAGAAGACTAAGAACAGTTGTTCTTAGGTGTTACTATTGTAATCTGTTTGATTAAATAGTGGATTAAGTCCTTGTTTGAGAAAGGCAAATCACTCTAGGAAGGGTGGACTGAAGTAGTTGAGTTCAACGAACCAGGATAAAAATACTTGTGTTTTAATTCTATGTTTTAATCTTTCGTACTTATTCAACCCCCCTTCTAAGTATTATCTCACCTTCAGACATCTCCAACAGAAAAGGTTCTAGTACAATCTATTGAAGAAACGCTATCAGACGATGAACATGAAAAGGTAAACAAGGTGGTATTACAATTGCAAGCAACACAATTGGATCTTACTTTTAAGAAATTTGAAGAATTGGGAGGAAATAGTGAGGAAAACCCGTCAGACCCTGAACTAAAAGAACTCCCAAAACATCTGAAGTATGTCTTTCGAAGTCAAGGAAATAAGCACCTAATAATTATTAGTAGCGCTTTGTCAAAATTCGAAGAAGATAAGCTATTACGAGTACTAAGGGAAAATAAAGAGGCATTGGGATGAAGTGTGTCAGACTTGAAGGAAACAACCTATCATACTGCACACATAAAATCAAGTTTGAGGAAGAATTCAAGCCAGTGGTCAACCTCAACGACGATTAAATCTAGCAATGAAAGAAGTGGTAAGAAAAGAAGTCCTTAAATTGTTGGACACAGGGTGGAGAATGTGTATTGACTATCGCAATTTAAATTTAGCAACACGGAAGGGTCATTTTCCATTGCCATGTATGGATCAAATGCTTGAAAGACTAGTTGGACAAGCCTACTATTGCTTTCTGGATGGATATTCGGGGTACAACCAAATAGATGTAGATCCCACCCACAAAGAGAAAACCGCATTCATATGCCCATTTGGAATTTTTGCATATAGAATGATGCATTTCAGATTATGTAACGCGCCCGCAATGTTCCAAAGGTGCATGCTTTCTATTTTCTCTGACATGATTGAAAATTCAATAGAGATATTCATGGATGATTTTTCTGTATTCGGTAAATCATTTGACGGTTGCTTGGATCAATTGAACAATGTCCTTAAGAGATGTACCGAGACAAACCTAGTCTTAAATCGAGAAAAATGTCATTTCATGGTCACTGAAGGCATTGTTCTTGGCCACAAAATCGATGCGAAAGGGTGTTGCACCCCAAAATTTGCCCTCACAATACAAGACTTTGTGTTCCAAGAAGGTTCACAAGGTTCACAAAATTCATAATTGGTCAGAAGAGTTGACAATTCCCTTAGACAATGCACCTCCTAAGCAGTGCATCCAAAACTAGGGTTTTGACTTTAATCAGGCTAAATGGACTTCCAAGACTTCAAGTGAGCTTCATAACATCTTATATGTGTATAAGAACCCCCATGTCAAGTTTCAAGACTTTTCTCAAAAGTTTGCTCAGTCAGATGATCAGATAAGTCAAAAGCAGTCAATGCAGTTAAAAGGTCAAACTGAGGTCAACTGTGGTCAAACCAAAGTCAAACTTCATGATTTTTTTTGCCAACATCAAAGAGAGGTTGGGTGAGAAATATTATCATAATAACTGTAATACCCCAAATTTTGCCCTAAGATTTGTCGTCGCATTTCATTGCATTTAATCAATTACTAACAAATTTGTGTAGTCGTTTGACTTTTTGCAGGTAAATATCATATGGCATGCACTTTTTTTCTAAAAAGTAAAAATGGCACAATTGGCGGGAGGACATGTGTAAGGAGTTATGAGTGTGAGAGGTTGAGAGTTCGAATCTCACCTTTGGCACTTTTTGTTGTTTTTATTATTTTTACTCTAAATTTTTCTATCTTTCATTAAAAAAAAATAACAAAAATAGTTTTTTATTATTATTTAATTATTATTTTCGTATTTTAATTAAATCATTTTTTAAAATATTATTTTTTTCACTTTTTTCTAAATTATTCATAAAAATATCCAAAAAATCATAAAATAAAAAAATATTGAAAAAAATTTTGTTCTTTTTATAATATTTTTTATTTTAGGAATCAATAGGATTATTAGTTTTTATTTTAAGTTTATTTTAATTATTTTAAATTATTTAAATTTTATTTTTTCTTAACTAATTATTTAGTTTGGGCTTTAAAATGGGCTTTAGGGACATTATTGACAATTTGGTGTTAACCCTAATTTGTTCCCTATATATACATGTGTTGCCTTGTTGGAAAAGAGGAGAGAATAAAAAAAAACCTAAGAGGAGTGAGTGCCGTTGGCCGTTATTTAGTTTTCTTCTTCATCCATTACTATTGTTTCTTTTTCTTCATCGTTTACCGTTATTTCTTTTCCTTCATCTATTACTGTTGTTTCTTTTTCTTCATCTTCTACCGTTATTTCTTTTTCTTCATCTATTACCGTTATTTCTTTTTCTTTATCTATTACTGTTGCGTTTATATATATATAATTTTTAAATTGTTAGAGTTTATATATATATAAGATTTTTGATCGAATTATGTCGATACGATGTTTGCACATTTGTGTGCATGACGCGTGACATTTGTGTTAGTTCGATCTGGTTGCGATGATCGCATTTTTGTGTGAGCAATAATACTATTTTTTGCTTAATTTCTTTTTCTTTGCGATAAATTTTGTTTCGTCCGATTTAGATCTGGTTGCGATGAGCGCATTTCTGCGTTAGCAACATTGTTGGGTTATTTGGCACATTTAAAATTCATTATTGCTTTATTATTATTATTATTATTATTATTATTATTATTATTATTATTATTATTATTATTATTATTATTATTATTATTATCATTATTTATTATTATTATCATTATTATCATTATTATTATTATTATTGTTATCATTAATTTATTAAAATTTGTTGTAATATAAAAATCTGTTTTTTTTTAAATAAATGACATTAACATCTTTTTTCCAAATTAATATGAAAACCTAATTTTAATTTTCTATATGATTCTATGTATATATTTATTATAATTCTTGTAAATTTTTGTAAATAAAATTAAACCTTATAAACACTTAATGTAAAATTTTGGTGAATGTGATTATTGATTAGTTAAAATTTGTTTTCATCATAATGTGTAAATATTTTTCTTAATAATTGTTAATATATAATTAGAGATAATTAAATTTTTGTAAATGATTAAGAAATTTATAATTATGTTATATTTAGAACTTTATATTATAGTAATTATTTAATCATTTATGTTTCTAAATAAAAATCAAATCTTATGATATTTAGAACTTTATATTATAGTAATTATTTAATCATTTATGTTTCTAAATAAAAATCAAATCTTATGATATTTAGAACTTTATATTATAGTAATTATTTAATCATTTATGTTTCTAAATAAAAATCAAATCTTATGTTTAATCACGTTATTAATTAATTATTATTGCTAATCATATTTTGTTGCTTATTATTATTTTGAAATTTCTATCTTATTATTTTTTCTAACTTTGTCTATTTTTCTCATTATTATTGTTTCAACTAATTATTTTTACTAACTTTATATTTATACTAACCTTATTTAATTTTTCTTATTATTTACTAACCCTAATATTTTATTTGCTTATTTGTTATTTTTTTTTATTTATTATAATTTTGTAATTGCCTCTTGGATGTAAATTGTAATTACTTAATTATTATTATCATTATGGTTAGTAATTAGGGAGTGCCAATATGTATGATATTTAAAAAAATAAATTAGATCATTTTAAATAAAGATAATTAAAATAAACACGTCACACACGTAAGTCGATTTTAATCGTCGTCTCACTTCCTAAGGATATCCCTCAAGTTGCCTACGAATAATGGTTAAGTGGGGTGTATAAAGCAAGTCCCTCAAATAAAAAAATCATCAAAGTCCCTTATGGTTGCCTTTACGAATCAAGTCCCTTTCGAAAAATGATGATGATCCCTTATATGTGCTTATTACACCCCACAATGGCCTTCAAAAATCCAATTGTCCCTCACATGTCCCTTAACATCCAAAGTAAGGACTACCTACTCCATTATAGTAGGGATAGTCTTACTAAGGAAAGGATAAAGAATAAGAAAGACCTTAAAACATTAGGGTAGGCTACTCCTAGATACTTGCTCACTTCAAAACTTTTTCACACTTAAACAAATTTCCAACAAAATTTTCAAACAAGTTCTTAACACATCCTTACATGGATTATTTATTAACTATTCTGAAAATTTTCTATTCACACACTACACTTTCAAAACAATTCAAAAGTGAGCTTAAGTACCTAAGAGCCCATGGATAACCATGGATGAAAAGGGTGCTAACACCTTCCCTTTTCATAACCTACCCCCCGGACCCAAAATATTCTCTAAGGTCTTTCCTGTTCTTTTATAACCTTTCCTTATGGATAAAATAAAAGTCGGTGGCGACTCTTGCTATCCGCAACATTGTTTAAAGTCAGTTCTCCCACCGTGTTACAGAACTGGCGACTCTGCTGGGGACCTATTTAAGAGGGGTACCCTTAGGAATTAAGATCACTTTAAATTGTTTGCCTTGTTTGCTTTATTATTATATTGTTGGGGTGCTCTTATGTGTGAAAGGTCCTAACCCGGATCTAGTGTACCTTAGGTAAATGGCAATAGACCAAGGAAACTGTACGACGTATATCGATACGGTTGATCTGGTGGCCATAGTTAGTGCGACTTCTTGGTTGGTGCTTATATTCCTTAAGTCAAGTTGAGGATAATATTGAGGCTGCCATATGTTGTCAATGCACTAACTGACTTTTAGAACCCTAGTTAACTCATCTTGGCCTTTAGAAAGTAGTGAGGTAACCGGCTTTGGTGCAGACTGAAGTTGGTTGACACTCGATACTACGCTCATTGAGATCTTAAACTTGGAGGGTTTTGGTTGGCAAGTAAGTTGCCTTCTGAACAACCACCCTTGTGAAGGATCAATGATATTGAGATCCCTTAGAACCTGGTTACTTTTGTAGGACAGGATGAACCATCTAACTTCAGGGGAGGGTACTTGCCTTTGAACCTCATGCAAGCCTTTAAACCTAGGGCTATGGTGTGACTTGTTTGTGTGTGCCACATGTTTGTGATTGAGCATGACATCATGACATCATCATGCATCATAAGCATATCATTTTCCCTAACCATTTCAAGGACCAAAGGATTTATCTTTGTTCTTTGTTGCAGGTCATGACTTCTGCTCGTAGAAACACCATCAGGATCAACTTTGTAGGGATACCTGCTAAGCTCAAGGAGTTAGTTTCCCTAGTGCCTGATCATTCCCAGTTCAACAAGAGACATGGTCACTTATTGGATCTAGTTACTTCAGGGTTCAATGAAGACATGATGAGTGTGATGTTTCAGTTCTTTGACCCTAAGCACCATTGCTTTACATTTCCTGATTATCAGCTGGTTCCAACCATGGAGGAGTTCTCTAAACTCCTGGGTATACCTGTTCTTGATCAGAAGCCATTCACGGGCTTAGAGAAGGAGCTTAGACCAGAAGTTATTGCTGCAGCTCTACATCTGAAGAAGTCTGACATTGTTTTAGAGACGAGAAGCGGAGTCAAGGGTATTCTTGCCAAGGTATTAATGGATAAAGCTCAAATGTTCTTGAAGGCCATGAGCTACGATGCTTTTGAGGAGATCTTAGCCTTATTGATTTATGGCTTAGTGTTGTCCCCCAATCCTGATCAGTTCATAGACGTTCATGCCATCAACATATTCCTGAGTCACAATCCAGTGCCTACCTTACTTGGAGACATCCTACATTCTCTTCACACCCGTACTACAAGGGCAAGAGGAACTTTGATGTGCTGCATACCTTTAATTTCTAGGTGGTTTATTTCTCACCTTCCTCGCTCAGTAATGAAGAATGAGCAAGGGTTCAGATGGTCCAAGAGGATCATGTCACTTTCTCACTCAGACATCCATTGGTGCTCCAGATCTATGGAGAATGTCACCATCATTGACCGTTGTGGGGAGTTTCCTAATGTGCCACTTCTAGGCATAAGAGGAGGCATCACCTACAACCCATCTCTAGCTTTACGACAGTTTGGTTACGCCCGGAGCGATGGTCCACATGACATGTTGATTCAGGGCATTGTGTTTGACTACGACAACGATCTTCAGGGTTACCGTCAGAGATTCATACGAGCTTGGGGAAAGGTAAACAGGATTGACAGCAAGACACTGGAGCCTAAGTACACCATTCCTATGGAGGCTTATCTCAGATGGGTACGATTTCGTGCTCAGACACTCATGATGCCATATCCTGCCATCTTACCAGTTACCATGGAACCTGTTGCTGAAGGAGACACAGCTTATACCATCCTTCACCCAGACATGCCTACTGATATGGAAGACTTGCAGAGATCATGGATCCAACTGAAAGAGCAAAGGGATACTTTCGAGGCTCATTACAAAGCAAGCCAAGCAAGGATCCTAGAGCTAACAAAGCTACTTCATGAGGAACGAAACCTCAACTCATACCTCAACACCAAGAGGAAACGTCCATGGGAGACTTAAAACCCCATCTTTTGTACTTATTTCGTTTTCATTTTTTGTAAGCCTAAAAGGCAAAACAAGTTATTACTAATAAAAAGTTACTTTCTTGTTTGTTTAAGCAAATTTAAATCCTGCGGTCCTTGAAAACATTGCATATGCATTCCCATATCATTGCATCACAGGTTTATAATTGTGCACAGGTTTCTCATCTTCTCGCTGTTTATTTCAGCAATGGCTCTTGAACAATCAGTTAAGGATCTCCAGGCACAGAATGCACAGTTCCAAGAGCTGATCCTGAACCTATCCAAGGGGCAGGAGCCTTTACCTGATATGCCTGTTGACATTGATAATATTGCTGGATCTAGCAAGATCACCCGTAGTGGAAGAGTCTTCTCTCCTCCAGTTGCTTCAAAGAGTGCAGTTACTCCTGCTGTTACTTCCACCACTGATGCTCGGGGCAAGGGTCCTGTTATTGAGCCTGTATCTACTGATGTGCCAGCTGCTGATGACCTCTCTAAGCAGATGGAAGAAGTATTGAAAATCATTCGCAAGAGTGATTATGATATTGTTGATCAGCTGGGGCATACTCCCTCAAAGATTTCTATGCTCTCCCCGTTATTATGTTCTGAGGCTCATGCCAAGTCATTGATCAAGTTTCTAAAGATGGCTCATGTACCCAGTGCAATTTCTGTGGACCAGTTTGAGAATTGTGTTGCTCACCTGACCTATGACAACGGGTTAGGATTTTCTGATGCTGACTTGACCCCTGCCAAGAGGGATCATAACAGGGCCTTGCATATTTCAATTGAATGCAGGGGCACTACCCTGTCTCATGTGCTGATAGACAATGGATCCTCTCTGAATGTGTTGCCTAAGGAAGTCCTGAACAAGCTGAGTCCTGAAGATACGGTATTGAAGCCCAGGAATATTGTGGTAAAGGCTTTTGATGGTTCTAGAAGAGTAGTGCATGGGGAAATTGATCTTCCAATCAAGGTTGGCTCTCAGGTGTTTACCACTACATTCTATGTGATGGATATTCGTCCTTCGTACTCATGTCTGCTTGGTCGTCCCTGGATCCATGGGGCAGGTGCTGTGACCTCCACATTACATCAAAAGTTGAGATATCCGGTGAATGGAAAAGTTGTTACTGTCTTTGGAGAGGAAGAATACTTTGTCAGCCATGTAAACACTTTCAAGTATCTGGAAGTAGAAGGTGAATACATTGAAACTCCATGTCAGTCATTTGAAGTGGTTCCCTGGGCTGTTAAGGATTGTGTGACTCCTCCTGCTGTGAAGAAGGTTCCTGTGGTCATCAGAAACCCTCCAACAATGGCAATGGCCTCCCTCAATGATGCAAAAGCTATGGTGGAAGAAGAGTCCCAGAAGGCTGTTCGTCGTGCTCGTGCTGTTCGCATCACCAATCAAGGGGTTATCAATGTTGTGGGAGATCAAGATGAAGACCACAACTTGGAGGCATGGATTTTTCCTACTGTGGGTGCTGGACTCAATAATTGGAAAGCGGAAGATGTTATCCCTATCTCCTTTAGTCAGGAGTAAATACTATTACTGTGTTATGTTTTTTAAATTTGGAACAATTAAAACTTTCAAGCCATGTGCCTTACCCGGGGCACAATGGTGTGCTTATTACGGGTTGTCATTTCATTCGCATACTTCATTCCATAAAATCAATGGACGTTTCGTTTTCGTAAATATTGTGTTCCTTGTCTTTCTTTTTCTTTTATTTTTGCTTTATCAGCTATGTGTTCTTACACACACCCACGTCACTAAAATGCCGATCCTCATCCACTCTGGATCCAATTGATAACAGTTCTACTATTGCCAATTACAATTTCGAGAATCCGATCTATCAAACTGAAGACGGAAACGAGGACGATTGTGAAATATCTGTAGGGCTTGCTAGGTTGTTACAACAAGAAGAGAAAGCTATACAGCCACATGAAGAGCCAGTCGAAGTTGTGAATCTGGGAACTGAAGAAAACAGAAAAGAGGTCCAGATAGGGGCTGATTTAGACAACACTGCTCAGCATAAGAATGCAGGGGCAACATATCAGCGTGCTATGGTGGCTTTGTTTCATGATATGATTCATCATGAGATAGAGGTATATGTGGATGATATGATAGCCAGGTCTCAGAATGAAGAACAACATCTTGATCATCTGCACAAGTTGTTTGAGAGGTTGAAGAAATACAGGTTGAGATTAAATCCAAACAAGTGTACTTTTGGAGTTAGATCTGGAAAGCTCCTGGGTTTCATTGTCAGTGGAAAAGGTATTGAAGTGGATCCTGCAAAAGTGAAAGCTATACGAGAGATGCCAGCTCCCCGTACTGAGAAGGAGGTTAGAGGTTTCTTGGGACTACATTGCAAGATTTATTTCCCAATTAACTACCATCTGTGAGCCAATCTTCAAGTTGTTGAAGAAAGATCAGGTGATGGAATGGAATGATGAGTGCCAGACTGCCTTTGATGAAATCAAGAGATATTTGCTAGAACCTCCAATTTTAATGCCACCAGTTGATGGAAGACCCTTGATTATGTATTTAACAGTATTAGACAACTCAATGGGGTGTGTATTGGGGCAACATGACGAGTCTGGTCGAAAAGAGCAGGCAATATACTACCTTAGCAAAAAGTTTACCGACTGTGAAACAAAATACTCACTGCTCGAGAAAACTTGCTGCGCTTTGGCACGGGCTGCTCGCCGACTAAGACAGTATATGTTGACCCATACTACCTTGTTGATTTCAAAGATGAATGGGGCAGTTGAAGCTGCTAATAAGAACATTAAGAAGATTGTACAGAAGATAACTGTTACTTACAAGGATTGGCACGAGATGTTACCATTTGCTCTGCATGGTTATCGTACTACAATACGTACTTCAACCGGGGCAACCCCATTCTCCTTGGTCTATGGTATGGAAGCAGTTCTGCCTATTGAAGTTCAGATCCCCTCCTTGAGAATTATGAAGGATGCAGGCTTGGATGAAGATGAGTGGATTCAGACTCGACTTGACCAGATAAATTTGATTGATGAGAAAAGGTTAGCAGCAGTTTGTCATGGCCAGATGTACCAGAAACGGATGATCAAAGCTTTTAACAAGAAGGTTAAGCCAAAGGTATATCAGGCTGGTGACTTGGTAATCAAGCGTATCATATTACCACAGGGTGATCCTAGGGGCAAGTGGACTTCAACATATGAGGGACCATTTGTAGTCAAGACAGTGTTCTCAGGAGGTGCCATGATATTGACTACAATGGATGGTGAAGACTTCCCACAACCTGTAAACGCAGACATAGTTAAAAAATACTACGCATAAAAAGAGACCCGCTAGGTTGACAGGCCTAGGCAAAAATAAGGGCATCCCGGCAAACCAAAAGGGTTTGGGCAAAAATTAGGGATATATATATAAAAAGATGTACACCCGGCAAGTCGAAAACCTGAAAAGGCGGCTTGGGCAAAAAAGGGTATCCCGGTGGATTGAAAACCTGAAAGGGCAATCCAGGCAAAAGTTAGGGATTAAAGCGTATGACTATGTCTCGTTTGGATCACTCATGAAACTGCAACCAGTTGTACTACTTACTCAAGCTCAAACAGATAAAGCTCAATCCAATCGTTTCCGTCTCAACAGCAAGAAGATGAGATACTTGAGTGGCAATAGTAGAATTGAAACTCAATAGGATTATTTTCCACATAGCTGATTCTTTTTGTAAAACTTCATGACAAAATTCTCTTACTAGGGTTTATGTCTCCTTGTACAAACTTACCCGTGTATGGGTCACTTTTGATATAAATAAACTCCATCTTTTGAATCCAGATTTACTTTTACCCTATTTACATAAGCGAAACGTCCATTGGTTGTGTTTGAATGTATGTATGCCTTTGAATATGATTGATGTTTACCAGAAATGCATGTATGCTTTTAATATGATTGATGTTTACCAGAAATGCATGAAAATGCAGTAATAGTATTTACTAAGGACGAACGAGGGAAGGATTTCAACGAAGCTTCGCCGGTTCATCTTTACAAGACAGTTACAAACCATCAGTAGGACTAATCCATTTTCACAAAGTCTAATCTCCCCTGGAATTTATATCCATCTCTTTTATCCTCATACGGATATACGGGAAATTACTTTCCAATAAGGGCACGATGAACGAAGACGGGATGTTATACTTATCCTACTATCAAACGAAAACGAAGGTTATCTATACCCTACTATCCCCAACAACGGGAGGTTATCTATACCTTGGTATCCCCAACAATGGGAGGTTATCTATACCTTGTTATCCCCAGCAGACGGAGGGTTATGTATTCTTCAACAACGAATCGGGATTTATTTTCCTTGGCCAGCAGTTGTTATACAAGGATATCCAGACACTTCCAGCAGTGTCATATCATACATGCATCATTTACATCATACCATAACATATATGTCTATAGTACATTACCTAAGTGCATCATGTAATACATGCATACATAAAGCATAAACTAATGTTGTTATACAGAATGCTACCTTGTTTTCAGGTTAATTATCCAACAAACAAGCTTATGATCTTTGGGACTGCTTTATTGTAACCTCAGGGTTACTTTATCCTCCTGATGAGCTTCTTATTACTTTGGGACTGCTTTATTGTAACCTCAGGGTTATTTTATCCTCCTGATAGCCTCTCATGACTTCAAGACTGCTTTAGAGCTACTGATTGCTCTATCCTCCTGAAATCATCCTATTACTTCAAGACTGCTTTAGAGCTATTCATTGCTCTATCCTCATGAGGTCATATTACTACTTCAAGACTGCTTTAGAGTATTCATTGCTCTATCCTCCTGAAATTACATTATTATTTCAAGACTGCTTTAGAGCTATTCATTGCTCTGTCCTCCTGAAATCATTACTTCAAGACTGCTTTAGAGCTATTCATTGCTCTATCCTCCTGAAATCATTACTTCAAGACTGCTTTAGAGCTATTGATTGCTCTATCCTCCTGAAGACATATCACGTTATTATTTCAAGACTGCTTTAGAGCTATTCATTGCTCTATCCTCCTGAAATCATTACTTCAAGACTGCTTTAGAGCTATTCATTGCTCTATCCTCATGAGGTCATATTACTACTTCAAGACTGCTTTAGAGTATTCATTGCTCTATCCTCCTGAAATTACATTATTATTTCAAGATTTCTTTAGAGCTATTCATTGCTCTATCCTCCTGAAATCATTACTTCAAGACTGCTTTAGAGCTATTGATTGCTCTATCCTCCTGAAGACAAATTACATTATTATTTCAAGACTGCTTTAGAGCTATTCATTGCTCTATCCTCCTGAAATCATTACTTCAAGACTGCTTTAGAGCTATTCATTGCTCTATCCTCCTGAAATCATTACTTCAAGACTGCTTTAGAGCTATTGATTGCTCTATCCTCCTGAAGACATATCATGTTATTATTTCAAGACTGCTTTAGAGCTATTCATTGCTCTATCCTCCTGAAATCATTACTTCAAGACTGCTTTAGAGTATTCATTGCTCTATCCTCCTGAAATTACATTATTATTTCAAGACTGCTTTAGAGCTATTCATTGCTCTATCCTCCTGAAATCATTACTTCAAGACTGCTTTAGAGCTATTGATTGCTCTATCCTCCTGAAGACAAATTACATTATTATTTCAAGACTGCTTTAGAGATATTCATTGCTCTATCCTCCTGAAATCATTACTTCAAGACTGCTTTAGAGCTATTGATTGCTCTATCCTCCTGAAGACATATCACGTTATTATTTCAAGACTGCTTTAGAGCTATTCATTGCTCTATCCTCCTGAAATCATTACTTCAAGACTGCTTTAGAGCTATTGATTGCTCTATCCTCCTGAAGATATATCACGCTATTATTTCAAGACTGCTTTAGAGCTATTCATTGCTCTATCCTCCTGAAATCATTACTTCAAGACTACTTTAGAGCTGTTGATTGCTCTATCCTCCTGAAGCCATTCTATTACTTCAAGACTGCTTTAGAGCTATTGATTGCTCTATCCTCCTGAAGCCATTATTACTTCAAGACTACTTTAGAGCTATTGATTGCTCTATCCTCCTGAGGTCCGATTTATCACTTCAAGACTGCTTTGTTAGACTAAGGCACGGATCTAGAAGGGGGGGTTGAATAGATCCCTTTTAAAAATTTGAGTGGCGCTACCAATAAAATTTGTTTTCAAAATTGTTTTCAAATGCGGAAGCGGCCTTGGAAAATATAGTCTAAAACGAACAACTATTGGAGAGCCGGATATGCGTCAAGCGGATGAAATTAAGACGATAACGGATAGTAAATCACTACACACTTTTATGCAAAACTCAGATGTGATTCACTCGTACTATTTCCTTATTCCAATGATCAAAAATTACACCAAAACTAGCAGCAAAATTAAGGCAATTTTAGTTCAGCACTTTTGTCAAACAGTTGGTGTGCACAAAACTAGCAGCAAAATTAAGGCAGTTTTAGTTCAGCACTTTTGTCGAACAGTTGGTGTGCACAAATACCTTAAATGATATTTGTGTTGAATGAGTGATTAAAAAAGCCTTAGTACAGTATTTCTATTGTACTTAGTAGTTAAAAAACAGTGTTTCACCAACTCACTCAATCAATACTACAATTTGACAAAATCACTTATTCTAGAATCACTTAATTTTTAAGCTGTAATTGAAAATGCAGAAAATAAAGGAACACACGATTTGATGAGGCAGTTCCCCCAGTCGTCCTCGCGTTGGGGTACGTCTGCCCTCAATTCTACAAAGAGAATTGAGATATGTATTGAATAGATATCACCTGTTTGGTAGAACAGTTATACACAAGAATCGATAGACAATTGATACAAACAATCTTAATGTTGCTGACAATTTCTACCACTTCTTGCCCCTTGATTCAAGATGAATCAAGTCCTCCAATTTGATGTGAATGACCTCCGATTGCAGCCACCTTATTGACAACTCTTCCGTTGATCAAACCTTCGGCACGGCTGATCTTAGACACACCCAAATTGAACCCGGAACGTCTTCAACCTTTCAACGCCCTAGCTACTAGATTGATCAACCTTCCGCTAATCAATCACCTTCGCACTCGCTTGATTGTTGAACCGACGATTCCGTAACAAAAGCCTTCAAAACCTGTAGTCTTGATAGGTAAAACCTCAAGGTTTTCTCCCAAGAAACACCTGCACCAGCTTCCACTCGAACCGGATCTTCAATCACGCGTTCGAACCTTATCACCGTCGAGCAAACCACAAACCGCAGCAAAAAATTGATTATCTGTAATTTGAGGATTTGTGAGTTGATTGAACGATGAAGATGAAGAACACTGATGCACCTCTTTCACGTTTCTTGACCTGAACACTTTCTCACAATGCTTTCAAAAATGTTATTGAAAAATGTTCTATGAAAAAATGTTAGTTGTTGAAATTGAAAAGACAGCTATTTATAGAAATACAAAACAGACAGATGACAGATCAAAGAAACATAGCAGAATTTCTGTTTCTGCGCGCGAACGGTCGACCATAGGGTCGGCGTGCGCTGAGCCGTGTGACACTCAAACTGTCATGCGCCGAGTCAGCGGTCGACGCATGATCTTCATGTGCTGAGCCGTCTGATTCTTAAACCTGCATGCGCCAAGTTAACGGTCGACGCATGGTTCCATGCGCTGACCCGTGGGGAATACACAGCTTCATGCGCTGAGTGGTATGGTTGACTCATAGCTACAAAACCTGCAAAAATTGATATGTTTGTTGTTTCGTGCATCTTGTCACGACCAAACATTAGTCACATATATTGCCAATGAAATATGATGATTTAAAAGGATATAGGAAGGATGTAATATGTTAAGTATTGCATGACGATTCTGATTCATCCGAGGTTGTACTTTGTCATCATCGAAACTTGAGAACGTATGTTGTGAGACAGTTTTCCCTCACATTCTCCCCCTTTTTGATGATGACAAACCTGTGCGAAGCTTGGTGAACACAACATGCGATATCTTTAACATAGTAGTAAGCTCCCCCTTTCTTTTACAGTCATAGCTGTTGTGATCTACAATCTACTTGTCTTTTCTCCCCCTTTGACAACATCAAAAAGAGGTAAACTCGTGACCCAATAACAACACATTGAATCATGCATGAATGAGATACCAACAGATGAGAAGTAAACAACAGTTATACATACGATGGAAATAACAGTTAATAGATTACAGAACCACAAAAATGTCATGATATCAACATAGAAGTAAGCAACAATCATAGTGAGTTTGGGCAGAAAAGCAAAACACAACCAACAAAATGAATGCAAGCCAAAATAGGAAACAACAAATGACATATGAGCGCATGCTAATAGCCCCGTCCACGTCCGCGACCACGACCACGCCTGTCATAGTAATGAGGATGGCGTTGGGGATGAGCTAGATCAGTAAATTCTTCTGTGATGTTATTCAAAAAGTCAAGACTGTCGACAATGGCGCGTTCTTCAGCTTGATGACAGTGAGTTAGAGTCTCGAATCGAGCGTCCAGCTGAGTCGACATTCCACTGATCCGTTCATTTTGGTTATGCAGTTCAGAACGAATTTGTGCCATACTTTCATTTTGATCCCTCATGAATTTTTGCTGTTGTTCCTGCATATTGGTCATAAAATTTCGCTGTTCCAACTGCATCGACTGCAACATTTCTAAAATCTCCGAATTGTTTGACGGTTGTTGAGGAGAAGGTGGGTCTGCAGTGCTTGGTTGATACGGCTGATAGAATTTGCCAAGGGTGGTCCACCCGGTGTATTGCCATTCACCCCAGCCTTGGTTATTCTCCTCATCCTCATTTTCCTGTTGGTTTGAGTAGGCAGACCAGTTATTGTGTTGATTGTCATCTTGATATGTTTGTTGATAGTTTTCAGAAGGCACGTATGGTTGATGACCTTCATTAATATCGTGGTCCAGCTGAGGCTCATCAGCGGTTTCTTGTGCCTCTCCTGCATTGTCACCTTGATTGTCTTCATCTTCACTTGAGCTTCCTTCTGCTTCTTCATCTTCTTCACCCTCTGACTCATCAGCACTTTCTTCACTCGAGGAGGCAGCTGCAGCCATGGTTGAGCGCCGATAAAATCTGTACTTTTTGAGCGACTGATCCCACACATATCCCATCATAGCAAAGACCTTTGAACTGAACTCTTTATCGGGAGAAATTGGAGTATATGGAAAAGACGGGTAATTGATACCTGCAGAGTTTAAAGCGTCCTGAATGAATGAGCCATAGGCGAGCGCGGTGCCTCGCTTGGAGTCTCTTAGTTCATACATCCGGCTTGTAATATAGTACGGCCAGTTAATTTTAATGCCGTGACCAAGTATATGGATGAGATGCACTTCAGCTTGTTCGACTCTTGACAAACCACCTTGTTTAGGCCGCAGAATGCGCGCCACAATCCATTGAAGAATCCTTGGATATGTTTTGAGTTTTCCGGATGTGACGGACCTCGGAAAAGCCGCACTGTTTACAATGTGCTCCGGATAAGGCCTCTTGAGCATATTATTCAGTGCTTTGTTATACTCATAACCTTCAAGAGTTTTAGAATCGGTTACTTCGGCTAGGGGAGGTTGACCATCCTCTACAGACATATCAAAATACTTACTCCAGAATTCAGTATTTACAGTCACTTGAGTTGTTCCAATATGGGAATGAAAGTTTTCTCCGTGAAATTTATCATTCAATTCAGAGTAAAATACACGCACCAGATCTTCGCTATATTGTTCATTGCATTCAATAAATCGTTCAACACCATGATAAGCAAGAAAGTTCATGAACTCACCCAGATGCATGCGTTCAGCAACCAGTTCATAGAAGGCGTGTTGTCGAACCACTTTCCTCTTACCAATGTCTTTGTTAAAGTTTTCCCGACGAGACGGATGAACCAGGGATTCTGCAGTGATTGGCACTGTTCCGGAGGTTGACCCTCGTGATCTTTTTCGGCGAGCATAGGTTGCCATGGGTAAGAGACAAGTTGAAGATGGAGAGAAGGTGAACTTTTTTCTGTTGCAAACACACTTAGGGTTTGTGGGAAAGTGGAGGAGGCAAGTAGTTGTGGAGAAGAGAGAAAAGTAGGAGTGGATGGGAATAGCTGCGGTTACCAAAGAATATGAATGGATGCATGCTTTGAATTAATGCAGAATTTGAACAGTTAGCGCTAAAGAAAAAAACTGGGATTTTTAGCGAACCGTCGACCATAGCCCTGCATGCGTCGACGCATGCTGTAGAAATTTTGATAATCACAGATTTTGAACAGAGTGCGTCGACCTCTGTTCTGATATGGTCGACTCAAGCCACGAAAACTCAGAATTTTTCTTTTGCTACCTATGTTATGATGCTTAGTTGATGCAGACAAAATGCCACAATAGTGTTTAATCAAACAATATTCAATACATAACAGATAGGTCAACTATGCATCACATATTTTATTTTGAGATCACATAAAAATATATAGAGAGAGAGAGAGAGAAATGGAACAATATCACCTTAATGCCGGAGTAGCTTGATAAACAACATACTTGTACTTACACGAATATCAAATTGTTAGAAGTACAACAGCATGATTATTTGAATGAAATAAGATAACATCAGCAAATATTATTCCCGTTCCGAAATGTCGAGGATGCCAAGTTCTCGGCGGATATGAAAGAAAGGTTCCGTTGCTAGCGGCTTTGTGAAAATGTCCGCTAGTTGATTTTTAGTGTCAACGTGTTCAAATATAACATCACCTTTCTCAACATGGTCCCTAAGAAAATGGTGTCGAATTTCTATATGTTTAGTACGAGAGTGTAATACGGGATTTTTGGTAAGGTTAATAGCGCTAGTGTTGTCACATAGGATAGGAATACGTTCAAGTTTAAGATTGAAATCTAGTAGTTGTTGCTTAATCCACAGAATTTGAGCACAACAACTACCAGCGGCAACGTATTCCGCCTCGGCCGTTGATAAAGCAACTGAAACTTGTTTCTTGCTATGCCAACTAACCAAGGAGTTTGAAAACAAATGACATGTACCACTAGTGCTTTTCCTATCCGATTTGCACCCGGCAAAGTCGGAATCGGAGTAACCTACCAACGAGCAATCACTACCCTTAGAATACCACAATCCATACTTCGGGGTACCTGACAGGTATCGAAGAATTCGTTTAACAGCTTTTAGGTGGGATTCTTTGGGACATGATTGGTATCGTGCACACATGCACACACTAAACATAATATCAGGACGTGACGCAGTAAGATAGAGAAGTGAACCAATCATACCTCTATATCGTTTTACCTCTACGTCCTTGCCATTTTCATCTTTATCCAAATTTACGCATGTAGGCATTGGGGTGTCTATGGCCTTGGATTTTGCCATGTCAAATCTCTTGATCAAGTCCAAACAATATTTTGTTTGGCTCACGAATGTCCCTTCTTGGAGTTGTTTAATTTGCAGGCCGAGGAAGTATGTGAGCTCCCCCATCATACTCATTTCGAATTCGCCCTGCATGAGGTCAGAAAACTCTCTCACGAGATTCATGTTAGTGGATCCAAATATAATATCGTCAACATAGATTTGCACCAAAATCAAGTGCTTTCCTTGACGTTTAATGAAGAGTGTAGTGTCAACCTTTCCTCGTGAGTACCCCTGATTAAGTAAAAACTTACTTAGTCGCTCATACCAAGCTCTAGGAGCTTGTTTGAGACCATATAAAGCTCTTTTTAACTTGTAAACATGTTCAGGGTATTCATGAGATTCAAAACCGGGAGGTTGAGACACATATACTTCTTCATTTATGTGACCGTTAAGGAACGCACTTTTAACATCCATTTGAAATAACTTAAAATCCTTTGCACATGCAAAGGCGAGTAAAAGGCGTATAGCCTCGAGTCGGGCAACCGGCGCATAAGTTTCCTCATAGTCGATGCCTTCCTCTTGGTTATACCCTTGAGCGACCAATCTCGCTTTATTACGGGTTATTACCCCGTTTTCGTCCAACTTGTTCCTAAACACCCATCGGGTGCCGATTACTCGATGGCCTCGCGGAGGAGGGACAAGGTCCCATACCTCGTTTCTTTTAAACTGATTTAGTTCCTCTTGCATCGATAAAAACCAGTGCTCATCGAGTAGGGCCTCTTTGGGGTTTTTAGGCTCTATTTGTGAAACGAAAGCGAAGTGATAACAAAAGTTACTTAGCTTAGATCGAGTGGTGACTCCCTTTGTGATGTCTCCGAGAATATTGTCAATTGGATGATCTTTACACGACTTCCAAGCTTGAGGGAGATCATCGTTTGTAGGCGGATGAGCTTCCTCAGTTACCTCATGGTGTGCATCCTTATCCTCCTCAATTTTGACTCTATCGGGTTGATCAATCCCCGTTTCGCCACCTTTGAGTATGTCTTCTGTGGATGTACCTGCACCATGAACAACACTATCCTTTCCGACATTTCTCGGATAGGACTCATCAAACGTAACGTGCACAGACTCTTCAACAGCTAGTAATCTTTTATTATAAATCCTATATGCTTTACTTGATTGCGAGTACCCTAGAAAAATGCCTTCATCGGCTTTTGAATCAAACTTGCCCAAGTTTTCCTTTCCATTGTTTAATACAAAGCACTTGCATCCAAAAACATGAAGGTGAGAAACATTAGGCTTTCGCCCTTTTAAAAGTTCATACGGAGTTTTGTTTAGAATGGGACGGATGAGTACCCTATTCAAAACATAACATGCCGTACTAATGGCGTCGGCCCAAAAGTATTTTGGTAAACCACTATCATTAATCATTGTTCTTCCCAATTCTTCTAAAATTCTGTTTTTACGCTCCACAACCCCATTTTGTTGAGGAGTTCGTGGAGCCGAGAAGTTATGATCGATGCCATGGTTACCGCAATATTCTTCAAATAAATGATTTTCAAATTCACCTCCGTGGTCACTTCTTATTGACACAATGTTTGTATTTAACTTATTTTGGGAGAGCTTGGCAAATCTCTCAAAAGCGGCAAACGTGTCACTTTTACTCACTAAGAAGATGGTCCAACAGAACCTAGAAAAGTCGTCCACTATTACGAATCCGTAATAGTTTCCTCCTAGACTTTTGATCCTAGACGGCCCAAACAAGTCCATATGAAGTAGTTCAAGAGGTCTCGTTGTTGAAATAATCTTTTTGGATTTAAGGGAGATCCTCGTTTGTTTTCCTTTTTGACAAGCATCACAAAGGTGATCCTTGGTGAACTTAATTTTGGGAAGTCCTAGTACTAGATCTTTTGAGACAATCTTATTGAGTAAGTCAAAGTTGACATGCGCTAAGCGCCTATGCCATAGCCATGAGTCTTCACTCATAGATATGAGACATTGATCGCTTGTTGGGGATACCATATTCAAGTCAAGCATATACACATTGTTTACTCTAAAACCAATAAACACATTCTTCTTATCACTTTCATGCACAATTTTGCAGCAATCTTTTGAAAAGGAAACATTGTAACCTTTGTCGCATAATTGGCTAATGCTAAGGAGATTATGTTTAAGGTTTTCAACAAGCAATACATCGGAAATTGTAGTAGAGGAGGGATTACCTATACTACCTTTACCTAGTATCGCTCCGCGGTTGTTATCACCGTATGTTACATACCCTTTCTTCTTAGCCACGAAGTCTATGAATAAGGATATGTCTCCAGACATGTGCCTTGAGCACCCACTATCAAGAATCCATCTTCTCTCGGTGGACTCGACACATTTCACCTGTCAAAATATAACTCAGAAAAGGGAGGTACCCAATGGCATATTGGGTCCTAATAGGTTAGCGACAAGACGGTTGCGTTTGGGCAACCATTGGTAGATGCCTTTAGGAACAAGAAATCTCCTAAATCGACATTTACCAATAGAGTGGCCTTTCTTGCAACAGTAAAAGCATACAAAGTCGACATTAGAATCACTTTCACTTGCTTGATCCCTAATTACATATGCATATTTTTGATATGGGTTTATCATACTTTTTCTAAAATCCTTTTTATCGATTGCAAATGTAATTTTAGGTTTAAGTGCCTTGTCTAATTTGGCCTTAAGGTTTCTAACCTCACCTTGCCAAATATGACAAGTATCACAACCAAAGTTGAAAGGATTACTATTGTCCTTACAATCCGATTCGTTATCTTTCACAATGGAAGCCTTAAGGTCCTCTAATTTCTTTTCGGACTCTAAGACTTTGTGCTCTAAATATGTAAAAATTCTTCTATTAGAAGCAAGTTTCTTAAAGGCTTCAGTTGCTTCCTTGTGTAAAACATCGAATGCGGTTTGTAATTCGGAATGAGACATATTAGATGACATATTATATCTAGAGTGACGTACCTGTTTCTTTTTCTTTTTCTGATTTGCGGAGAGACATAGATTCACGGACTCTTCTTCATCACTAGAGCTTTCATTAGAGGAGGAAGAATCACTGTCGCTTTCCCACGCGATGTACGCCCTCCTAGGCTTTGATGCTCTCTTATGTGACTTCGATGGTTCCTTTTCTTTTCCCTTGTTGTTCATTGGACAGTCCGGTTTGTAGTGACCGGGCTTTCCACATTTATAGCACGTTCCTCTAGTCTTTTTGCCTTTTTGATTGTCATCTTTGGAGAACCTTGATTGCCTTCGGAAATTTACCAGGTTCTTCTCCGAATGTTGGATGCCGTTCTTTCTCACGTACCGGTTATACCGTTTAACGAACAGCCCCATGTCCTCATTTATGTCTTCTTCTTCGTCGTCGCTTGAAGAATAATCACTTTGCTCTTTTGCTTTAGACTTCGAGGAAGAAGCCTTAAGAGCTATGGACTTTTTTTCACTCATCTTTACTTTGTCCTTCTTTTCTTTCCTTTCATGTTGGTCAAGACTCAAGAGTACCTGTTCATGCTCTTGTAGTTTGCCAAACAATGTAGTCAGGTCTAATATCGTAAGATCATTTGCCTCTTTGATGGCGGTCACTTTCGGCTGCCATTCCCTGCTAAGACATCTCAAAACTTTATTAGTAGCAAGATCATTGGAAATAGGTCTTCCTAGTGAATGTAGTCTGTTTATGAGATGAGTAAATCTCTTTTGCATGTCAGCAATGGATTCCCCTTGCTCCATGAAAAAAAGATCAAACTCTTGTATAAGAGTGTTGATTCGAGCCAACTTAACATCGTTTGTCCCCTCATGGGCAATTTGTAGTGCATCCCACATAGTCTTAGCCGTAGGGCAATGGGATACACGGTAGTATTCATCTACACCTAATGAGGAGATTAGAATGTTCTTAGCTTTCCAATCGTAATTATACTTTCGCTCATCGTCGTCGGTCCATTGTGCTTCGGGCTTTGGCACAACTTCGTTATTCTCATTTGTCATGGTTATTTCAATCGGACCATTGAGAATAACGTTCCATATCTTTCTATCTATGGAATTAATGTGCACCCGCATACAGTCTTTCCAATAGCTATAATTTTCACCGTTAAAAACGGGAGCTCTATTGTACGCCCCTTTTGGTTCGTTTGCCATTATTCTATCAATGTTGTATTTGAAGCACCGGACAACCGGAGCTCTGGATACCACTTGTTAGACTAAGGCACGGATCTAGAAGGGGGGGTTGAATAGATCCCTTTTAAAAATTTGAGTGGCGCTACCAATAAAATTTGTTTTCAAAATTGTTTTCAAATGCGGAAGCGGCCTTGGAAAATATAGTCTAAAACGAACAACTATTGGAGAGCCGGATATGCGTCAAGCGGATGAAATTAAGACGATAACGGATAGTAAATCACTACACACTTTTATGCAAAACTCAGATGTGATTCACTCGTACTATTTCCTTATTCCAATGATCAAAAATTACACCAAAACTAGCAGCAAAATTAAGGCAATTTTAGTTCAGCACTTTTGTCAAACAGTTGGTGTGCACAAAACTAGCAGCAAAATTAAGGCAGTTTTAGTTCAGCACTTTTGTCGAACAGTTGGTGTGCACAAATACCTTAAATGATATTTGTGTTGAATGAGTGATTAAAAAAGCCTTAGTACAGTATTTCTATTGTACTTAGTAGTTAAAAAACAGTGTTTCACCAACTCACTCAATCAATACTACAATTTGACAAAATCACTTATTCTAGAATCACTTAATTTTTAAGCTGTAATTGAAAATGCAGAAAATAAAGGAACACACGATTTGATGAGGCAGTTCCCCCAGTCGTCCTCGCGTTGGGGTACGTCTGCCCTCAATTCTACAAAGAGAATTGAGATATGTATTGAATAGATATCACCTGTTTGGTAGAACAGTTATACACAAGAATCGATAGACAATTGATACAAACAATCTTAATGTTGCTGACAATTTCTACCACTTCTTGCCCCTTGATTCAAGATGAATCAAGTCCTCCAATTTGATGTGAATGACCTCCGATTGCAGCCACCTTATTGACAACTCTTCCGTTGATCAAACCTTCGGCACGGCTGATCTTAGACACACCCAAATTGAACCCGGAACGTCTTCAACCTTTCAACGCCCTAGCTACTAGATTGATCAACCTTCCGCTAATCAATCACCTTCGCACTCGCTTGATTGTTGAACCGACGATTCCGTAACAAAAGCCTTCAAAACCTGTAGTCTTGATAGGTAAAACCTCAAGGTTTTCTCCCAAGAAACACCTGCACCAGCTTCCACTCGAACCGGATCTTCAATCACGCGTTCGAACCTTATCACCGTCGAGCAAACCACAAACCGCAGCAAAAAATTGATTATCTGTAATTTGAGGATTTGTGAGTTGATTGAACGATGAAGATGAAGAACACTGATGCACCTCTTTCACGTTTCTTGACCTGAACACTTTCTCACAATGCTTTCAAAAATGTTATTGAAAAATGTTCTATGAAAAAATGTTAGTTGTTGAAATTGAAAAGACAGCTATTTATAGAAATACAAAACAGACAGATGACAGATCAAAGAAACATAGCAGAATTTCTGTTTCTGCGCGCGAACGGTCGACCATAGGGTCGGCGTGCGCTGAGCCGTGTGACACTCAAACTGTCATGCGCCGAGTCAGCGGTCGACGCATGATCTTCATGTGCTGAGCCGTCTGATTCTTAAACCTGCATGCGCCAAGTTAACGGTCGACGCATGGTTCCATGCGCTGACCCGTGGGGAATACACAGCTTCATGCGCTGAGTGGTATGGTTGACTCATAGCTACAAAACCTGCAAAAATTGATATGTTTGTTGTTTCGTGCATCTTGTCACGACCAAACATTAGTCACATATATTGCCAATGAAATATGATGATTTAAAAGGATATAGGAAGGATGTAATATGTTAAGTATTGCATGACGATTCTGATTCATCCGAGGTTGTACTTTGTCATCATCGAAACTTGAGAACGTATGTTGTGAGACAGTTTTCCCTCACATGCTTTAGGGTTATCATTATTGATCGCTCTATCCTCATGAAGACATGCTGTTACATCAGTATTACTCCAGACTCCTGACAGCTCTCATTATACTACTGAAGAACTTTCCCCTAGTGGCATCTTTAAGCCCACTCAATCATGTTCAACCAACCATCAATATCACTCCATGCACTGGTGAGTGCAAATTTTTGGGCTTTTGTGTTCAATCCCCTTCAACCTTCCAGGTTACGACTGGCAAATATACCAATCTAACCCCTCAGGTTTCAGAAAATTGAACAGGGGCAGCTGTTGCACCCCAAAATTTGCCCTCACAATACAAGACTTTGTGTTCCAAGAAGGTTCACAAGGTTCACAAAATTCATAATTGGTCAGAAGAGTTGACAATTCCCTCAGACAATGCACCTCCTAAGCAGTGCATCCAAAACTAGGGTTTTGACTTTAATCAGGCTAAATGGACTTCCAAGACTTCAAGTGAGCTTCATAACATCTTATATGTGTATAAGAACCCCCATGTCAAGTTTCAAGACTTTTCTCAAAAGTTTGCTCAGTCAGATGATCAGATAAGTCAAAAGCAGTCAATGCAGTTAAAAGGTCAAACTGAGGTCAACTGTGGTCAAACCAAAGTCAAACTTCATGATTTTTTTTGCCAACATCAAAGAGAGGTTGGGTGAGAAATATTATCATAATAACTGTAATACCCCAAATTTTGCCCTAAGATTTGTCGTCGCATTTCATTGCATTTAATCAATTACTAACAAATTTGTGTAGTCGTTTGACTTTTTGCAGGTAAATATCATATGGCATGCACTTTTTTTCTAAAAAGTAAAAATGGCACAATTGGCGGGAGGACATGTGTAAGGAGTTATGAGTGTGAGAGGTTGAGAGTTCGAATCTCACCTTTGGCACTTTTTGTTGTTTTTATTATTTTTACTCTAAATTTTTCTATCTTTCATTAAAAAAAATAACAAAAATAGTTTTTTATTATTATTTAATTATTATTTTCGTATTTTAATTAAATCATTTTTTAAAATATTATTTTTTTCACTTTTTTCTAAATTATTCATAAAAATATCCAAAAAATCATAAAATAAAAAAATATTGAAAAAAATTTTGTTCTTTTTATAATATTTTTTATTTTAGGAATCAATAGGATTATTAGTTTTTATTTTAAGTTTATTTTAATTATTTTAAATTATTTAAATTTTATTTTTTCTTAACTAATTATTTAGTTTGGGCTTTAAAATGGGCTTTAGGGACATTATTGACAATTTGGTGTTAACCCTAATTTGTTCCCTATATATACATGTGTTGCCTTGTTGGAAAAGAGGAGAGAATAAAAAAAAACCTAAGAGGAGTGAGTGCCGTTGGCCGTTATTTAGTTTTCTTCTTCATCCATTACTATTGTTTCTTTTTCTTCATCGTTTACCGTTATTTCTTTTCCTTCATCTATTACTGTTGTTTCTTTTTCTTCATCTTCTACCGTTATTTCTTTTTCTTCATCTATTACCGTTATTTCTTTTTCTTTATCTATTACTGTTGCGTTTATATATATATATAATTTTTAAATTGTTAGAGTTTATATATATATAAGATTTTTGATCGAATTATGTCGATACGATGTTTGCACATTTGTGTGCATGACGCGTGACATTTGTGTTAGTTCGATCTGGTTGCGATGATCGCATTTTTGTGTGAGCAATAATACTATTTTTTGCTTAATTTCTTTTTCTTTGCGATAAATTTTGTTTCGTCCGATTTAGATCTGGTTGCGATGAGCGCATTTCTGCGTTAGCAACATTGTTGGGTTATTTGGCACATTTAAAATTCATTATTGCTTTATTATTATTATTATTATTATTATTATTATTATTATTATTATTATTATTATTATTATTATTATTATCATTATTTATTATTATTATCATTATTATCATTATTATTATTATTGTTATCATTAATTTATTAAAATTTGTTGTAATATAAAAATCTGTTTTTTTTAAAATAAATGACATTAACATCTTTTTTCCAAATTAATATGAAAACCTAATTTTAATTTTCTATATGATTCTATGTATATATTTATTATAATTCTTGTAAATTTTTGTAAATAAAATTAAACCTTATAAACACTTAATGTAAAATTTTGGTGAATGTGATTATTGATTAGTTAAAATTTGTTTTCATCATAATGTGTAAATATTTTTCTTAATAATTGTTAATATATAATTAGAGATAATTAAATTTTTGTAAATGATTAAGAAATTTATAATTATGTTATATTTAGAACTTTATATTATAGTAATTATTTAATCATTTATGTTTCTAAATAAAAATCAAATCTTATGATATTTAGAACTTTATATTATAGTAATTATTTAATCATTTATGTTTCTAAATAAAAATCAAATCTTATGATATTTAGAACTTTATATTATAGTAATTATTTAATCATTTATGTTTCTAAATAAAAATCAAATCTTATGTTTAATCACGTTATTAATTAATTATTATTGCTAATCATATTTTGTTGCTTATTATTATTTTGAAATTTCTATCTTATTATTTTTTCTAACTTTGTCTATTTTTCTCATTATTATTGTTTCAACTAATTATTTTCACTAACTTTATATTTATACTAACCTTATTTAATTTTTCTTATTATTTACTAACCCTAATATTTTATTTGCTTATTTGTTATTTTTTTTTATTTATTATAATTTTGTAATTGCCTCTTGGATGTAAATTGTAATTACTTAATTATTATTATCATTATGGTTAGTAATTAGGGAGTGCCAATATGTATGATATTTAAAAAAATAAATTAGATCATTTTAAATAAAGATAATTAAAATAAACACGTCACACACGTAAGTCGATTTTAATCGCCGTCTCACTTCCTAAGGATATCCCTCAAGTTGCCTACGAATAATGGTTAAGTGGGGTGTATAAAGCAAGTCCCTCAAATAAAAAAATCATCAAAGTCCCTTATGGTTGCCTTTACGAATCAAGTCTCTTTCGAAAAATGATGATGATCCCTTATATGTGCTTATTACACCCCACAATGGCCTTCAAAAATCCAATTGTCCCTCACATGTCCCTTAACATCCAAAGTAAGGACTACCTACTCCATTATAGTAGGGATAGTCTTACTAAGGAAAGGATAAAGAATAAGAAAGACCTTAAAACATTAGGGTAGGCTACTCCTAGATACTTGCTCACTTCAAAACTTTTTCACACTTAAACAAATTTCCAACAAAATTTTCAAACAAGTTCTTAACACATCCTTACATGGATTATTTATTAACTATTCTGAAAATTTTCTATTCACACACTACACTTTCAAAACAATTCAAAAGTGAGCTTAAGTACCTAAGAGCCCATGGATAACCATGGATGAAAAGGGTGCTAACACCTTCCCTTTTCATAACCTACCCCCCGGACCCAAAATATTCTCTAAGGTCTTTCTTGTTCTTTTATAACCTTTCCTTATGGATAAAATAAAAGTCGGTGGCGACTCTTGCTATCCGCAACATTGTTTAAAGTCAGTTCTCCCACCGTGTTACAAAGGGATGGAGGTCGATTAAGCAAAAATTGAGGTGATAGAAAAACTTCCACCTCCAGTAAATGTCAAATGAATAAGGAGTTTTCTAGGGCATGCAGGTTTTTACAGAAGATTTATTAAAGACTTTTCAAAAATTTCAAAAGCATTGTACAACCTGCTGGTCAAAGAAAACAGATTTAACTTTGACAAAAATTGCTTACACATTTTTTCTGTAATAAAACATAAGGTTAAATATGTCAAGGATCCTCAGAAATATGCCAACATTCAATTTTAGTCCCTCTAAATTTTTTCTTCAAACGATAGTTTTGGCAAAAAATTTCGTCCCTAAAATTGGTCTTTAACGTTAAATGTTACTAACGGATGCTGACGTGGCAATATAGGTGGATTAAAAATATTATTATTTTAAACTGATTTATTTTTCTATTTTGCTGCCCAATACACATGTCTTCTATTCACTGTTGAAGAAAAAAATGCAAACACTATCTTTCCCTAGTTAGTGTCTGCAAAAGCATGAAATGCAAACACCATAAGTTTGAAGAAAGAAATAATTTATTCGCTTCAATATTGCCACATGGTAAATTTTGAACAAGAACTGTCAAAGCATTTAAGTTTCAAGTGCCAATAATTTCATACAATCTTAAAGTCCTCTACCTTCTCCAGTCAAATCCCATTTGAAATCTCCTCCTTTGTTAACCTCTTTTATCTCAACCTCTCTAATAACAACTTTGTTGGCTAAATACCCAATGAAATATCCCGTTTGACAAACCTCTTCACTCTGAGGCTTCCGAATAACACACTCTTTGATAACATCCATGATATCTCCTTCACCATGCTAAAACGATTTAGTGACAAAAGCTTCTCCGACAATGAAGGTTTATGCGGTTCAAATCCATTTCAAGTTTGCTCCTCCACTGAGAAAAACCCTCCTTCATCTGAACCGGTTCAGACCATTCCTTCAAACCCGAGTATGTTCCATGAAACAAGTGTTAATAGTAATTCCATAATGGGTAGTGAGGGTGGAAATGGAAATGGAAAAAGGAAGGTTATGGTAGCATGTGCTTCAACAACAGACTTGTACAATGTATTGTTTCAACACAATGTTATTGCAATTTATCTGCCATAAATTTCTGGAATATATCACAAGATTTTTTCAAAGAATCAACTTATTTATTTCAAGAATTTTTAAACTCTCTACCATTTTATAGTGCTTTTTTAAAGTATAAATAATCAAAATCGAGCAATTGCATTTGTGGTTCAAAGATTAAGGCAAAAACACAACTAACAGCTTTATAGGAAAAGATAAATTTATAGAATCAAAAAACCAATACATACTTATGAATGAAAGATTTGGTGTTGTCTTATCTTTGCTTGAGAAATAAACGTTTTGATTCTTCTAGTATGTGCTTCAACAAAAGACACGTTCAACGTATTTCAACACAACATTATTGCAAGATCATGCAGCTCCAAAGTATTTGTTAAAAAAAGTGATTCCAAACCAAGATTGTTATCGATTGAACATGAACAAAAAGATTTATCATTCAAATCCATATTTTATATTAGAGGAATAGTTAGTTACTGTTGGTCATCTTCATTAATATCATCATAATCATCAGATAGTTGAGCGTTGGATTGTATTTCAACAATATCAACTCCACTAATTCTACCATCCTCCAACACAAAATTATGTTTCTCAAATTTAAAAAAACTATGTTTAAGCTTCCCAATCACATCCATATAATGCTCAAATCCTTGGGACTCCTCATCGTAAAGATGAAGAGGAAGAAAATGCAGTGGATCTACCTAAATGGGTTTGACTACATAATTCATTAATAACCATGATATATTTCTCAGATAAAAAAACCATAATATTTTGGAGATACTTAAGGTGTTTGCATTTCATGCTTTCTTCAAACATATGGTGTTTGCATTTTATCCTTTTGCAGATACTGATTGGGGAAAGATAGTGTTTGCATTCATTTCTTCAACAGTGAAAATAAAAAACGCATGTCCTGGGCAGCAAAATAGAAAAATAAATCAGTTAAAAAAATATTTTTAATCCACCTGTGTTGCCACATTAGCATCCGTTAGTGAAATTTAACGCCAAGGACTAATTTTAGCGACGAAAAATTTGCGTGGACCATTGTTTGAAGATATTTTTTAGAGGGACTAAAATTGAATGTTGACATATTTATGAGAATCAAAAACATATTTAACCCTAAAACATAAATTGATAACCGCCTCGGTTATTGTATTACCAAACTACGAGCTCCCTTTTGAAATTATGTGTGATGTTAGTGATTATGCTGTTAGCACAATACTTAGCCAAAGACACACAAATTATTCCCATGCAATTTACTATGCTAGCAAAGTTTTCAATGAAAATCAAGTTAAGTATACCATGACTGAAAAAGAATTGCTAACAATGGTATTTGCTTTAGAAAAATTCCGCCCTTATTTTATTGGTTCCAAAGTTATTATTTTTACAAATCATGCAGCTCCAAAGTATTTGTTCAACAAAAGTGATTCCAAACCAAGATTGTTACGATGAGTGCTTATGTTGCAAAAGTTTGATCTGAAAATTAAAGATAAAAAGGAAGTGGAGAATGTGGTGGCAGGTCACCTTTCAAGATTAGAAAATGAGGAGGTGACAAAAAATAAGCACAATATTACAGAGACATTTCCGTATGAGTAACTAATGGCGACTAGTGAAAGACATTGGTTTGTAGACATGGCAAATTATAAGGCGACAAATGTTGTACTAGAAGAATACACATGGCAACAAATAAAGCGCTTCTATAAAAAAGCAAATTTTTATCTTTGGGATGATCTATACTTATTCTAAGAGAAGTCCTTATGGTTTACTTCGTAGGTGTGTTGCAGGTAAGGAAGCAAACAAAATTATGTGGCATTGTCATAGTTCATCATATAGAGGACACCATAGTGGTAAGAGAACGACAACAAAAATTCTACAAAGTGGGTTTTGGTGGCCTATATTATTTAATGATTGTAAGTTATATGTGTCTACATGTTCTGGATGTAATAAGATATGTAACATCTCAAAATGAGACGAGATGCCTTTGAAACATTATGCTTTAGGTGAACCATTTGATTGTTAGGGAATTGATTTCATGGGTCCATTTCCTCATTCAAATACATATCTTTATATTCTTGTATGCATTAATTATGTTACCAGATGGGTGGAAGCAATTTCTTGCAGTGCTAATGACGCCCGAACTGTTACTAATTTTTTGAAAAAGAATATTTTTTCCAAGTTTTGTTTACCCAGAATCTTAATCAGTGTGGCGGAACACATTTTTGCAACAAATACTTGGAAAAACTACAAGAAAAATATAATGTAAAGCATAAGGTGTCAACACCATATCATCTTCAAACTTGCGGTCAAGTGGAAGTATCCAATAGATAACTGAAGCAAATTTTTGAGAAAACAGTAACAAACCCTAGGAGAGCCACCGACTCCAACTAACGTCCATGTATGATCCATACTAGATCTGACCAACTTCCCATCCTACCTCCTCTACGTTTTTGACAGCCCATCTTTGTCAAAGTAGAGTCTTTTAGTGGCATGTTTCGGTCCTCTTTCCCATTACTTAGAAAAAGTGAGCCACCGGTTCAGGTACAAGATACTATCATTACCGCCTGGACAATTAGACATCCAACCCGTAATCACAACGACCCAATTGCAAGAGCGGAGCTCTACCAACTGAGCTATATCCCCCCGAGCCAAGTTGGAGCATGCATGAAGGAGTCCAATCCGTCTTTTATTCTTTTCCTTGGCGCAGCTGGGCCATCCTGGACATGAACCAGAGACCTCGCCCGTGAAGTAAATCATCGCACCTATGGTCCATCTAATTGAGAATCAATAGATTCCTTTTCGGGAGCGAATCATCCTTCCCGAACGCAGCATACAATTCTCCATTGTACTGCGCTCTCCAAGTGTGCTTGTTTCCCCTTCTTCCTTATCATGACAAGTCTTTGTGGACTAACTCTGATGAGATGAGAAGAAAAAAGAAGACAAAAGAATGGTAAACTAAATTGGATGACGCCCAACCTTCAAAACACATTTAGGGTTCTCTCCGTATCAACTGGTGTATGGAAAAGCATGCCATCTCCCAGTTGAATTGGAACATAAAGCATATTGGGCAGTAAATTTTCTAAACACCAATGAGAAATTAGTTGGAAGGAAGGAATTATTGAAACTGGATGAGTTGGAGGAGATGCGATTGTCTGCATATGAAAATATGCTCATTTATAAGGAACAAATTAAGAGATACCATGACAAAAAGCTTGTAAGAAGACATTTTTTGGTCGGTCAACAAGTATTGCTGTTCAATTCGAGGCTAAGATTATTTCCGGGTAAGCTGAAATCCAAGTGGTCATGACTATTTGTGGCTACAGAGGTATGTCGAAGTGGAGACATTGAAATTTAGGATCTTGGTGATATGAGAAGATTTAAAGTCAATGGACAACATTTGAAGCATTATTATGGAGGAAAGGTTCCTGATGAAACATCTCCCCTCATACTGTCGAACCCTTTATGTTAATTGTCAAGCTAATGACATGGAAAGAGCGTTTCATGGGAGAAAACCCATGGTTTTACCCAATTTGTTTGTTATGCAGTGGTATTTTATGTTTGTTGCAAGATCCAACCATAGAAGTTAGCTACAAGTGCTCTTCCCATTCCCATTGTATTATCAAAGATTGTTCTTAATAAATAAGTTTTGCAGCTATTTTTTTCTTCAGATTAACAAGATCTGACTTTAGCATTGAACAAATGATCTAAGAAAAAAAAACAAAAGGAACTGATCATCATGAAAGCAACTGACAACCTGAAGGCAAAGGAAGAGAAAAGAATCAAAGGACTTGTACCTAACCTTCAGATACCTCATCTAGTAAGGTTTGAGCTTAAATAAATTCCAGTGTTTACTTTTCTTTCTTTTTGAGTGTATCTATGCTTATTATTTTATCTGGTTTGATCTATTTCCGATTAAATTTATCTAGTTTGATTGATACACACTAAGAAAGACCTTTGCTTATAACTTTAAGCCTTTGTAACCACCTTGTAGTAATAGGAATATCAATTTGCTAACCATTTTAAGCATAGCCTTTCTTTCGGTGACGTAGCCTACAAATTTTTAGCCATATGACTTGAAAGATTCTTTCTTTCCACCCTCTCTTTGGAGTTAGATAGAATTTTAGTTCTTAAGTTGTATGAAAATATTAACTTTTGGATTGCTCTTAAAAGTGAGCAAAGTTCTAAGTTTGGGGTTGGGGTACTAGAGATAATTGGTCAAAATTTCAAATTTTTTTGAGAAAATAAGAAGTGGAAAAAAAACGTTTTTCAAAAAAAGAAGAAGAAAAAAGGTAAAAATAAGGACCAAGTCTCTAGTATTGAAAAGAAGGAACAAAATGGCATGAGAATAAAATGAGAACTAGGCACCTAACTCCAAGGTTTAAACCCACTTTCCTAAAATATCCTACCCGAACATAAGCCAAGTTACAACCTAAAAAGGCCTTTAATGTGTGTGTTATGATTTCTATGATGAATTATTTTAGAACATCATCAAGCTAATTATAACTTATTTTGCATGTTGATTGAGAGATAACCTTATCCAATGAGCGAGTTGAAGCAAGCTGAGAGACATGTTAAGTACTCATCAATGTTTGAGGATGTTTTTCGAATTTGCAGGGTGGAAGTTGGAAGCTGGAACAATGGTCAAGTAACAAAAAAAATATATGGTGCTGTTCAATTGTTATTGTGCAACTTGTTTTCTGTTGAAATGTGTAGTTGCAGGCAAGTAACGATTCAAGTTTAGGGATGTGATGACAGTCCATCATTGCATAAAAATAGGCAAAGAATCAGATAAAAACAAGTGAAAGATGAGCCAAAAGGAAGAAGAAATACCCAAGAATGAGGAAAAATAGTTAAGTGTGGAAGAATGAGACTTAGTGAACATTTAGGTGAAAAAGGGTGATTTTTGGTGCAGCTACTGGAACAATCGCATGCACCATCGCGCACGCAATATGGATGTAATTGTTACATTGCACGCCCGATGCATCTGTTGTGCGTGTGATGATGTATTTTCTGGGCTTTTTTGATGCGTTTTGACTCGTTCTGAGCTCTTTTTAAGGGGAATTTCAACATTTTGACAAGGGTTACAAATATTTGAGAGCAAAGCATGATTTTGAGAGCATAAAAGGTGATTTTTAGGGCATTTGAAGCCATTGGAGGCCATTACTTCAAGGGAATTCATATGTTATTTTCATATATCAATTGTGGTATTGTTTTTCTGAATAATGAGTAGCTAAACTCCTTTAGGATATGTTATGTTATAATGAACCTTATTCGATCTTGTTGGATTATATATTGATTTGACTTTGTATGAATTCTTTGAATTATAATTTTATTCAGTTGCTTATCGTTCTTAATGTTTTTTATTTAAGATACTCTATTGAACTGATTTTGGGCACATATGGATTACTAACCCTTATCCTATGTGTTGGACCTAAGGTAATTGTTCTACTTATACTAGTTGAATATAAATAGGAGACCCTGAGTAGTGGCATAGGGAATTAATATTATGTATACCGCCTAATCCTGCTTACGCTGGTGGACTATGAATAGGAAGATCTGAGTAGTGATTAGTGAGTTATTTAATGAGGGATTGGTCATAACGACTTTGTTAATTTGCCATGAGATTATAGGGATAAGGTCATTCATATAAGGCATCATACACCAACAAGAGAGAATAAAGGGATTCAATACACAACCTAACCGTCTTAGTATTTTTGTTTAAAAATCTTGTTTTGTTCTTCGTTTGACAACCTGAACCCCCTATTTCCTGTTTTCTTTTACATTGCACAATTATTGTCTTGTTTGAACACAATCCCTGTGGACTCGATCTTTTATTACTGCGACACTATCGGTAGAGTTGTCGAGAAGTTATCACATATGCTTCGAGATAGGTGAAGATTCATGAGAGCATTTATCCTACCTGTGATTTAGAGTTGACAACAATGGTTTTTGTGCTTAAATTTTGGAGGCACTATTTATATGGATTGCGGCTTGAAGTTTTAAGCAACCATAAAAGTTTGATGTATTTTTTTGATCAGAAGGAGTTGAATATGAGGAAGAGGAGGTCACTAGAATATTTGAAGGACTATGATTTTGAGTTGAGTTACTATCCTGATAAAGCTAATATGTTAGCAGACTCTTTGAGTTGAAAGTTCTTGCATATGTCAATGTTGATGGCTATAGAGATAGATTTTATCAAGCAGATTAGAGATTTATCGTAGTGTGTGAGGACACGCCAAAAAGTGTGATGTTGGGTATGCTAAAGTTAACTACTAGTGTACTATAAGAGATTAAGGAAGGTTAGAAGTTAGATTTGGGATTTATTGATTGTTTAGTGTTGATTAATCAAGGTAAAGAAGTGGACTTCTCAGTTGACGATAATGTATTATGCAATTTCGGAATAGAGTTTGTGTGCCAAATTTTCCAAAGTTTAAGAAAAGTATCCTTAAATAAGGTCACATGAGCAATTTGAGTATTCATTCTAGAGCTACTAAAATGTACCAAGATCTTAAGAAGATTTTTTTACAGGCCATGTATGAATAAAGGTGTATTCGAGTTTGTGTATTCTTGCTTGACTTGTCAGAAGTCAAAGATCGAGCATTAGAAGCCGTCAGGATTGATGCAACCTTTGAGTATACTTGAGTGGAGTGGGATAGCATCTCTATGGATTTCATGGCGGGTTTACTGAAAACCGCGTGAGGAAGTGATCCTATCTGGGTTGTAGTGGATACATTGACAAAGTCGACACATTTTATTCCAATACAGGCCAATTACCCATTACAGAAATTAGCAAAGATCTACATCAGTGTGATTATGAAGTTGCATAGTATTCCTTTAAGTATTGTTTCAGATAGAGATCTGAGGTTCACGTCAAGGTTTTGGGAGACTATACAGGAAGGCTTGGGAACGAAGCTGAGGTTGAGTTTTACTTACCATTCGCAGATGGAAGGTTAGGCATAAAGGACTTTCCAATCTTTGGAACATTTGTTGAGGGCTTGTGTTTTGGAGCAATGAGGTAGTTGAGATACTTACTCTCTCTCCTTTGATTAAGTTTACCTATAACAATAATTTCAATTCTAGTATTGGAATGTCACATTTTGAAGCTCTATATGATAGAAGGTTTAGTAGACCTTTGTGTTGGTATGAATCATGAGAGAGTGTCGTTCTTGGAATTGAGATTGTAAAGCAGACTATTGAGAAGATTAAAATGATTCAGAAGAAGATGAAAACATCACAAAGCAAACATAAGAGTTATCATGACAAGCAAAAGAAGGCATTTTAATTCTCAGAGGGGGATCACGTGTTCTTGTGAGACTCTAGTGACTAGTGTTGGTAGTATGTTGAAGTCTCGAAATGTCATGCCTCATTTTATTAGTCCTTATCAGATCCTTCAGCGAGTATGAGAAGTGCCCTATAGAGTTGCCTTACCACCATATCTTTCGAATCTTCATGATGTCTTTCATGTGTCTCAACTTCATAACTATATTCCTGATCCCACTCATGTGATCCAATTCGATGATATGCAAGTGAGAGAGAACTTATCTATTAAGGCATCACCCTTGCGGATTGAGGATTGATAAGTGAAACATTTTAGAGGTAAAGTGATTGCTTTAGTGAAGGTGGCGTGGGGAGGACCTACTAGAGGAAGCGCGACGCGGGAACTGGATAGTCGGATGAGGGAATCTTATCCGAAGTTGTTTCCTTCAGGTTCTTTTCGAGGGTGAAAATCATTTAAGTGGGGAGAGTTGTAACACCCCAGTTTTAATTTTAATCTTATTAGTGTTATTTTAATATTTTTAATATTTTTTTAAAATAATTATTTGAGTTTTGATATGCTTTTATTTAATTAAACAAGCATTATTTAATTATTGGATGGTTGAATTTTTATTAAGAATTAGTTTAATATTTAAATTAATTAAGGATAATAGAGAAAATGGAGAATTTGTAGTTTTGGAGAGAAAACCATAAATTAATTAAAAATAAAATAATGAGGTGGAATTATAAAGAAACAGGAAGGAGGTGATGGAATTAATCTAATTGAAATAAAATTAGGTTAATTTAAATAGAAAAGAGTGAGAGAAGGAAAAAGAATAGTCACCATGTGAAAAGTTGGATAAAATAAACAAATAGTAGAAATAGGCAAAAATCTTAAGAGAGCTTTTGGAAAGGAAGACTCCATAGCCAAACTTTGGTTTTTGCTGCATTTTTGAGGTAAAAAGGGGTGAGAATTGTTCACACGTGGGTGTTTAGGTAGTCAGATAGTGAGAGATCCTTACTCTCTATAATCTTCATCTTGATTCTCTGTGTTTATGTTGGTGGGTAAAGAAGGTTTAGGCAAAACCTTCTGAGGTGATTGTTGTGATAACATTATAATCAATTTGAATTTGGTCATAGTTTACTTTGTTTTAATAACCTTATTGTTGCCTTTTGTTAAGGCAGAATTGATTGATTGAATAATGGTTGTACCTTATGATAAGGCAAGCATATATTAATATGTATGTTTTTCTTTTGAGTCTTATTAACCTTGGTTAACATGCATTAAAACAATTAGTAATCAAATAGGTGAGGAAAGTTTAGATATGTTTAGTAAGGCAAAAAATAAAAAATTTAAAAAATAAAAAAATTGAGAATCTTGGGGGTGTCGTGCCATAACATCAGAGGCGGTGCACGTACGACAACTGGACAACAACAGTCGCAGAAAGGTGCGTGTGCATACGACCATGCGGCGACATCAAACACAATGTGTGTGCAAGAATCTGTAGTGGCGCGAGCATAGGGGCACACAAGTGGCATCTAGTGATGCTGCGGACAACGGTCAGTCGGCGCGGGTCAATGATTTCAAGGTTCACAATCCAGTTCGATGAGTTTTGAATAGTTTTATTTTTTTGTGAGTGTTTGTTACCTTTAGATGAGTTGAGAGTCATTTTGACAATGTTAGAGTTGAAGGTAAATAATAATGTGTTGTATGGAGTTGTCTGATGAGTTATGAGTTGACCCTATTGAATGTGAGGGTTATAGAATATTATTGTTACCCTGTTGATAAGCAATGCTTAGCAAGTATAATAATTTTCTTACCCTGTTGGTGAACATAGTTGAGTAATAATATGTTTTACTCTATTGATGAGTATTGTTGAGCACATATGTTAGTATTTTCTCCGTTGGTGTGTAATGTTGAATGAATATATATAATTATATGCATGTTATGAGTTGTGATTACATGTATATATATTGTTGAGATGAGTAGTTCAGACGAGGAACTACAGTGGTGGCCTGATATTGGCGTAATTGTCAGTTCAGATAAGGAGCTGTTGTTAAGTAGTATATTGGTGTTGCTAGTTACATTTGATGCATCATGTTCATTGGTGGTCTCAGATTCATTGGAAAAATCGTTGGTTCAGATGAGGAACTCGAGATGAGCCTCAGATTCATCGGTGGAATCGTTGGTTCAAATGAGGAGCCATAGACGTGGATCAATCAGTAACATAACTCTGAAATCCAAAAACTTGGTACCACATAAATGTTAAAGTATTAGGGATGAGTCACATTGCATTACATAAAATTGCATCTATGATTGCTCTATGTCTGTGAACTATTTTATGTGATTGTTGAATACTGCCATTGCAACTACCGTAACTATTTATATACACCATTAACTTTACAAATGTATTTATCACCCCTTTTGTTTGCTTGTGTAGCTCGTTGTACTAATGGTACAGATACCCACGGAGAGGAGGATTAACTGTTGCCGTGTGGAAGGATTGATGTAGATGCATATTTCATTTTATTTATCATTCTGAGTTTACTTAGTATTTTCGTATTTTGCTCTAATAGTGTAACATTGGGGCAGGTTTTCAGTTGTTTGATGTTTTCTTGAGAGTTTGTTGTATTTATTTCCTTATGTTGGAACTAAGTTGTTTTATGAAAGTATGAAATATTTATGTTGAGTTTGTGATGTTTTAATTTCCGCTGCTTAAATTTTAAGTTGAGAAGGAAGGATATTTTATAAGAGAGGTGTGACATTCTAGGCTGGTTTTAAAATAAATAATTTGCATGATCTTTTTAAATAAGAGCTTTTAGGGTTAGGGTGTTACGATTTTCTGGATTTTTTAAAATATTGGTATATCATTTTTTTTTTGTTTCAGTTTTCAGATTTTTTAAAAATTTTGAAAAAACATTTCATGCATAAGATTTTTTAAAATGCCGGTGAAAATGAATATTATATTTTTTGAATGATCTACTGAAGTTTTTTATTGGCTACCAAATTTTTTGCATGACTTTTTTCCGACATAAATATTTTTGGTATTATGAGAAATGATATATACCAAGTTTTTAATTGGAAGGGTGTCATTTCAAAATCTCTATAAAATTAAACTTAAACATACACATAGTTTTTAAATCTAATCATGATTTTGGCATTAAATTTTTTTATTCAACTTGCATTTATGTTGAAACATAAATTATTTTAAGTTCAATCCACTTTTATTTAGAAATAATTTATTTAAAACTATTATTTTTTCAATGCATAACTAACCATACACTAAGTTTTAATTAGATTACTTACTTTAAATAATTTGATCAAATTAAAAATATTTAAGAGTAGATAAATTTATATATTAGACCATGATAAGTATTATACCTCATGCTCACACGTTAAATGATTTCATCCTAGCGTGATGCAATCACGTGAAACACAAGAGAGATTTTAAATAAGATACATTGAGATAGATCACATGCTTATCACATTGGTAGGTTGCCCATGTCATGAGACTTCCTCAAAAGGGGTTACCTTCCACGATTCTAGATGGAGCGGAGTTTTACATACTAAATATAAGAAAAAGCCTTAAGGCCACAATAGATGAGTTGAATTTGGAAACACTTCATACTAAATTTTTTTGAGATATGGAACAGACATAACAAATGAGTTGAATTTGAAAACACAACTTCCATGACATTCATCAGCGCAAGTTGTCGGTTAGTCACCACAACTTTTGGTAGCAAATTCGTTGAAGAGAACAAATATTTGAGCTTCTTCAGTGCCCATGTGAAGTTATACTCCCTTTCATGTTCCAAATAAGCAAAGGCAAACCGTAAACGTCAAATTCGTTGACGTAACACCGACAATCTCAAACAGTGGTAGCCAATACATGTAGGATCACGATGCACAATCACTAATCAACAGCTGACCAATGATTAAATAAATCAAAATATGTATTTTTTTAAGTACTGGAAACCATCACCTATTTGTTTTATATGTGCAATAAAAAATCAACACCAAATAAAACATATTTAACAACTTCACTAAATCAAGATGCATCCAAAAGATATCAACAACAACATTTGAGTCGTCACTATTTCTAGTTCAACACATGCATTTTTCTCCATGAATAAGACTCAACAACATTTGCATTTTCGTTAATGGACCTCTCTTGTCCATATTGTATGTAGCTCTAGCCTTATTCACTTGGGTAACGCTCATGAGGCTTTCTGGATCTTTGTCTTTCAAAGCAGCAACTATGTACCTTAGACTCATATTGTACTTCGTTGTCATTCACAAAATATCTTTCATGATCTTTTAGATGGCTTAATATATCATGACCATCTAAATTCTTAGATGATTGATTATTGTGAAACTCACACCTAACCATCACCTTCTAACCACTACCACTTGACACAAATCTCAACCTAAAAGGACATTTAACTTTCATACTATAAATATTTTTTGAGGAATTATTACTTTCATATGTATTCTTCCGTTTGTAATTTCCTCTTCTCTCACAACCCATAATTAATTTATCTCTCTTCTCTTGCATCCCATTTGTAGTATCAGAACGAACACTGACAACAATAATACCATGCTATTCACCAATGGACTATGCCCATGCTAATACTTTAGAACAGGAGGGAAATATCGTTCATTTACAACATATAAAGAGTAAACTGTCAATATCATAGTGACAAAAAACCTTCAAATTTTGAACAGGTTAAAAAGAAAACATACATCGTCAGTGGTAAAAAACATTGCGCATAATCTATACAGAAATCTGTGGATGAATCTTCTGGTTGTAAACGCACAAGTAAATCATTATTTTATACTATCAGATTATTTGAATGTAGGTGGAAAAAAGTACTGATAATTTATTTCTTGATTTTTTCAGACAATTACCAGAATATTCAAATTTTTTGATATTTCTTCGCCAACAATTCTAAAAAATTTGATAAAAATGTATGTTTTTTCTAGAATATACCAATTTTTTTTTTTATATTTTCTTTATAAATGAAAAAACTCCACAAATTGAAAAAAAAAATCAAAATTTTTGTCTTAACTATCAGAAATTTAGAAAATCACCGCTTAGTAAAAGTGAAAATTCTTTTGATTGATAAGTAATAGAAGTGGGGTGTCTGGATATAACATGGGGTGATAGGTTATATCCAGTTAATCTTTTGTTACATCCTCATATTCGCAGCCCATTTTTTTCTCCTCTCTTCGCAACATCTCAAATTTTCTCCCCTAGGAACAACAAAACAACGTTATCAATGTGCCACTGTCTTATCCCAGTTCTCCACTCTCTGTAACAACGTGTTGCATCATTCTAACTGAATCCTAAAAATGCCACTTTTAGCGCTTTCATCTTCCGCAACCCCTTTGTGTTTTTCTCAATGGAAAACCTACAATTCAAACTTCCCAACAAGATTTTCCTCTAATTCGTTCACCTCTTTTCGAAATACAACCCTTCCCCTTCGTAAAACAAGCCTCGTAGCTTCACCCTTTAGGCACAAATTTTCATCAAGATGCAATGGTCTTAATAATGATTCTGACACCTACGAATATTCTGCGACCTACAGTTTGAATGATGTAGAAGATTTAGATGAAAAATTCATCGAAAAAGTGCAAAAAAAACTTAAGGATGCTGGGTCGCCATGGGAAGGTGCAGTTATATACAAGAGAGATGCTTCAGTTTTACATCTCGAGTATTGCACTACTTTGGAGAGATTAGGTTTAGGAAAAATTTCAACTGATGATACAAAAAAGAAGGCTTCTGTTATGGGATTGCGAGTTGCGAAATCAGTGAAGGATTATCCAAATGGAACTCCGGTTCAGATTTCTATTGATGTTACCAGGAAGAAGAAAAAATTGAGGCTTGATGGGATCATCAAAACTGTCATCACACTTCCGTGTAATAGGTATCTTTCTCACGAATTTACGTTTTTATCCTCTCTAGCTTTTGTTTTCATATCTTTCTTGATGTTACACTGCTTAATATTTATAATGCCTTATTTAAATTTGGAGTAATTGACTACAATTGTTGCGTGCCACTGAAGAAGCGATGTAAGAACTAAGAAATTAGTTATTGGTGTCCTTTTACATGGAAGTTATATATCTGTTCTATACTGGGTGTTGGATTGTTCTGTTATATCATATTATACTAGGTGTTGGATGGCTTTGTATGTTATGTTCTGATTAGATAACAGGGCAAAATGGAGTTTTAACAATGGAAGTTATGTCTTTTTGCTAGGAATCCATCATATTTAAAACCTTGTACTAAACCCCTCTTAGAATTATATTCCTATAAACCTGACCAACCAAGCTTATGTATATACCATGGTGCAACTCTCCTTTCAATTTTCACTCTCGTATTACTCAAACAGAATGTAGTAAATGCTTCCTTGTTCTTTCTTTGTCCACATTCTCCGCTGTTTCATATATTTAACTCACTAGAGAGAGAGAGAGAGAGTGAGAGCAAATCATAGGTTACCCGTGGAGTTTCTGTTGTTTATTTTTATTGTAGAGTCTGTGGTTGGGTGAAAGTGCATACTGCATAGACTTTATACTTTATATAGGGAAATTCAGACATTTCAAGAAGTATGGTGTATCTAGGCTTATATCCTAATCTAAAATCTTCTCTATTTCCGGTTAAATACAAAGGTTTTCCTCCCAATAGTTGATCATTGTAATGGATGGAAAGTGTGAGAACTTAGAGGTATGAATGCAGTTGGAAAATAGTAGCTAATAACAACCATGCTATCAATAACAATATTAATTACTCAATATATTTCTATTTCTATGCTTTGTTCATTATGGCAACCCATACAATACTATTTCAGAACTCTTAAAATAAGAGGGAATGAGAGATATTTGAACAAACCGTGTGTTTAAATAGCACTACGGTGACTGTTTTATATATAAAGAGATTTACCACTAATTACATACTATAGACGATGTGGAACTTTTCTATATACAAATGTTGACATACAAATATCAACACCCCCTCAAGTTTGAGCATATAAGTTAATTGCAGCAAGTTTGTCACATATATAGTTAGCTCAGTAATACATCTGCCAATTGATCATTAGAGTTGACAAAGTTTGTAACGATGTCGCCTGATGCAATCTTCTCTCTGACAAAGTGACAATCTATATCAATATGTTTGGTCCTTCATAGAAGGCTGAATTTGAAGCAATGTGTAATCCAGCTTGATTATTACTGTTTAGAAATGTGGTTGGGCCTAACTCAACCCTACAAAACCGGTTGGTAGAATTTGAAGCAATGTGTAATCCAGCTTGATTATTACTGTTTAGAAATGTGGTTGGGCCTAACTCAACCCTACAAAACCGGTTGGTAGAGTGAGGATTGCCCCCACTTATAAACACATGTTTATGCCATATATTGTCCGATGTGAGACTCTTAACACACTCCCTCACGCTCAGGACTGGACAACTGAAGCGTGGAAATAAATGGTGGGTGGCCCGATAGCGGAAACCATAGAAGGTGGCCCACCGGATCTTAAACGAGGCTCTGATACCATGTTTAGAAATGTGGTTGGACCTAACTCAACCCTACAAAACCGGTTGGTAGAGGGAGGATTGCCCCCACTTATAAACACATGTTTATGCCATATATTGTCCGATGTGGGACTCTTAACAATTACAAATAAATGTCACTGGTCTTGTTTCTTCAATTTAAAGTTCCTTGAACAACTACTTTAACCAAATGAGTTCACATGTTGCCATTGCCATGACCTTATACTCTACCTCAACGCTTGGTCTTGCAACTACATTTTGTTTCTTACTTTTTCAGGATATAAGGTTTCCTCTAAGAAATACACAATACCCAGAGGTGGATCGTCTATCATTGGGTGACCCTGTCCAATCAGCATCAGAGTATCTAATTATCTGAGTATGTCCTTTATTTTCATACACGAGACCTTTTCCTAGAGCACATTTGATGTATCTTAGAATCTAGACAACAACATCCATGTGTTAATGACAAGGAGAATTTAAGAACTGACTTACCACACTAACTTCAAAAGAAATGTTCGGACGAGTGACCGTGAGATAATTCAACTTTTCAACCAACCTCCTGTATCTTCACGAGTCAGATAGAGGCTCCTCCTGATCAGCATCGGAGTATGCAATTATCTGAGTATGTCATTTATTATCATACACGAGATCTTTTCCTAGAGCACATTTGATGTATCTTAAAATCCAGACAACAACATCCATGTGTTAATGGCAAGGAGAATTTAATAACTGACCTACCACACTAACTTCAAAAGAAATGTCTGGACGAGTGACCGTGAGATAATTCAACTTTCCAACCAACCTCCTATACCTTCACAAGTCAGATATAGGCTCCCCCTAATTGGGTAGGAGTTTGACACTTGGATCCATAGGAGTATTAACTGGTTTAGCGTTTAACAAACCTGTTTCTTCTTAAATATCCATAACATATTTTCGTAGAGAAATCACCAAACTATCTTTAGATTGAGCTACTTCAAACCCAAAAAATAGCGGAGTTTACCAAAATTTTTTTGTTGGTCTAAAATCGATTAAAGAGATGTTGTTTTAATCGAAGTAATCTGTGCTGATCACTATCAATTATGACAATAACATCTACATACACAATAAGGTAAATACATAATGGTCAGCTTCATTACAGACCATACCAAACTATTGTATTACAGTGTTGAAAGTGGCAAACCAAACTCTCGGAGATTGCTTAAGACCATAAAGAGATCTGTGTAGCCTACAAACCATAGTCGATGACTCTCTTTGAGCAACAAACCCAGGTGGTTGCTCTCTCTCTCTCTCTCTCTCTCTCTCTCTCTCTCTCTCTCTCTCTCTCTCTCTCTCTATATATATATATATATATATATATATATATATATATATATATATATATATATATATATATATATATATATATATCCTTTTCAAGATCACCATGTAAAATTGCATTTTTGATGTCAAGTTGAATAAAGGCCAATGTCGAATGGCTGCAATGGCGAGAAGAAGTCTATCAGATGCCATCTTGGTTACGGGCGAGAAAGTATCACTATAGTATAAACCAACCCAAAAATCGGAGTGTATCCTTTGGTTACCAAGCGAGCTTTAAATCGATCAATTTTACCTTTTGAACCAACCTTCATTGTATAAAGTTAGCGACAACCTACAAAATATTTCCTAGGGAAAAGAGGAACAGGTACCACTGCTTTGAAGAACACACATCTCACAATCATCGCTTGCCTTCACTTAGAGTGAGATAACGCTTTACCTAAAGTATTAGGAATAGAAACAAAAGACAAAGAGGAGAAGAAAGTATAATGCAAAGGGAAAAGACGACAATAACATAAATCAATATAATGTGGAGAAGGATTTCGTATTTGACGTAGACTTTTTCGAAGGGTAATCGGAAGATCGGATTCAGGATGCAGGATCATATTCGGAGATGACGGGAGCGTCAGAAGAGAGTTTGCAATGATTTCAGGGATAAATACGACCTCAGGGATAAATACGAGAGACATTGGGTGACGACGTTATGTTTTCAGTGGTTGAGAAGTGTAAGGGTCAACCGTAGGAATATCTAGTGGTCAGGATCCATAGACTGGCGCGGAACAATTGTAAACTAGACATTTATAACTTTCGCAAGGGGTGTGGGAGTACTTTCCTGAAGGGATTCTGGGGGTTACGTGGCTGGACTCGAAATATGAAACAAATTTGAAGAAGATAACATCAGACGATATGAGATATCGCTATAGAGACTGTTTTATATAGAGATTTACAGCTAATTTCATGCTATATACAATCTAAGAGAGGACATTCCTCCTAATTACAAATTACAAGTATTGAATAACAAACTAGTGACTCATTCTAACAAACTTGATGACTCATAGCAAAGACAAATAGAAGCTTCCAATAGTGGAATTACTTCCTACCCCTTTTCTTGAAAGAAGGCACCACAAAGTCTTTGAGGTACTTGGCTCTCGCTGAATTTCTCTTGGCCCACAATTGTGGAATGGGCTCCTCCTCATGACATCCTCGTATCCATCAAAACTGCCTTTGTCCTCAAGGTTAAAGGTTGGGTAAGTAGCACATATGTCTAGGTAGTTATCCCCAACTTTTAGAGGCATATCCAAGGTTTTTGCAGCTGTATTAAAGCAAGGTTTCAACTGCAATACATAGAACACAGGATGAATCCTGTCGGTGCTTGGCAATTCCAGTTGAAGTGCTACCTCTCAGATGGAAAGGATCAATTTGAAAGGACCATAAAATCATTCAGACAACTTATGGACCTTATGAACCCTCCTACCAAGCGCCAAATTTTGCCTATGTGGTCGCACCTTGGCAAATACCAAGTCACCTACCTTGAATTGGTGTGGGATTCGTCTTTGATCCGCATACTCTTTCGTAGTTATCCTGGCTTTCAACAACTTGTTTTCAGGACCTATAGGACCTCATCTCAACTAATCAGTGCAACATCTACTGTTTGCATTGTAGTAGATCCTGGAATATAATTCCTTAGAGTTGGTGGTGGTTTACCATACACCACTTGGAAGGGTGAAAAGCCAGTAGATATGTGGACAATTGTATTATAATGTCACTTAATCCATGGTAGGAATTAACCCCATAACTTGGGCTTGTCATGCACAAAGCACATCAAGTATTGCTGCAATGTTTTGTTGACGATCTCCATTTGGGTTTGCTTTGAGGGTGGTACGATGTTGACATACGCAGTTTCATACCACTCATGCAGAATACTGGCCTTTGTGGGTGGAAGATGAGTTGCGGTTTTGAAAAGGGGTGAGAATTCGGTGAGTAGGGTGTTGACAAGGTGGTCGGAGTGGGTAGGTGGTGGTGTGGTGGTGTGGGTTCAGGTATGATCAATTGAAGCCGGAGATATGTATCAATGGCATCGGTTGAAAGGAGTCTTTGCCGCTGGTGAATATTTGCTTCCTCAAGCATTGGTTTTAGCACTCATTTGTTGGCCTTCCTTACAAATACTCATTGTGAGCTTTCCATAGTCAATGACTGTTGGGCCTAAAGTCACTACACCCCCAAAACTAGTTATGCACCGCTGAGTGGTAATACAAACAAATCAACAATAAATTCATGTGATCCCAAAAACAAGAAAGTATTAGAACAAATGGTAGTACACTACAACTCTTCACCATTGCCACCCAGAGTGTCGACACCGTCAAATTGAGGAATGTGTAGCTTGATGGAGGTGGTAGGAAACAGAGAGACGTCATGACCCCTGGGTGTGCGAAGTCGGGCGGACCCAAACGGATACGAAGGCCATGCATGTCGGTTGTAAAAGCGCCGATGTTGGCTGCGATGTGGGACTGGAAAGAATGCTGGTTTGTGCAAGGTTGTCGATGATGTTGGCCAAATCAGAAATGGAGGGACGTGAAGACATCACAATGGGAGCACCAAATTGTAATGAATGGAAAGTGTGAGGTATGATTGCATTTGAAAAATAGCACCTACATTGGTTGAAGATAGAACCCACAAAGGATTTATATAGACTAACACTTCTCACCTTATAAATCGGATGAGTAAGGTTGAGTTTGGCCAAACTCTAATTCTATCGGCTAATAACAACTATGCCATGACTAACATTATTAACTCCTCAATATATTTCTCTGCTTTATTCATTATGGCAAATCTTACATATATAGTACAATCTTATAACGAATCTAAGAGAGTACATTCCTCCTAATTGCAAATATTGAATAACAAACTAGTGACTTATCCTAACAAGATAAATAGAAGCTTCCAACAGTGGAATTACTTCCTAACACTCCCCCATCATACTTCATATGATTGGTTTGTTTTACGAAACAATATTTTTTTTGCTGCATGATAATATTCCATTATCAGTCTCAGTTTATTAAAACTTACACTATGCCAAGCCTGGTTTTGGTGTGATAATAAAATGGAAGAATTCTTCGGCGGTTCTAGTAACACAATATCTCATGTATGTTTACACTTGCTTAGTTGCGGAGTATCTTCCATTGATATTTTTATTGTTCTATTCTATCCGGTACTGAAAAATGCAAATGACGAGTTTGATTAAAGTACTTGTTGAAGAAATTAAAAGGCACATTATTTCTTCTACTTCATTTTCAATAAAAATAACATGTTTCAATGTGATTTTCCATTGTAGGTGTGGCAAGCGATTTGCTGAGGGGTTATTCACTGAGTTTGCTCTTTTACTCACCGAAGAGCCACCTGTTGAGGATCCAGGGATTAATGATCTGGGTTTTCTTTATGGGGTAGACCAAATTAAAACTCTTGGAAAAAGTGCAGAGGATGACGAAGATGCGTTAATTGAACCGGACGATCAACTATATTTTCCTCGTGGAGAGAAAGAAATTGACATTTCAAAAAACATAAGGGACAGGGTGTTTATTGAGATCTTCATAAGTGTATGTGATCCTGGCTGCAAAGGTATATGCTTGACTTGTGGTAAAGACTTAAACATTACGAGTTGCAACTGTAGCAAAGAGGAAGTAAAAGAAAAAAGCTTTGGCCCGCTTCGGAATTTAAGAGAGAAGATACAAGCGAAACAATCGAAACAATCATAAAATTTGTTTAAGATTTTCTAACAGTGGCGAATCAGTATTGAGTTTTGCTGGTTTGATGTTTTTAAGATAGAATTTTTATCTTTAATCCTTAAATTTCTGTAGAACTTGTTAGCAGAATATTTAACAAAACTCTGTGAATCCAATTGGTATGAACCGTAGTTGACTCAGTTGGATTTAAATGTGGTTGAATTTTGTCTGTTACATATGTGAAGAGAATCACATTTGACACCAAAGAATATAACATTATAAAAGAATGTTAATGACAGGTGGAAAAGCTAAAAAGGACGGAGTATACAAAGCTAAAGGGAATGGTTGGTGCATATTAGGACTATTGATCATTCAACATTTTCCACGTGCATCTCTTGTTTATGCCCTGCCAAAAGCCATTAAATTACTCGTTCATTTTTTTAATCATAAAGTTGTAGGGTCATTTATCACATACAATTATTTATTATTCTGTTCTACTTTGCACACTTTTGAAAATTAAATGATTAACGGAGTAAATGATATTTGTATGGAGTGAGTAGAGGCGTTGTGATTTGTATTGTGTTTGTGATCAATCTATTTCGACGATCAAAGAAAGGTAATCCATTGATCTCTAACTCATGATCGTTAGTAAGAATTTAGTGTAAGGGAAAATGTTTGTATTTTATCCATTTATCACGATTTTCTTTTACAAAAGGCAAATGTCAAAGGTTGCAATCGGTATTCTTTCCTAAATTAATGTTAGGATCTTGGAATTTGTGAGAACTTGCATTCTAGCTAAAAAAAACAATAAATTTTGAGGATTTCTTTTTCCAACCCATTTGTTTCTTAGCTACCTTGCGAGTTTTTAAAAATATTTTCCGTTTTTGAAAATATATCTTCGGACACATCATAATACATACATTTCATTCAATTTTTAATCAGACCCTATTTCATGAATAAATTTATTCTAGAAATATATCTTCGAAAATATAGTAAAATTAAACTTGTTTTCGAAAGTATATTTATGGAATTTTTTCGAAGATATATTTCTAAAATAAATTTATTTATGAAATGGGGTCTGACTAAAAAAATGAATAAAATGTATGCATTAAAGTGCGTCTAAAAATATATTTTCAAAAACGAAAGATATTTTTGAAAACTCGCGAGGTGGCTAAAAAATACATGAGGTAGAAAAAGAAACCCTCTAAATTTTGCATATTTTGGAGAGTGGGCTCATTAGAATAATGTGAGATCTAACAAATGAATATTGATAATCAAAACCTTTCAAAAAATGAATAACATGAGAAAATGCTAATAAACCGTTTAAAAATAAGGTTTTTTAAAAGACTTTTGTTGGGGTTTGTTGAAAATATATATGATGAAGAAGTCTCACGTCGTTCAGTTGTGTAAAAGAAGATGAAGATCAATGTTATATAAAAGATTCAAGTTCGTCATTACAAAATATATTAGCCAAAAACACTTTAAGTTTCTATTTGACTTTTTGTTAACTTATACTCCCTCCGTTTTTTATTATAAGTCGTTTTTGACTTTTCACACATATTAAGAAATATAATAATTATGGTATGAAAAAGAGAAATTATGAATAGTTTTACAAAATTGTCCTTCATTAATTATATTGGAAATACATATTTACATAATTGAAAGGAAAGAGAATAATAAATATTTAAGGATATAATAGGAAAAATAACATTAATGGTTCATTGGTATTATAAAACGACTTATATTGTGGTACAAAATATTTTCCCAAAACGACTTATAATAAAAAACGGAGGTAGTATTACTCGTGTTAGAGTATTGTGAGATATAGTTAAATATTTATTTTGGAGAGAGTGATTGAGGGTATATTATATGTTGTAACAATTTTCATATAGTATTATTCTTTGAAGTCATTTGAACAACAATAGTTTTTTCTTCGATTTTAGAGTTTTCATGTTTTATCTTGTTGTGTTATGATTGTGTCTTTTATTTTCTCTTTGTCGGGTTTCACAACAATTTTATCCATTCATATCAAGATTGTTAAAATCGCAATTTAAAACATAAAATCTATAGATTTCATGTTTCTAGATCAATATTTCGTATTAAATTCTAGATATATATGTTTTTATGTAAAATCATGTCCTCGGACGATTTTAAACGATTTAAATCACTCTGAAATAGGTGAAATTGTGTAAAATCGTTGAATTTTACTCTTTAACCTGATTTTGCATTTTTGTTGTCAAAATTAAAAAATCCATTTTATATTTTACTCCATGAAAACTTCTCCTATGTTTTTTCATTTTTTTTTTATTTTATCTTTTATTCTGTGTTAATTTTTATGATTTAGGTGGACAATTTATGTAGTTTAATACAAATTTACGAGTATTACACTTTTTTTATTATAGTGATTCATCATGTTTTTGTAATTTATAATTAAGTTAAATCAAATAGTCATATTAAATTAAACAAAAATATATATATTCTTTTAGAAAGTTTTTACTACCTTTGTCTTAAAAGGAGTGATTATTTGCAATAAAAGAGTTTTTAAAATAAATAATTTATTTTAGTTTTACCATCTAATTAATATTATTTTTATTATTTTCAATAAATAATAAAAATAATTTAATAAAATTAATATATTTAAAATAATCAAGTGAGTTATTTATCATAGAACGGAAGATGTATAATTAATCTCGTTTTAATATTAAAAGAAGCAAAGTTGGCACCAAAGAAAAGAAATATAATGACATGTGAAAACGCAAAAAAGAACGGAGTGTGCCCAATAGCTACGTGACAATTACAACTACAGTCATTTTTAGCCATAAATTATATGGTAGGTGCCTCCACCTGCTTTTTTTTGTTTTTTTTTTGTTTCTAGTGAATACTTTATTTTTGCTCTCATTAAAAATAAGTGTTGACTTCATTAAATTATGATATTTATGGAGCAATTATAAATTTTAGAGGTTTTAGTATCTTCTTTGAATTTAAGTCAAAGAAAAACTTTCTCACATAATTTGAATTGCTACTTGTGGATTTTCTATTGTTATATTCAATTTTTGTTCTTTCTCTTCTTTTTCTGTTTATGGTGATTCTTTTTTATTTTATTTACATAATTTTTTTAATGTTTTGAATATACTACAATGTATAGTTTTAGTAATCATCAATGTCTATTTAATTTTTTAATGAATAAATGTTAATAACATAATTAATTATGTTAATTTTTTTAATTTTTATTTAAATCTCAAAGTCGGTATTCTTAATTTTTTTGGGAGAAAGGTTTATATATATATATATATATATATATATATATATATATATATATATATATATATATATATATATATATATATATATATATATATATATATATATATATATAATTAAAATTATAAAGAAATAATAAACAAATGAGCAACAAGTTATGTTGTACTCCTTTTCGGATGACAAAATCAATCTTAAAAATTATATTCGTTGTTCTAGGAAACACAACATTGTTATGAATGAACCTTTGCCCTTAGCTCCACCAGTGGGGAAACCCCACTCAAGTCTACACATCATGTTTCCATCATACCCACCCGTACACCAGAACATCTGATGGCCTAAGTGTCGATCTCCCTTCACGTGGGTCAGTCAAGAAATTAACATGTATCTCTTTCTTCACAGATACCCCGACACACCTAAATATATCACATAATACATTCCTAAAAAAGTCATGTTGGTATTTGAACCCCTAAAACTCCATATAATGAATGGCGTGTTCCCAAAATGTACTCAACCATGCATTGTAGTAAACATAGAAAACCTCATCAATAGGGACAACAAGGAGAAATTCTTGAGCATGTGTTACTTGCAAACAAAAAAAATGTTTTATGTCTTATATTCCTATCAAACTTTACATCCATGTTCTAAACACTTTTACTAAAAAGGGCACTCGCCAAAACGGGTTGTGACTTAGGAGGAACAATGTTCTTTCTAGTTGAAGGTTTCATGATTTTAGGATTGACAATAATTTTGCTAAAACATGGCTCACAACAGGATGTTGTGTGTGATGTTGTAACATGCTGAATAAGTCATTTTGTGAGCAGATGTCCTGACAAATGTTGTAACATGTTGTACCTGAACATCAGTTCTGGCTGTTTTAAATCTTGACAAGATTTGATTTGATTTGATTATGTGATATTTCTTTTGGATATATCTCAGTTATTTATGCAGGTCAATAAGATGTTATCTGTAACAAGTTTTCATATCTCCAGCTGTATACAAGTTGTTAAATTGGGTGTTGAGACAATTTAGGAAACTTGATGATTTGTTCCAAGATTCAAGGAGATTTTTTCTGCATAATTGATGCAGCTCTCAGCGTGCGGATCAAGTTAGAACTGGGTGAAGATTTCCAAGCTCATGGACTGATGAGGAGTATTTAAAGAATACCTAAACCTATCATATTGACGAATTTCACTTTTGAAAAATAAGGGGGGGTTTTATAGAGCTATGTTTTGAGAGTCTCTTATGTGTGTGACTTTGTAAGTCACCATTTGTATCGTTTGATACATTGTGGTAGACATATTGCTTGTATATGTTGTTCTCACTCTAAAGCTTTTAAGCAATAGAGTTGGGTATTGTTCTTGGGTGAAGCTTTTAAGCAAACCAAGTAGTGTTTTGGAAGTGTGATCTTTTATAGTTCATTATTGTTGAGGTTATCACTAACCATTATGGAAAGTGAGAGGGGTCTCATATCTAGAAGTTCCTAGGTAGAAGTTGCATTGGGTAGATATTAAGTGAGAAGCTGTAAACTGAGATTGTTTAACTTTGAATTAGTCTTATGGATAGTGAATTTTCTTCTTAACTTGGATTCTCCCAGATGTAGGTGATGTTTCACCGAACTAGTTTAACAATTAACCGTGTTTTTATCATTATGCAATTTACTGATTCTGCATAACTAAAGTTTGATAATATTGTTCTGTCAGACTTAAGATGTCATAACATCTGTCTTGACATTGCACTCTAATGTTAAGGCATCTGAATTATCATCATGTGTTGGATGTACCCGAAAATTTCAATTGGCATCAGAACTGGCACCCTAGTCTGTTTTTGGGTGAGCTTCAGGGAGATTTTTTCCTGGTAATTTATAATCTCTGAAAGGTCAGCTGATCTTGGATCTTTGCATTCAAAGAATAGGTTTGGACAGCTCATTGTCCATATCCTGATTCTGGTAAGGCTAGCAGGTTTTAGAGGTCTTTTCTCTAGAGGTCTGTTATGTATGTGACTGTTGTTGTGCATGAAGATCAAGTCATCTTCAGCAATAAATTTCTCAGGTCATTGATTTGTTGTTTAGTGTGTGAGGATGTCAGGTGTGATTTGAAGAACATGAATAGTGTATGTGTCTCCTACTCTGTGGGAGTGTGTGTCTCAGGCCTTGATGAAGAGGCAATTCAATATCAAATGTCTAAGACTCTAAACTTAACATCTACGAGTTTTGCTTTGGTTCTTAAGGTTAAGTTGAACCTGGTGTAAATGTAGAGGCAAGAAGTTGCTCTGAAGAGTTATCTCAAGAGTTCAACTCAGCCTATAGCCAATATTCCATGGCTAGAAATCTAGGAAGATGTAGATTGTCTTCTCTCTCACACCATTTGAAGGTACAATTGAGCAATATATATATATATATATATATATATATATATATATATATATATATATATATATATATATATATATATATATATATATATATATATATATATATATATATTCTGGAGTAGAGCTTTGACCAAGTTTGATGGTGATGATGGCTTTGACAGGTCTAAAAGGAAGGTTATGTAGTATGGTGCAGAATGTCTAACATGATGTTGTGATGAACCATGGTTTCTCTGGGCGTTCTATTATGATGTTGTGATGAGAATCTTGGAAATGACTTTTGATATCTATGTGTTTCTTGGTGGTGAAGGAATGTTATCATTCTAGTTGTTAATAATGGATTTCTATCTGGTATGGTTTGTCTGCTTGATGTCAAACCAATTGTACGTGACTTTTGCAGCTCAAAGTGTTTGTGGAGAACTCTGGTCTCTCTTAAATGAGTTTGAGATATATATTTCGTTGTGTGTGTGATTCTGATATGTGAACTAGGACAGTTCATAATGTCATTATAGATCGTGATCTGCTTGTTTTGCTAGATGGTCGTTTATACAAAGCTTACTTGTCCTTGTGTAGCTTGTGTTGTCAGACCTGATGTCCTGACATTGTGTAGTTCAGGCTGCTGATCTCCTCAGTCATGTTTTTAAGAAGGAGAAATTTGTACTCTCATGGCATAATGTTCTTACATGGATCTTGTTTTGTTTCAACTTGCATATCTCTGGTTGATTAAGTTTTTTGTGTGGATCAAAGACAGAGTTTGCTTTAATGTGTAAGTCTGAGCTAAAAGAGTTTTGTGGCATATGTTCAGATTTCTAAACACTTGTGTTATGACCTAAAGTGTCTGGGACTCTCCCAAGAAGTTTCTTGAAGGAACATCTCATGAATATTAAGAAACCATCAGTTTAGGTGATTATTCACTAAGACTGTGAAGGCATCTCAACTAGGTTCTGCGCATATGGATTGCTAGGCAAGGATAAATTTCTACTACATCCACCCTGATATCTTGAAGTCTCTTCTGATCAAGGAAAGATGGATCTGATTGATCTTGCAAATATTTGTGATTATAGTGTGATACCTTTTCTAAAAGGATAGTTTTTTGTGTGGATGAGCTGGATGTTTCTCTTGAAGAAATGTGATTGAAGTAGGGTGTCATCAAGGTAACTGGTCTTATTCTCCAAAGAAAGTTTTTTTTATTTCCTACAGGATGGAGGTTTTTTTTGGCATCTCTCAAACTTGATTTCATAATCAAGTCTACGAGAATATGGAACTTTTGTTCTATTGTGATCAAGGAGCTCTGCAAAGTGAGGTAATGTCAGAAAATCTAAAAGGGATGGATCTTCAAAACTGTATCAAGCCATAATATTCTTGTTGAAGTATAGGTTTGCCCTGAAAATATCCTTTCTTGCTAAAGGATGACCTCGTTAGACTTACACGCTATCAATTTGTATGGTGGTCTTCATAGTCTATTTTAACCTGTATAAACCATGAAATGGCTAAAGTTCAAGGGAATCTTAGAACTGGAAGTGCTAGTCCTGATGTTGTGTAAGGACTTCTAATTGGTCACTTATGAAGGAAGGTGTGTCAAATAAAAGTTGTTACTTATATGTGCTTCAAGGAACTACATGCTCAAGCCTTTTGACCAATGTTTATGTAGTCACCACATGCTAGAACATTAGCCTTTGCAATGCTGATGCACTTCATCTTATGGTGTTTATGTGGACTGTATAATTTGGAGCCATGTAGGACGAGGTAATGCAGTCCTGTACTAAGAAATCTATTTATGGAAGGATACTCTTGTAGTATCCTAGTTTATGTAGTCAGCTAAAGTGATACACGTTAGTGGGAATCTCTTTTTTGGGGTGCATGAGGATGGTTGCTGACACCTCGAGTTTCAGACAGGATGTCTAGACATTGTGCTTATGTGTAGAAGCTTCTTGAAGGGTGTGAGAGTTTATTTCTCTCTGTGGTGTGCTGGTCGATGATTGTGTCTATGATCTATCTTTGAAGGTTGATCAACTGTTACTTTGACTTATTGTGGTTCTCTTGCAAAGAAATGTATATGGATTACTATACAAACAATAATTCATATGTTTGTTGTCTCCAGAACTAATTTAAATGGTTCAATCCTTATGATTGAGACTGATGTTTGAATGGTTGTTGAAACATCGTCTCAGGTGATTATCTCCCTAGAAAAGGAAGTTTGTTTTATGGGAGATAATTTGGAGTTCACGAGGTGGAGTTTCTTGGTCACCATTAGATTCATAATTAAATGGTCTGATCATGATAGAGTATGTACGTAGTGAAGCTACTGGCCAAATTTTCTGTTTGTGCTTGATCCTGTTGTGTATACAGAAGAAAGATGTTAGAATAAATGCTCTTATCTTTGTTGTGCTCTGAATATAGGTGAGGTTGTGGCTGTTTCTGCTTCTTATACCTCTGAGGGAGGTTGTGGCAGTTTGTATCGTGTAAAGGAGGGAGCTTGAAGAAATGTTCTTCTCCGATTGTGGATTTTGTGCATGTTGTTAAACCTAGAGTGTGTGATATTCTGCCTATCTAAAGAGTTAAGAGAACTCTAGTGCTTATTAAGATGTTGTGTTTCCATCGTGTGAGCATGAAGCTGCTAGTTGTTCTTCTTGTGTGGGGGTTTGCAGTCTTCAGGGGGAGTGAGGCTGAGGTGGTAGTTGTTGCTATTTTTGGGAACTTAAATTGCTCAAGTTTTGGTTGTTGTTGTTTGGTATTCTTCATCAGGAGGAGAACTACTTATGTGTGACAGGGGGATCTGTGTACCTTTCTGTTGTCTAACTGCTTTGATATAGCCTGCATGTTCTCAAGCAGCTTGGGTTGTTGCACCTCTGGTGAGGTTAAAATGTCAAGACAATATGTCTTGACACTGAGTTGTCAAGTGAGTTTTTTTTCCTTGACAATATGGATGTGGTTCTGGATATGTGTTTTGTTTTAAGCTTTTGGTTCCGCTTATATGCCTCTGATGTATGTTTTGGGACTGGTCATGATTCTTGAAATGGTCCAAGTTACAATATTCTTTGTGACTGAGAGAATTTATTTTTCTCTGTAGAAGGTTGTAGGTCTCAAAGGAGGTTCTGTTGTTTGGATGTGAAATGTCTAATATTGTGGTCAGTTTTCAAGCTGATCATTGATGAATATTTTAGGTAGGGAATTTAGTGGGAAGCTTCATGTTATGAAGCATGTTTTGTGCCTTTGACTAGTTTATAAGATGTTTATCAAGATGTCAGAACATTGTATCCATCTGTTAATGTTGAGGCATCAGAATTATCATCAGAATTATCATCATGTGTTGAATGTACTAGAAAATTTCACTAGTAAAACTGCTAAGGTCAAATTTTGGAATCACAACATTAAGACCCTCCAAAACTCTATCAAAATCAAGTTCAATACCATATGTCCCACCGTCTCTTAATATATGATCCTGCAACATCCAAGATTGACCCATAAAAGCCACAAACATGTATGAGGCAACCTTTACTGCTGAATACAAACTCAATCCCCCAACTTTAATAGGCAAAAAAGCCACTTTCCATTGAAAGTCCCCGAAGAAAAGACCTCAACCAATCATGATATCTTCAACCTCCCTTCACAATTCTATATCAAACCAAATAACTACTTTCACCATATGATATATTGACATGTTCTAAGGCTAAAAAAGAGTTTGGTGATACCCATCCAAGAACGAAGTAGAAGAAATTTACTCAGAGGATCCCTTAGTTGTGGTAGAAAATGCATTAACTCAATAGCCTTGATCGCTCTTTTCATGGAAAACCCCTCGATAAAGCCTTCATTGCGACTAACAACTCCTTAAAGAAACTTCATCACTAACATTAATCTCTAATATCTGAAGGAAACAACTCCCCGTAAAGTTTACTACCATCGCACGAAGGCCAAAAGATCTCAGTTTTATGAATATTCAATTTGAGACCTAATCATGGACCGATCTCCCAAATGATGTCAAGGGCTTTAACCACCTCCTTTAATTCCCCTATGATGGTCCCATCATCAAGATACCAAGCATGAAGAAAAACTTACAATTGTCAGTGATATGATTAATAAGTGGGTGTAACACAAGGTAAAAAAGGAGCGGTCCTAACGAGTCACCTTGTTGCACCCTAGTGAATGAAATAATATGTTCATCCCTAAGGTATAAACTTGTTGCCTGACCATAGAGAAACTCAACCTACAAGGAAAATAGATGGGCATCTCACCCTCACATCTCGTACTATGGCTGATCGATCTACTAGATTGAAAGCATTCATGAAATCTACCATGAACATAGTCAATGAGTCATCTCCATATCGCTTGCACACCATGTTGTTGACACTGTGCAAAATAGTCTCAGCACCATCCAATACCCTAACCCAAATTGAAAGTCATTAATATATCGTGCCACATCTTTAATAACCCCTTTCATTGTAACTTTATAGCAACAATGATTATTTTTCTTAATACATGTGAAATATCCAATGATTTTAAAACACGGATGAGGTATTTATATAAGTTATACATTATTTATGCTCTAATAAAAAAGTATCACATATTAATGATGATTTTTATATATAATTAAATTTATATTATAAGAAAATGAAAATAACATTTATGAAACTAGGAGATAGATGTGATCTAAAAAATAAAAAAAAAATATTAATAATGATGCCATATTTTATTTAAGTTATATTTAAAAAATTCATGTGACTCTCCTATTTTTAAATTAATGTCCTTTTAGTAAATTAAAATTTTATTTGAAAATATCATTTTTACCTTTTAAAATAAATATATAGTTTTTTTTTAATTGTATCATTTAATTATTATGATAATAAAATTAAGGTTTAATTATAATTTTTATCTTCTTATTTTATCTCATTTATAAAATTGATATCTCTATTTTAAATTTACGCAATTTTGATCCCTCTCTTATAATTTTACACTTAAATCAATGGTATTTTATTTTTTTTTAAATGAAAGATCTCTAATGAAATATGACAAATCATCAAATATAAATTTATTATGGAATTTTATATATGAAAATATAAATTAAAAAATAAACATCTCAACAATTTCCTATAAAAAAAAGTGAGAAAAAAAATTAGAACTATTTGAATTTAAAATTGGAGTATTAATTCTGTGAATCATGTGAAATTGAAAGACCAAAATTGTGATTTAAATTAAAATTAATTTTAGTATAAATATAGTATTTTTTTGGCAAAATATCCTTTTTGGTCCCTTAACTATACCTTGGTGTTCATTTTGGTCCCTTAACTTTAAAAAGTTCCATATTGGTCCCTTAACTCTTCAAATGTTCCATATTAGTCCTTTTTGACCTATTAGCGACGAATTTAGCGACGGTTTTTTGATTTTTTTTCCGTCGCTAATAGGTTAAAAAGGACTAATATGGAACGTTTGAAGAGTTAAGGGACCAATATGGAACTTTTTAAAGTTAAGGGACCAAAATGAACCCCGATGTATAGTTAAGGGATCAAAAAGGATATTTTGCCTATTTTTTTTATAAACTATTACATTTCTTAATATAAAAATGATAAACGTATATCACTTCGAATTAGGGATGACACTTATACTCATACCCAATAGACATCCGCAAAAAATACTCACGACAGACAATATAAAAACCCTGCAAAACGTATGGGTAATTAATCATTAAAATAATTGAGTATGGGTGCAAATACATATATATTAGTACCCACTCTAACCTATACATGTACAATGTATATTTATATATTTTAATTTATATCATCATATAAAAAATATATGTATATCTCTTTAAGAAAATACATTATAATTAAACTATTAAACATTTTAATATAAGTGTTTGTATATTTTATAATTCAACAATAAAATCTTTGATTTTTTTTTTAATTTTAAAAAGATATGATATTTTTTAATTGATAGATTTATTTTTACTAAAACTACGAGTAACAAGTATGGGTACAAGTACTTGGAAACTCATAGAGTATGGGTACAAGTATAAAGATTAGTGTCCACGCAAATATAGAATCGAATACATGAATTTTTTCAAACTGCAGGTGTAGGAATAAATACTATAATACTCTACCCAAATCCTACTCATTAGCATCCATATCCTATTTAAAATGAATGAATATGCTCTATTATAAGTCTCTAAATATAAAATTTTCATGACAAAATCAATGCTCGTCCAAAGTTAGATGGTGTGTTGTTTAGACAACTTTCTTTGTAGGATAAAGTGTTGCTTGAAAATCCGTTTACCTTGGAAGATATTAAAGAAGTGGTTTAGAGTGGTGATAGAGATAAAAGTTCAGGTCCGGACGGGTTCAATTTGAGATTCCTTAAAGTTTGCTGGGAGTTCCTTAAAGTCGATCTTTTCAGATTTGCTAATGAGTTCAATGAGTGTGGTAGGGTGCCAAAGGCAATAATGACTTTGTTTCTTGCTCTTGTGCCGAAAGAAGATAACCCTCAAGAGATCGATGATTTTAGACCAATATGCCTAATTTGTAGCCTTTTTAGGATATTGTTCAAGATTTTGGCTAATAGACTCAAAAAGGTTATGAATAATTTGATTTTGAAAACTCAAGCAACGTTCTTGGCAAGAAGGCAAATGCTTGATGGTATTCTTGTGGTGAATGAGGTGCTGGATTTTTCAAGGTGGAGAAAGGAGGAAAGTTTAATAATGAAGGTCGCTTTTGTGAAGGCTTATGATTGCGTGTCGTGGGATTACTTGAGAAACATTTTAGGGTGAATGTGATTTGGTTCTAGATGGTTACTTTGGATGAACAATTTGATTTTCAACAGCACTATGTCGATCCTTATAAATGGTAGTCCATTAGAGGATTTTGTGGTACGTAGAGGGATTCTCCAAGATGATCCGCTCTCTCCCTTTATTTTTCTAATTGCTACTGAAGGGTTAACGAGGATGATGCATAATGTTGTAAATTTGGGACAGTTTAATGGTGTCAGGGTGGGTGAGACGGTCTACTTCGAGTTGCTGCAGTTTGTAGGCGACACGGTGGTATTATGCGACGGAAAGTGAGAAAACCTTTGGGGTTTGAAAGCTATCCTTATAGGTTTTTAATCAGTGTCCGGTCTAAGCCTTAATTTGAACAAAAGTTGGGTTTTTGGTGTGAATATTTCTACAAATGTTTTGCAGGCTGCTGCCACTTTTCTTGTGTGTAAAGTTTGAACCATACCATTTTTGTTTTTGGGATTGCCGATTGGAGCTAATCATCGTATGAAGATCACTTGGAATCCCATTATTACAAAGATGCGGTGGAGGCTTTCAGAGTGGCATAACAAATCCCTATCATTGGCCGGAAGAGTTACAGTATTGAGTGCGGTTTTGACTAATATTCTAGTTTATTTTCTTTCTTTCTTCAAGGATCCAAAAGTCGTTGTGCAAGAGTTGATATCTGTTCAACAAATTTTTTGATGGGGAGGAGTTGAGGAAGTAAATAAGGTTTGTTGGATACGATGGGACGACATATGTAAGTCTAAAAATGAAGGCATACTCGGGGTCAAACATGTCGGGAGATTTAACATTGAACTTTTTAGTAAATGATTATGGCGGATATTGAAAGAGAAAAATAATCTGTGATATGGGCTATTAAAGGAAAGGGACGGAAATCTGAATTTCAACATTCTTTCTAATTTTTGTGTTTCGAATGCGGTAATGAGAAAACAATAATTGTGGTGGAGAGACATAATTGGTATTAGAATGGTATTCGATTCAGAAATAAATTGGTCCAACAAGGCCATTCGCAGGAAAGTTAGAGATGGGAAAATAATTGACTTCTGGCAGCAGACATGGATTGGCTTGTTACCAGTTGTTATTGCATTCCCAGACTTGTACAGCAGCTGTGCAACAGGTTCGATAACCATCTCGTTTATGGGTGCTTGGAAATGATAGAATTGGGAGTGGAATTTTTCGACCGTATCCAGTTTTGTTTCGGTTCTGGTGTTAGAACAACTCTTGAAGTTACAACAGCTTTTAGTTAATGTGCAACCGAAGATCTTGGGAGAAGATACGTTTGTTTGGAATTTAGATTCCAAAGGTTTCTCGACAATAAGTTATTACTTACACTTAGTGGCGAACAATACGAAGGTGACTGTGACGGAAGCTTTGATTCTTAAAGGGTTGTCAGACATTTAAAAATCGAAGGCGCCGAGTAAAATTCAATTTTTCGGATGGAGATGTTTGTTGGCCAGGTTGCCCACAAAGCAAAATTTATTAAGAGGTATTAGTTTATATAATTCTATTTGCTTGTTTTGTTTTAATGCCGACGAAACTCTATTCCATCACCTCTATTATTGTGATATGGTGCATTTGATTTGGGAAGGTCTTTGTGGATGGCTTGGACTAGAGTTATGTGGGGAGAAGAATTCATTGGATTCTTTGATTTTGCATTTTAAGAGTCTTTGTTCAAACAACTTCAAAGTTGACTTTCATTGTTGTTTGTGGCTAGTAACCTGTTGGATATTGTGGACATCTGAGAATTCTATCATTTTTGAAGAAGGGAGATTGAAGGAGATGAACATGTTGAGGATCATTAAACTTTTGTCTTGGAAGTGGCTTTTTGCAAAATTTAGTGGTCGGATTGTTATTGATCCGTTGGTGTGACAAAACAATTCATCATTCTAATTAGTCGGATAATAACTTTTATTGTTGTTTCTTTATCCATTCTTTTGGTGATTTCATGCTTTGATACGGGTTGAGCACCTCTTATGCTCATTTTAATATATTCAGTTTGCTTATATAAAAAAAAAACTAATTATTATATATATATATATATATATATATATATATATATATATATATATATATATATATATATATATATATATATATATATATATATATATATATATATATATATATATATATATATATATATATATATATATATATATATGGGTATAAATTTATAGTTTAAAACACAATTTATAACGTTTACAATAGAGTATTTACTAAGGTTGTAGTTGTAGAAAAATGCAAGAAAACCATTTCTTTTTGGTTTCTCAATCTATTAGATGCCATATTCAATCCACCACAACGTAGATTACCTAAAACTTGCAGATTGAACAAAGAGATCTCAAACACTGAATTAAATTTCATTCCATTCTGTCAAAAATTACAAATTACACTGGAATCCAAAATTCCAGAAAAAAATTGACAACCAATAACCACAGAAAAATGTTGCATTATCCTAAAACTATAAACCAAACAATTCCAAAGATATCATTTAGCAAAAAGAATATTAAAGAAACAAAATATTTTTTTTATGAACTATGAACAACAGCATCATCTCAATTCTCATCTAACTGTAGAAGCAACATTGTGTGCCCACAATCTGAGACTATTTTTCATATCAATTTCATTCTTCATAGCAGGAGCTTTCCATTTCATCAAAGCCTTCTCTTTTTTTCTCTCATGAACCTCCCAAGCTTCAGAAAGATAAGGTCTTTGAATCACAGACTCATCACTAACATCATCTTCTTCTTGTTCTTCATCTTTCTTCCCAAATCTTTGTAGCCCAGGAATAATTGAAACCAAGTTTGAATCTTTATCTTCTTCTGAGAAAACAAAACCCAGATCCATGAACCCTTTTAGCTCCTCGAATTCAAGGTCCGATAAACTCTTACTTTCCCTTTTCTTCTTAACAACCTTGTTGATGCTGTTCTCTTTAGGCAACAACAACGTTTGTGTTGGTACTAGGTTTTTGTCTTCTGAGTCTGTTACTTCTTTTCCTGAGAAAATTGTTTGAAGCTTTGAAGGAATGAGAACAGAATCTGGAGAAAGAGAATCATGATTGAAACTTGTTATAGATTGGTCACTCATGGATCTGTTATGAACAGTTCGGATCCGAGTGAGTTTTGGTTCTTCTTCTGCAGACGGTGTTTCATTTTTCTGACAATCTTTTAGATTTTCTTCTAAACTTGTTGATGTTATTGATGAAGCTGTGTTTATGTTCAAAATATTAATCTCAAACCAGAAAGAATCAAAGAGTTTCATGAAATGTTCCATGTTTGACGGCTTTGGAAAAACAGAAAGAACAACGTTGTGATTAGTTGTCTTGACAAAGTGGATGATTAGTAGTATATATACTCTATTTTATGACTATATTGCCCTTCATGTTAGTCTCAAATTACAAGGTTTCTAACCAATTGCTCACACTCCACACGTTTTCAATTTAAAACATTTTTTTTTTCAAAGCGTATATAGGAGTATAATATAATTTGTTACATTATTTTTAATATCTTATACTTGGAGCGAAAGTGTTTTTCTTTTGGTCAAAGGAAAATGTTTGAAATGAGGTGTTTTTTTTGAAGAGGTAAAAGTGGAAGGTGTGTTGAGGTGAAAGAATGAATTGTATAGATGTTACTAGAAAGAGCTAGCATATAAGAATGTGTTATCAATAATCAACTCATGTCTCTATCTTAGCTCATAGATACTTACACATCTCTTCTTGTTTGGTTAATGATTAGGAGGAACCGATTATATGAAATCAATGGTTCTTGCTTCCAAATTACACAAATCGAACCACACGCCACCCTTGAGTTTCGGTTTGTCTTTCCGTTGATTGAGTAAAACTAGTTCAAAGACACTAACAAAAATACTTTTGTTTTTCTACTGTTTTTCCAATAGATTTTGACTTTATATCGGCAAAAAAAATATGTTTATTATAGATTTTTCGATGGATATTCGTTCCGTGATTAAACTTTAATGAATAATAATTTGCGTATATTATAAAATTCACATATTATCTATGAGATAATACACGATAACACACATGTTGATATGAGGAAGTGATATATATATCATATTTATTCAACGAGATGGACAAGTATTATTAGACTAAAACTCACATTCATGTATAGTCATTGTCATCTCTACTGTGTATGCTATTGATTCATGTTAGCCACCCAAATATTTCTCACTCAAAAAAAATATTTCAATCAGACCAAACATACTATGAAAAGCACTCGACTTAGAACACAAGTATTATGTTTTGGAACAAAAATAGGTGAAATGTTAAAGACAATCCATTGCGATACAATGATTAGGGTTCATTGATGATCCTAGGTGGTACCTGCAAAATGTTAGCACTCCAACATTCAAGTGAGTGTCTGAATGAGGTGAATTTTGCAAGTGTGTGGAAAAATTACCTTGGCGTGATTTAAGGTCGTGCTCATATAGAGGAGACAATTAAAATAGTTTCGGTGTATCCAATATGAAGTGTAGGTGACCGTTGGATATAGATCAATGATAGGGATGAAAGGGAGACCATGTTTGTATCTTGTGTCTAAGAAAGAAGGTCCATCTGTATGTCAATGATAGTTGTGTCCTTGTTGGATTGGGCATATGTATTAGGCTGATTTTATTGGATTTTTGGTTAGGCCGAAATAGTTGTCTCTCAAGTCCTTGCTATCAACTTTGAAGCGAGGATTTTTGATACCTAAATTAGTAAGGTCGACCAAGGAATACATACCTTGGGGGGATTTATTGTTGAAAATATATTGCGGGAAGAGAGAACTCTATTATGGCACTGAGTGGTAGTTGGCATGAGAAACATGCACATTTAATGCTTTTCATGATCACAAACTGTTGATGTAGGGAAAACCTCCACATATACCTCATGTGCGCAGAGTAGAGAGACGAATCTCCTAGGCTCACTTCAGTGCACTAAAGTCTAATTAAAAATTTGAGATTTGATAGGCCGCAAGCATACGGTTCTATCAGAGTAGTAAAAATTATCGTTCCGTCAGAGATTGTTAGAGACCGAATTTGCGTATTTCGTAATTGAATAAAACAATGTGTATTTGTTTTGAAATGCTTTTTATTCAATTTAGAAATTAAATAAAAGAGTAAACCTAGAATCATGATTCTCGTCTTTCAGACATATTAAATAAAGCAGCGGTCTTAACTCTGTTTTGGAAAAATTTTAAATTTTAAATAAATAATAGAAAAGTGATTAGGTCGTATCTTCTTTCAAAGCATACATTTTGTCCTAAGTCACTGAACCCCATATTTTCATGATTTTGTTCAGTGACATAACTAGTAAATAACCACTATTTGCATTTGTATGTGCCTTCTTGAAATAGGTCTACACTATATTTATGTGTCAGCCTATTCATCTAGTTTTTAAGTTTGGATGTCAACTTAAAACTTTCAATCTGTCAGTTGATATCTGAAGTTACCTCTACTTTTGTAAAGACATTCGTTAAGTGCATAAAAATTAGCTTGTAAAAATAGTTTTTCAAACAGAGTTTTGAGACAATTTGTTTTACTCATTTAAAACTCTCGTTTATCATTCCTTTATGAGAATTCATGTTTTGTATAAATGAAATGGATAAAAATGATCATACCTCTTTTCAGTAGTGTATGATATTGTCTTGAACTAATGAATCACTTACTTTCGTAGCATAATTCATATATGCAAGATCCTTTAAGAAAAGATATTTTGAAAGGAACTTTATCAGTTAAACCATATATACCTTTATAGTCTTGGTTTAAATGTCTAACATCTAAGGCTATCTAAGGTTTGGATATCTGTCAAACCCTTTAAGTATACAAATAATATATAAGGCTTTCTCTAATTTAATATAGATAAATGCATTAAGTCCTAAAAGATCAAAGCAATAACATTTGGTTCTAATAACATAAATCAATTTAAGATTTAACATGAGGTCTTTTGTTTAAACAACCCTCAGGATTCGAAGTCTACGATAAGACTCGTCACAAATATTATAGATAAAATCAAGTATGATTATTCATAAAATCATAGACATATAAATAAGTAAAAGTAGATAAACAATAAAGAAATAATGAAATAAGAACCTGAATTATAAACTGAAATTATAACAGTGTGTTTTTGCTCCAATGAAGACTTTGCATAAAATGTAAAATGCAGAAAATTTAAAAATGCAATAAACTAAATTCTAGAGTATGTCTAATCAGAGCTTACAAGGTCTTTTTATAGCCTTTTAATCCCATAAAGAGGGAAATAAATTGTGTTTAGAGAAGCTTTATATCAAAATTTAACATACTCGGAAGTGGAAAGGACAATAATAAAATAAAATAAAAACATTGAAAATTTAAAAGGTCATAATTACCTCAGCCTTGTGCCTTAAAATGCCACTTTTTTATGATATGGTTATGGGGACATTATGATTGCAATGAACATTGCGGCTAAGCTGTAAAGCCCCCTGGTTTTCGCAGTTCAAGTGCTTTCTTGTTCAGTTTTCAGGTATCTTCATGCAGTCTTTTCTGGCTTAGCTTCTTTCCACTAGATCATGACTTAAAACCTTAGAAACTCTTGAAACATAAAGATAAAAAGGAAATGGAAGCAAAACAAAACAAAAGTACTAGATAAAGGGATGAAACTATCTTAAAAATCATTAAAAATACTACTTATCAAGACTTCATATGAACCATTCAATTGTTAGAGTAAATTCAGCTTATGCTATGATATTTGAATAAGTCAAACTGTTATGGTCGTGGGAGGATCATGGGATTCAATTTAGGTTGTCCTAGTTTATAGGATTTGTTTTTTTCGATTTTCTAGGCACTTTCTATCCGTTTTATTAGGCACTTTCTAGTGCATTCAGTTTCTTTTACAGTTTCATTTGTAAGGCTATTTATAAGCCATGTTTCCTATCAATAAAACAACTCAGTTTCCCGAATACTACAATTGTTAACATCTGGCATCAGAGCTTGAGAGATTGAGTATTGAAGAACACCAACGAGTGTCTGTGAGAGAAACACAAGAGAGCCCTAAAAACAACATGGGATCTGAGGAGAAAAGTGGTGGTTTCTCAACATCGTCAATTCCCAAACTCGATGGGGATTTTGACCACTGGAGTATGGTCATGGAAAACCTCCTCCGATCAAGAGAATATTGGAGCGTGGTGGAGACAGGCTATACTCTGCCCAACAAAGATGTTGTTCAGACAGATGCCCAGAAGAAGAGTCTTGACGAGATGAAACTCAAAGATCTAAAGGCAAATAATTATTTGTTTCAGTCTCTGGACAAATCAATTCTAAAAACCATAACAAAGAAGGAGACATTCAAACAGTTATGGGATTCGATGAAGATGAAATATCAGGGGAATGCTCGAGTTCAACGTGCTCAGCTTAACCGACTTCGAAGGGAGTTCGAGGTCTTGGCCATGAAACCAGGTGAATTAATCAATGATTACTTTGGCAGGGTAATGGTCATTGCTAATGACATGCGGAATTGCGGAGAAGACATGGATGATGTCAAAATTATCGAGAAAATTCTGCGGACATTGACAGAGAAGTGGAACTATATAGTGTGTTCCATCGAGGAAGCTAAGGATATTGATGAACTTTCAGTAGATGCCCTACAAAGTTCTCTCTTAGTCCATGAATAAAAGTTCAAGAAAGAACCCGACGAGGAGCAAGCATTAGCAGTGTCTTACAATGAGTGTGGTAGCAGTCGAGGCGCGAGGAAGAAATTCCTTTAGAGGAGGAAGAGGACGTGGTCGGGGGCGTCAAAATTACAATAAAGCAACCATTGAATGCTATCGTTGTCATCAATTGGGACACTTTCAATATGAATGTCCCAAATTGGAGAAACAAGTCAACTATGTTGAAATGAATGAAGATGAAGAAATGCTTCTTATGGCATACTTTGAAGCTGCTGAAGCAAAGAGTCAGGATGTGTGGTTCTTAGACAGTGGGTGTAGCAATCACATGTGTGGAGATGCCTCTCTCTTCTGCACCATGGAGGAAGGCTTCAAACGAGACGTGAGTTTGGGAAATCACATGAAGATGAAGGTGGTTGGCAGGGGCAGTGTGAGACTGAATTTTGAAGGAGCAAACCATGTTGTTGGAGATGTATTTTATGTCCCTAAACTGAGGAACAACTTACTCAGCATTGGGCAACTTCAAGAAAAGGGCTTGGCATTTGTGATCAAAGACAATGAGTGTCGCATCTACCATCCCTCGAAAGGCCTCATTCTTCAAAGTAACATGACGGCTAATAGGATGTACATCCTAATAACAATAAGGCAACAAAGGAACAATGCTTCCAGATCGATGCTCAAGAAGTTGCACATCTGTGGCACTGCAGATTTGGACACTTAAGCTACAGTGGCCTTCAAGTATTACAGAGAAGTAACATGGTAAATGGCTCACCTAGTCTTGGAGAGATCACAACAGTATGTACTGAGTGTCTGAAAGGCAAGCAACACAAAGAGTACATTCCAAAGAAAGCCTTGTGGAGAGCTGTAGAGCGTCTAGAACTCATACATGCTGACATTTACGGTCTCATTTCTCCTATGTCACATGGCCAAAAGAGGTATTTCATATGTTTTATTGATGATTACAGTAAGAAGGCTTGGGTATACTTTATTACTTACAAGAGTGATGCATTTACTTTTTTCAAGCAATTTAAAAGTAGTGTTGAGAAGGAATCTGGACTATATGTGAAATGTTTGAGAACAGACCGTGGAGGGGAGTTTACTTCAACCGAGTTCAATGATTATTATAGAGATAATGGCATCAAAAGGCAACTTACGACAACATATACACCCCAACAAAATGGAGTGGCTAAGAGGAAAAACAGAACAATCATGAACATGGTTAGAAGCATGCTTGTGCAAAAGGAGGTACCTAAGAGCTTCTGGCCAGAGGCAGTAAACTGGACATTCTACATTCTCAATAGGTGTCCTACTTCAACGTTAAAAGGTATAACACCAGAAGAGGCCTGGTCTGGAATTAAACCCTCAGTTGAACACTTCAGGGTATTTGGGTGCATTGCACATGTTCATGTGCCAGATGCAAGAAGAACTAAGCTTGATAATAAGAGCACAAGATGTGCCTTATTAGGGTTGAGTAATGAGACTAAAGGATATCGTCTGTATGATCCTATTGGGAAGAAAATTACGGTAAGCCGGGATGTGGTGTTCGAAGAGGACAAACAATGGGAATGGAATCAAACTCATTCTGAATTAGTCAAGCTACAACTTGAATGGGAAGACAAGCAGCCAACAAATGAGGAAATTGAGCAACAAAATGATGATATGCCAATTGCTGAAACAGAACAAGAGAGTGATCAAAATAAGGAAGCCGACAATATAGAAAGCATGGGAAGAGTACATGAAACTGAAATAGAACAAGAGAGTGATGAAAATGCGGAAGCCGACAATACAGAAAGCGTGGGAAGAGTTCAACGCAGCAGAAAAGCTCCAGTGTGGATGAATGACTATGCTTTCAATCACTGTGTCGATGGTGGAGGTAATCCAGTCAGTTTTGCTTTTATGTCTAGCACAGACCCCTTGACATTTGAGGAAGCTGCGAAAATTGATAGTTGGAAGAAAGCTATGGATGAGGAGATAAAATCCATTGAAAGAAATAGAACATGGTCATTAGTTAATCTGCCAAGAGGAGCTACTAGCATAGGGGTCAAGTGGGTATACAAGACAAAATTGAACCAGCATGGTGAGGTTGATAAGTACAAGGCCCTTTTAGTAGCAAAGGGATATGCACAACAACATGGCATAGATTATGAGGAGGTGTTTGCACCAGTGGCACGAATGGATACTGTTCGAATGATTCTAGCTCTTGCAGCTCAAAGAAATTGGATTTTATATCAGCTAGATGTAAAGTCGACATTTCTACAAGGAGAGCTCACAGAGGAAGTTTATGTTGATTAGCCAAAGGGATATGAATTGCAACATGAGAAGACTAAGGTGTACAAACTCAAGAAAGCCCTTTATGGACTTAAACAAGCACCAAGGGCATGGTTTAGCAGAATAGAAGCATATTTCAAGGCCATGGGCTTCAATAAAGAGGCAAGTGAACAGACCTTATTCACCAAAGTCAATCAACAAGGTAACTATTTGATTGTAAGTCTTTATGTTGATGACTTAATCTATACTGGAAATGAGGAGATCATGTTGCAAGACTTCAAGCAATCTATGATGAAGGAGTTTGAGATGTCTGATTTAGGAAGATTGAAATATTTCCTTGGAATAGAAATCATGCAGCTTGATAGTGGGATTTTCATCAGTCAGATGAAGTATGCAAAAGAGATCTTAAAGAAGTTTGGCATGGAAGCAAGTAATCCAGTTTTAAATCTAATGACCTACAGGAGTTAAACTTCACAAAGACAATGAAGGTGTCATTGTGAATAGCTCTTTGTTTAAGCAACTAGTTGGAAGTATTATGTACTTGACCACCACCAGGCCTGATATCATGTATACTGTGAGCATGGTCAGTAGATACATGGATAAGCCAACTGAGCTACACCTGATGACAACTAAGAGACTACTAAGATACTTGCAAGGAACTGTGAGTTATGGCATCTTCTACAAGAAATTAGGAAATCAAGAGCTAGTGGGATACACAGATAGTGATTATGCTGGTTGTATGGAGGACAGAAGAAGTACATCTGGTTATGCTTTCATGCTTAGTAATGCAGTTGTGGCATGGTCGTCGAAGAAGCAACCTATTGTCACCCTCAGCACTACTGAAGCAGAGTTTGTGGGTGCTGCTGTGTGTGCCTGTCAGATGATCTAAATGAAAAGGATATTGGCAAAGTTAGGCTATGGTGGAAGTGCAAAACCAATCATTTTCTGTGATAACAGCTCTGCTATAAAGCTCTCTAAAAATCCAGTTATGCATGGAAGGAGTAAACACATTGATGTTTGCTTTCATTTTCTACGTGACTTAGTGAATGAAGGTGTAATTTAGCTACGATTCTGTGGTACCAAGAAGCAGATAGCAGATATCTTCACAAAGCCACTCAAGCTTGAAGATTATCAAAGGCTCCAGAAGAAACTAGATGTCTGTGCTGTCTCAGAAGTAAACTAGAATGTCTAGTTTAAGGAAGGGATTGTTAGAGTAAATTCAGCTTATGCTATGATATTTGAATAAGTCAAACTGTTATGGTCGTGGGAGGATCATGGGATTCAGTTTAGGTTGTCCTAGTTTATAGGATTTGTTTGTTTCGATTTTATAGGCACTTTCTATCTGTTTTATTAGGCACTTTCTAGTGCATTCAGTTTCTTTTACAGTTTCATTTGTAAGGCTATTTATAAGCCATGTTTCCTATCAATAAAACAACTTAGTTGCCAGAATACTACAATTGTTAACATCAATATGTTATTTTATCTTCTAATGAATCTTAACCATAAAAAATATCTTTGCAACTATAAATCATGAATTTAAGGCTCAAGTTCACTTTTTGATTTATTAAGCATATCTTAACCATTCATCGTTTTATTTCTTACTGCTAGAGATTCTTGTAGTTTGGTTGTTTTGTTGGAATCAAGTTGCATTCTCCCTGAGTTCTCCAAAAACCTACATTAAAACATAAGGTATTTTCTATTTTTTCCTTTTGTTTCTCTCTGATTTTTTCATTCTTTCTTGAATATGGAAGTCATAGGGAGGTCAAATATAAATACTTTAATTATCGACCTTAGTGATTTAGATGTTAGTGATGCTCATTCTAGTGTTGAACTAGAGGTGGTTAACCTTAGAGACATGAAGTCTGTCTCCATTAGGATAGATATGAAATAAGTTAGGGCTGTGTTTACCTTCAGAGAAATCTAGATGGAAAGTCTCGTTCCTAAGCATAAAACATTTGTTTAAGTGTGAGGTTTATGAGGATGAGGTGGGGTGGTAGTTGGAAGATCAATTGAGATGTATGACTAATGGTAAGCACATTTTGTCTATAAATAGTAAAGAAGAAATACAGAAGAAGGCGTTGCCTCTAATACTAGAAATCCATCATAACGCAAATGGTTATCCTTGGTTGTTTAATGAAGTTAGCACCATCGTTTGAGCTCTGCCATATTCCTCTTTACTCGGTGTTAAGAAATGTTGTTGAGACTAACTTAACCCTACAAAATCTACTTGTAGAGTGAGAATTATCCTCACTTATAAGCACATATTCATATAATTTATTATGTCCAATGCGGGACTCTTAACACCTCCTCACACTCAGGACTAGAAAACTAAAGTGTGGAAATAAATGGTGGGTGGTCTGATAGAGGAAACCCGATAGCAGATGGCACATTAGATCTTAAAAGAGGCTCTTGATACCATGTTAAGACATGTGGTTGGACCTAAATTAACCATACAAAAACAGATAATTACTCTCACTTATAAGCACATGTTAAACCCATATATTGTGTCAAATGTGGGACTCTTAACACTTAATGTCACTTACAAGTATCTTTCTCTAATATCATTATGATATGTAATCATTTCTTGTCATCATCTCTGGATGCCACAAAAATTGAACTATCATAATAACCATGAGTGGCAGTATCACATGGATTGAAGTTGAGACCTGTGCCAGTTTTACCGAGTATCACGGTGGACACTAAATGTTCATGCAATAACATTAATTAATAACTTTACCAATGTGGACCGGTAAGATTCACAAGGTTATATGAGTGGGAAGGGTATGAAAAGTGTGTGTCTTTACTAAACCTCGTGTTTTTAGTAAGCAGTATATTATATATACTATCTTGTAGACTCAGTCGTCATGAACCCAACTGATGAGCCATGGATGTCCATATTCCATAGTCTACTCGAGGTCATTCAATAGGGATAAATTCCACATTGTCTTCTTGTCTAGTATAGGTATTCATGGTTATTAATAAGTCTTAAGTGATTTGTTTGCAAGATCAGGTGTGGGATCTCCCGGACCCGGGTATAAACTCAACCCAAGTTTTTGGACATGCACACAACCACTCAAGCATGATGTTTGTAGGAGCAAAATGCTTAAGGGAGAAAAGTATTGATCTCGTTCGATCTTATTAATTTTTAGTTTAGTAATTAACCTGACACATCATTTTATCCGGGATTTACATGATTATTAGAATATGTTTTTAAGTTTCCAATATCAAATACAGTGTTGGGTCTTGCAAATACTTTAGCATAAATAAGACTTCCAATAATAGAAGCATAAATATTGTTTTTTTATTTGTTCCCACTCAAATTCATTCTTAGGGCATTAGTTCAAATTAAATTTATCTCCATTCACAAGGGGAACAACACATGGTGAGAAATCTCTCACTCGTGAAATCTCTAAATCTTCCTGATATAAGTTTCTTATGATAAAACTAAAACACCTCGAGATATATCTCTATGGATCTTAATGTCAATGACTTAAGATGCCTCATCCTTATCATTCATATCAAAGTTTTTAGAGAGGAATTATTTTCCCTCATATAAAAATCTTTAACTTTGGTAGCAAATAGAATATCATCCACATACAAGGTAAGGAATCAAATTGTATTCCCATTAATCTTCTGGTATATGCCTTAATACATGGGATTCTCAACAAATATAACTAAAAAATTATTCCATCAAATCTATGATATCATTGACAAGAGAATTATTTTAAACCATATATGAATTTTTTAAGCTTTAAAACTAAGTGCTCACCATTCCTAGAGGAGAAGCTTTCTGGTTGTTTCATATAAACCTCCTATTCTAAATCACCATTAAAAAAGGCGGTTTCACATCCATTTAATGAAAATAAAGATAAAAAATTGTAACTAACTCAAAGATGACACAAAAAGTATATTTCTTAAATACGAGAGAATGATTCTTTATGCGATTGATTCCCTTTTTTGAGTAAATTCTTCAGCAACAAGTCTAACATTGGATTTCTCAATTTTATCTAATAAATGCTTCTTGGTTTTAAAGATACATTTACAACAAATGACCTTCACATAATTAGGAAACTCTACAAGATCCAAGACACTGTTCTTTTTCATAGAATTCATGTCATCTTCCATGGCATCTTACCACAACTTTGATTATTTGTAACTAATGATGGAATTCATTTCACCATCCATGTACAAAGTTTTTCAAAATCTTTCTCAACTCTAATATTATAGTCATATTCTTGTAAATACACAAGACAATTATCAAGAATAGTTAATTTTCTTTCCCTAGAAGACCTCCATAATGTTTGATCAACACTTTCTAGTTCATCGTGTTGTTTGTTTAATTATTCATCATTTTAGTGACCAACTTAATCTACCGGGTTATTGATTATTTATGGGAGCTCAGTGATTAGATGATTAATATCCATTTGGACTTGAGGTATGTGGTGAATAGAAACTAATATACTACTCGAAGTGGAAGGTTTCGAGTATGTATGATCATGTAAATAAAGTAAGTTCTTGATTTGATCAATCCCACTAATCGAATTATTTTCAAGAAACTTTACATATATTAACTCCATAATCATTTTTGTGTGATATTGAGAATACTATAATCACTAATGGTTCTCAGGTCAAATTTATTCTCATGTGAACTCAATTTTCAACCTTTAAATAAATAAAATTTCCTTGGAAAAAACCTTTGTTTGAAACCAGTTTAGACTATACACAATTTCTTTTAGTGCTTCATTACACAAGGATTAAGTAAGACTAGAATTTATAATCACACTTCATATAATGTTCAATAATGTCTGTTTTCTTCTTTCAACAACATCGTTTTGGTTTATAGAACTAGGTATAGTATATTGGGACACATTCCTCTGCTCTTCAAGAAACTTAGTAAATGGACTAAGTGCTTGTACACTCTGAGTGTTCTTACAACAATATTCTCCATCTTAATTAGTTTGTCATTATTTTTATTTGCTTTTTATATTGGTTCTCAACTTCATCCTTAAAGACTTTGAAGGCATTCAATGCTTCATTTTTATTACGAAGCAAATAATCTTTCATATGTCGCGAGTAATAAGGTGATAAATATTTTGTGAAAATGTGCATTTATATATGGACAACAAATGTTTTTGTTTCGTGCCGACCAAAGGTCCAATAACACAAGACCCACTTATTTAATCAACTCCATCAAACCTTAAGTATAAATACCTTCACAAAGGGTTTTTTAGTATACAATCTCTAGTATCCACTCTCATCATGGTTATCTTAAACTCTAAACTAAATTGGGCATTGAAATTTTAACAATACGCATCGTTTGAAGATCAACGCTTTCGGTTCAAAAAGCATTGTGATTGCAACCTTTGATCCATAATACCGCATCAAGGAATCACTCGTGAAGCTTGACTCCCCAGTGGCTTCAGCGATCTCCTCCGTTCCTGGTTTCACAATGGAACAATGATGCCGTCTGTGGGAAACGACTTATGATTCCTACAATCTCCATAATTTCATATTCAATTTTAACTCACCAACATGTGATATCCTCGTGATGTCGAATCAGAACCGTGCTCAACCTTCTGACGACCCCTGCTGATCTGCACGCGCCATTCAATTTCTTTGTTCGCGCCTTGCCAAATATTGGAAGCAACATGGCGTGGAGGTAAGCACAGAGGTTCGTCGGGGTCAACCTAGGCTCAATTCCATCTTCCATATTGAATATCTTCTCAAAAACCCTATATATTGTCAGGGATTATGATATTAGATCAAGATCTAAGATTGCACCGACTTCCGAAGGCAATCTCCGAGAAGACTAGGCATAAACGTTGTCGACCTCTGACCAATAGAAGATGCAAACTCTTTCCACCACAACCATGATTACCTCTAGGATAACATCATACATGTGTCGTAAGATCATAGTTAATGGCGTCCAGGTGTTGTAATATCATAGTTAATGCTAGGTGCCAAACAAAATTTGAGGTGCATCCTACATATCTCGTAGGACTTTTGATGGATGCACTAAGGCTTCCATCGACCGGACAATGAAACAGGGGTCCACTAGAGATGCCCCATGAAAGATGCCTTGGGCCTTGATCACCAGAAGACCTATTGGTATCCACATCTGATATAAGCTCTCGGGTTCTGTTTAAGAAGGGAACGAACAAGTCAGTATACATCATCCCCATTCTTCCCAAGATATCTGAGCATTCCGGATGTCTTGAAAATGATCCAAGTCCAAAGATGCATGTTCCATCCGACCTCAAGAAGCAGAGCTGAACACATTCATCATAGGCTGGTCATCCACTAAGTTATAAGCCTAGTCCTCCAGATAAGCCCACCATCAAACAACCCAAGCAACACGTTCGTGGATGAATAAATGATATACACGTGTGACCTAATGCAAGATTTAATTAATGTATTTGTAAATTATTGATATAATAATGAATGAAAAATATATAAACATTTTAGATTATATTTTTGTTGTTCTGTTTTCTACCTTGTTCTTTATTTAGGCACCAAAACGTGAACGCACGCCTCAATAAGCTGGGGTACAACCAATGCAGTTAACACTAGACTCCAAATTTTAGGGGCGCAGTTGGAGAAGATTTGTATGTCTGAATAAAGCAATCAAAATCCCTCAGTGCCAAGCACGCATTCAAAGTCCAGGGGTGCTGTCGGAGATGCTTTGCACACCCTACTACAACAATCAATTCCCCATCATGCCTCGCGCACCTTCAGAATCTAAAGTTGTTGTCGAAAATGCTTTGCACGCCTAACTACAACAATCAATTCCCCATAGCGCCTCGCACAACTTCAAAATCCAGGGGAGCTGTCGAAGACGTTTTGCACGTCCGAATGCAAAAACCAATTCTCCTAGAGATGCTATCAAATACTCTTTGCATGTTTGAATACATCATATAAATACCAAATGACAAAGAACTACACACAATTTTGCATAGCTGTCGCACCTCCTTTTGGATTTATCCAATCTAAGGGACGTGAATGGTGGAGCCTGGAGATGTCCACTTTAAACTGATATAGCACCTTGGAGAGAGGGACGTGGATCCTCTACCCTTGGTCGAGGAATGATCCTCTGCAACGCAAAACAATGTTCAAAAAAGCATGGATGCATCTATCCGGTTTCATGTCCTTCGTATGTAAGTATAATTCAAAATATAAATTCATTTTACCTGGTTTAAGCCTTATTCATATGAATATGATTAAGGCATGGCCGCGTCTAGCATGTTTCACACTAAATACTTACAGGTGCAATTAGAAGAATAAATGCTTAAAGCCAAGATCATGTCTCATCAGTATGAAGCCAATGTACGCAGACTTTAAACTGAACCAATGATATGCTTACACAAGTACGTTCCAATCACGATCATGTTCGATTTTCATTTTTTTTTGCCTTTAACGCATTCAACACAGACATCAAAGTTCGTTAAGTTGATGGAATCTAAAATTCCATCAGACACCAGTCGCTCAACTCTATTTTTAGAGATGTGACCAAGGCGCTTGTGCCATAATGCTCCTGAATTATTATTATCAATTTTACGCTTAGTACCACATGTTTCCACATTTAAGGATTCCCCATAGGTAGCTATTGTGTAAAGAAAATATAGATTATCATGATTCATAAGTGAACCAGTTTCAATAATATTTGAATTAAATGACAACTTAAACATATTATTCCCAAATGAAAATAGATAACTTGATTTGTCCAAATAAGAAACTGAAACTAAATTCTGTCTAAATGAAGACACAACAAATGTGTATTTTAAATCCAAATAAAATCCAATACATAATGATAATAATTTGAAATGCTCAACAACTTTCACCTCCACCGACTTTCCATTTCCAACATAGATGTATCTTTCAACATCATTTGTCTTCTGGTAGTTCATGCAACCCTGAATTGAAACACTCATGTTAGTAGTTGCACCTGAGTCTAACTACCAAGTGTTTCTAGGTACTGAAGCTAAATTGACCTCATAATAGACCAAAGTAAGAAATGTACCTTTCTTTGCACACCAAACATGGTATTTGGGACATTTCTTCTTCACATGTCCAGACATTTTGAAAAAGAAATAATTATCAGCCTATTTTTGTTTCTTTTGTGATGAAACATCTGCAGATTCATTCTTGGGCTCATACGTTTTCTTTCTTTTACCCTTGTATTTAGAGGTGCTAACAAAATGAACACTTTCTGTCTTATCCTGTTTCATCCTTTTCTCTTCTTGCACACAAAATTAAATGAGCTCATTAAGAGACCATTTTCCTTCTAACTGTTATAAGATATCTTAAACTGACCAAAATGTGAAGGAAGAGAAAGTAATACTAAATGAATGACCAAGTCTTCAGACAACTCAAACTTTAGTGTCCTAAGTTTTGAAACAATGTTTGACATGCTTATAATGCATTCCCTTATATTTCCTTTACTTTGATACTTCATGAAAATCAAGTTCTGAAGAAAAGTACTTGTTTTCGCCTTATCGCTTTTCTTAAAGCGCTTTTCAATCTCAGCATGAAAATCTTTGGCATTAGTTATATCTTCTGATATAGTACCTCTAAAGACCTCAGGAATGTCACGCTTAATGATCATGAGACACATGCGATTGGAGAGATCCCACTTCTCATAATCTTTCCTCTGCTAAGAGGTAGTAGATTCCGTAGGAGAAACAGGTTGCTCCTTTCTTAATGCAAGGTCATGATCCATGTATCCAAGAACAATTTCTATGTTCTCTTTCTAGTCCTAAAAATTTGCCCCATTAAGAACCGAAACCGAATTCAAATTAGCAGATATTGAATCAATTGTAGTTGAACAAGAACAAAAATTAAATATTAAAAATAACTGAATTATCAATTTGTTCAAATAAAGACATAACTCATCTCAAGATACCTAGTACACCATCAATATTGAGTCTTTTGACACTAATATTAGCTGCTAGTGGTACTCTTGTTGTAATGATCAAACATTGATAATAAAAAACCATGTCGAATAATAAATCCTTATTTGGATTGATTTATTATTCACATGTGAGACCTTATAATCATCACATGTTTGCCATCATAGGCACCTATGAAAACCAACCAACCACTAACTGTCATTTGGGACAATTGATATTCGCATAGACAAACATACACACAACCAGAAAATTATTCAACAAGGTCACTTTAACGACTTTTTCATTTCAATTACTCACTAAAAATGTTAAATTACCGTGTAAAAAATTATAATCCGTAGTCAAAATTCGAACAAAATTATATCAAATGACTTAGTTTGTTATGCAAAGATAACAAATAATATAGACAAAGTTTTCAAAATTATTTATTTATTAAAATTTCTTATTTTAATAAATAAATAAATTTAAGCATACTATTACGAAATGTAGTAATGTTACGAAACTTAAAAAAAAACTATTTAATTACTGTTTGTCACTGTTTATATTTAACAAGTCCATAATGCCCATATGAGTTATTGCCTTAGAAAAAACAATTGTGTTAAAAGAGAACAATTGTGTTATTGCATTAGAAAAAAAATATTGAATAGGATGTTACACATAATACTCATCTGAGTTTGTCGACAACAAACAGATCATATAAAAAAAAAACTAATTATCAAATAAGAAGAAATTGAATTGAAATACGTAAAGCTTAACATAATGTTACTGTGAGTCAAATGCATGCTACAACCACTCATATGGGTACATGATACGACAGTCAATGACATACGACAATAAAAAAATAAATGGTAACAAACCATCATACATATGTAAACATAAAAATAAGGATGAAAAGATTAATCCTTACAAACTTGGAAGATAAAAAAAAAATCTCAATTTTAGAAAATAAGTGTTTCAAAAAAAATATTTTAAAAATTAAATTGAATCCAATATGACTTTTACCGATATAAAAATTGTTAAATTCATTTATAACTTTATGATAAGTGGAAGTGTATCTAAATTTGCCATTGAAAACGTTGAAGGTGTCAGATATATGATCTTTCGATTTGTAGAGTTTCTTAAGATTTCTTAAATTAAATCTCCTATGATGGGGTTGGAGAGAAAAAACCTGATAAATCATATTTTGATCGTACTCTACAAATAGGGACCATAACCCATTTAAATAACCCTAGGGCTATTTCTTATTTTTCAATATTCTAATTTGGCCCATCATCAAATTAGATATTAATTTATGCTTTAAGTCACAAACTTAATATTATATTAATTAGACTCCTCATGAAATTTATGTTTTAAGTCACAAACTTAATATTATATTAATTAGACTCCTTTAAGTCTTGACTAATTAAAATTATGGCACTAACACCTTAAATATTACATCTGTGACCCAAAATTCTAACAATTTGAACATTAAAATAAATAAGTGTATGTGATACATTATATATTTATCTTTATATTTTAAATTTTTATTTGTTGTGAATCTTGTTGTGAATTACGACAAAATTCAATATCAATTTGTGAGGCAAAGAACAATAGCAACCAAAATAAATGGTCTACAACAATAATAAGCACAAATAATATAACATAATAAGGTAAGAAAAAACCAAAGGTTTGTTTACCCAGTTCGATCAAACGATCTACTTTGGAGGAGAGAGTAGCTCTCTAATTCACTATACTCAGAAAGTTGTTACAAGAGATTACAGATGAGTTACAAGAAAATAGCCTTCGCCTTCACGTTCCCAAGAATAACCCTAAAGGCTCCTAAGAACAACCTTATTTTCTACCCAAGTGTTTCACTACCTCTCCAAGGTTTTCTTTGTGCATAGCTGAAACCATATGCTATACCTTTAAACCTTTGGTATTCCCTGTTGGTGAAAACTCTAAGATTGTCACTGATCGCGACTTTCTATGTCTAATACAACCTAACTGCAAGTGCACAGTCTATCGCGTAGTAATAATAGATATCGATCCCACAGGGACTCGTAATCAAACTAGTGTTCTCGGGAGTTACTATGTTTAGCTAGGTAGAATATGTTTAAGGGAATGAGATTGTCACTAAAAGGGAACTAAGAGTACTATTTAGATTGTAAATGATTAAATCGATACGTAGTAATTGTGTTCTTCAGGGATTTGATAAGTTACTGGTGTACGAAATAATTTTCAAAGTTTATTTAAGCAGAAAATGGTGATTTGAAGACTCTCGCCTCACAATGGTTATTGACGCTAATCATAATCCTAAGGGCCAAACGTACACTTTCGTATCCCGTTCGGGGTTAAAATTATTTTTTGGAAATCTCTAAGTTCTAATTCATTTTAAAGTGCTTTCGCTGTTATTAAAATGAATGACTAGTGTTTACTATCTGACCTTACCGCAGCTTTCGCTTGTTGGTTCGTATCTTAATTAATTTCCCACTTTCGTGGCAAAACTACTTTTAAATAAGTTCTCGCTTTCGCGACGAAGTTTATTCAGTGAATCAATTTTAAACACTCAGACCATAAATTACTTTTTTGAAAAGAAAATTTTTCAACCAGTTGTTATCAAATCCCATTCGAATTATTACTACATATCGATTACCTAAGTTTAGCTAGACATGGATTTGGGAAAGATAAAACATAAATAAAAATAATAAATAATGATTTGCATTATAATAAAACTGAAATCGATTGAAATGAGAAACCTGTAAATATGCCAATTGGCCTTTGGGCAGATCCTCCACAGATGTTAGCAGGATTCTGGTCTTTAATGCCAATTTGATCGTACAATAAAATAAAAGTTATAGAAGAATGGAAAAAGCAATACAGGAAAGGTAAAGAGAAACAAATAAGAATAAAACTGGAAAATAATGCTCTGGAAAGTAAATTCGGCAGCACTTCGTGGTATGAATGCAGCCCCCTTTCTGAAGTCCCCTGCTTCCCTTTTTATAGAAGTGGAATCCCAACGGTTATCACTGAAGATGATGGACCTTGAGGCAGATAATTTAGGGAGTAGTGGTCCACTCTGTGGGAATTGGAACTGATTCTTTGACGTGTAATCTGAGTGGAGCGTTTTTTCCTGCATGACGGTCGTCACAAGGTGTGACGGTCGTCACCCGTGTGACGATCGTCATGAAGCTGTGACGGTCGTCACATTAGCAAAAACAGCTTGCTGCGCTTTTTATTGTGTTTTCACTCCTTTTTCGTCCATATTTCATCTGAGATTGCTTCTTTTCTTCATGTTGCCTTGTTTAGACGTGATCGTTGAATACCTGCAAAACATCAGACAAATACACGGAAATAACCCAAAATCGGATCGAAAACGGTTAGACTTTAGTTGAATTATGCATGAAAATATCTATATGGTTTCGTGTTATCAAACTCCCCTAAGCTTGAATCTTTGCTTGTCCTCAAGTAAAACATGAAAAAGTCGGCAAGCACGAGGCAGCTTCTTCGTTCGCAGAGTTTGGAAAAACCGGGATTCTTGGTAGGAACAAGACGAGTATCATGACGACACTGGACTACAAGTCTTCGGAGGTCTCCTTTTTATGCAAATCGGTCTCAGTCATGCTACTGTAGCTTGGTGTCAAGGTTCTCGCGGCAAGTTCACCCTGTTTGTTCTAGCGCAATCACATTAAGCCCGTTGTCCGTACAGTTTCATGGCAAGTCGACCTGTTAGTGAATATGATCTCATTTCTGTTTTTGATCTTCTTCATTGATCATATGCTTCTGTCATTGATTTTTCAATGAGTTTTTCGTGCCGTTGGGCTAAATGCTCGGGTGAGGAGCACCTAACTTAGAAGGAAACGTGTCTTATATTTTTGGGCTATTTAGCTCTCTTTTCATGATTTTTCATCTTTTTGGAGATCATACACTTATTTGCATCGGTCGCTTGCTTAGAAGTGTTTTAGGATGGTGCTGACTGCTAGTATAAACTACTTGGGGTTGAGTTTGCGTAGACACTTGAGACTTTGGTACACGTAGGTAGTGAAACCGACTCGCATAAACTAGAGATCTAAGGTGTCTGGACGATACTGGTTTTGTTAGAACTGTCGTTTCCTCGGAGTTTCAAAACTTGTTTTGAACTCAGGTGCATTCTCGTGGTGCTTTTGCTTTTGAGGAACGAACTAAAATTTTTGTTTACGTTGAATAATGTGGGGGTTGTTTGCGTAACGGGAAAAATATATAGACGAGCTTTATTTGCTAGAAATAGAAAGTGTTAAAATAGAAATTACTAAAATTCAAAGTGCAGTGAAATGGAAATAAAGGAAATAAAGGAAATTCAGAGTACAGTGGAATGGAAATAAGGCTCCACTCCCACACTATCTTGATCAGTGTCCTCACTGATTCTTGAAGCATGCGAGAGGGAGATACAACTGAAAATGAAAATACAAATAACTGAAATATAGTAAACAATGAAGGAAAAAAAATGAAAATCTAGTCACGGCCTCTGTCATGTCCGCGCTGGCATCCTCTGGCTCTGGCAAGGGCTACTTTGTCCTCATAGCTCATAGCTCCGGTGTGGTAGACGGTGTCTCGGAGTCCTTCGACCTGCAAGGTCAGATTCGCCAGACTCTCAGTGATAGTATCTTGGCCGGTGTGAAGTTGTTGCATTTGAGTCCGGTGCCAAGCTTCGAACTGGTTAGCTCGCTGATTCTGCTGCTGCAGCATCGCGAGTATCTGTGTCTGCTGGTCTAGGGAGCGGTGGAGGTCCTCTTCTGTGTAGTCTGGCACGAGATGATGGCGGCGGCGGCGGGAGGATGTACTTACGGGAGGAGGAGGCTGCGATGTCTCTGCCTGCTCGGACCTGTCCAACTCAGCTTGGATTTCATCGTCGGAACCGTGAGTGTGGTCCTGAGTGGGAGCAGCGGCAGCAGGAGGGGCAGTGAGGTTGAACAACCAGTTGGTACGGTCCTCTGGATGGATGCGGGTGCGGGACGGAAGGATGATGCTTCGGACGGTCTTGCCACGCACAACCGGATGGTATTTGCCGTCAGCGCGGGAGCGGATGAGATGGGAGGCTCTGCAGTGGTCGGTGTCAAGGAACACCGAGGGGATGGACTGGAGGTGCTGGAGGCGGTCGCCAAGGTTCAGCCCAAGTGCAATAGCCGTGACAATCCCGCCAAAATAGAATGGCTTCGAGCCACGGTTGCAGTTGGCCTGAATATGAGCCAGCAGAGACGGGGCAGCGTTGACAAGTTCATTGTTGAAGACGCAATGGAGAAAGAAGAGCTCTTTCGAGTTCACTTTGTGGTTGCTGTCTTTGGCGAAAATAGTGTTGCTCAGCGCTCTGTGAAAGTACCGGATGGTTGGGTTATGGATGTGAGTGGCGTGCAGGGAGTCCCAACCATCGACATTGAGACCGGTCAACTGATACCACAGCGCGAAAGCTTCGTGCTGGAACTGATCGGTGATGCGGCGGTGAGCGTTGTCGCCGCGAGGTAGCTGTAGGATGCTGGCAATCTGATTTTGGTTTACCTGATAGTTGGTGCCAAACATCCGGAAGCATGTGGCACCTGTGTGCTGGTTAAGTTCGCCGCTGCTTGTGACGTAAGTGAACGAACTCAAGAACTCAAGAGTGAGTTGTTCATATGTTGGCTGTGGGTTGGTGCAGAGGTGCCAGATGCCTGCTCTTTGAAGCATCCAGGTTACGCCTTCAAGGAGTCCGAGCTCCGTAAGCGATGGAAGGTGCGGATAATGAGTCGGCTGGAGCGACCTCTGATGAAATGCGATGTAGTTTGCTCGTTGTCTTTCGCCTAAGTCTCCTTCACTGAAGGTAATGTTGCTGACATCTGGGGTTTCTGCATTCCTTGCCATTGTTGGAAGATGGAGAGGTTTCTGAAGATTGGGGTTTTTCTGCAGAGAGGGAAAAACTGACAGAAGTGTGGTTTGGAGGTTGAATTTGGAGTTGAGATATATAGTTCAATGTGGGGAGGACGAAAATTCGTAGTGGGGTAGGAGTTAGGATGGTTGAAAGTGATAATGGGGGGAAGTGGAAGAGAACACGAACCCTGTTTTATCAGATATCAGTTTTTGACTGCGTGACGGTCGTCACATAGGTGTGACGGTCGTCACCCGCGTGACGCTCGTCATGAGGCTGTGACAGTCGTCACAGCAGCAAAATCTGCAGAACGCAGAATTTTGCTCTGAGGGCGTACTCGTAGTGACTTTAAGGCTTAGTATTGATACGGTGATGTAATATAACAACCAACAAACAACAAATAATGCGAAAACAGAATAATTGAATAAAAACTAGAATTAAAATAACATAAAATTGAAACAATTGTATGTAGTACATAAAGAAAACTAACAATGCGAAAAATCCAAATGATTAAATGAAACTAACTAGACTAGACTAAACTGAAACTACTGCTAAGAGCTAATAACTAATCTTTTCGTGCCTTCAACTCATCGAATTTCTGTGAATAGTAGTCGAGTTGGTTGCAGACTAGATCCATGAAGCCTACCAGTTCGCTGTGCATGCTTGCGATGTCAGCTTTTACATTAGTCAGAGTTGTATCGACGTCGTCCAATCTGAGTAACACGACATCCATTTTGTCAGTGGTCTCCTCAGGGATAGGCTCAGGATAAGTGTTGTAGTACGGAGGAGTCGTAGGGTCTACTTCAGTTTCAGATACAGCGTCCTCATAGTACATATAGTCGTGTGCCTCAGAGATGTGGTCACTGTCATACATATAGTTCTGGGGTGTTGACTGTGGTGAAGAAGGTCCCATAGGCTTATCCAATTCATAGAGCCAGTTGTCCTTATTGTGGATACTTGTCATCAGATGATCAGGCAGTGTGAATAGCTGTACTGGTTTTTCGTTAATAAGGTACTCATACGGTCCAGGTCCCATAGTTCCTAAGATGCGCCTGTTAAAGCAGAATTGTATGTTCATGGATCGGATGGTACCAAAACGAGTGCTGGCATTTAAATGGAATCTAAGGCCAAGCTCGTGGGCAATCATTGTTACCAGGCCTCCTATAAGAATAGGTGTCTGAGGTTCCAGCGTGAGGCGTTTGAAAGATCTCATCATGAAAGACACTGCATTTACTGTCCGTCCCTGAGAAGCACAGAACATGATGAATAACTCCTCTTTAGATACTGCAGTAATATTTTCTTCTTTTCCAAACAAGGTGTGATCTAGTATCTTATGGAAGTATCTGAAGGCTGGGTTGTGTATGTCATCATTGTACATTCTGTCTGGTTCAGGGTGATAGTCGCCCGTGATTCTACCCCAGAATTGATCGAGTTGAAAATCAATATCGTCATCTTCTGCACTGATGAACACATGCGGTCCGCTAGGGAATCCTAGGAGGTTAGCTAGTGACATCCGGCTATGGGTTTGGTCCATTCCAAACAATCGGAAGGTAATCAACTCTGTGCTGGATCCAAAACCATAGTTGGGTGTGTATCTGAAAGAACTAAGGAATTCATAGGTAAGATCCTTGTAGGTAGCGAAACGTGTTTTCAGAGCAGTGTTCTCCCAACCCAGTTGATTGAACAGGTATTGAATGCTATCTGTGATCCCTAGTTTATCCATAGTAGCCTTATCATAATACAACGTTAAGGCGAATTCTCTTTCGGTCAGTGCTGCAAATCTTGCCTTTTGAGCGAGTCCTCGGAAGTGAACCTTTGTGAAGTCGTATTCGGCCATACTCGCAGGTAATTCGGAGAAAACAGAAGGAATGTTTTGAAGGCTTTTAAAAATCCTGAAAAGTTTGAAACAGGAAATTGAAGTCAGGATTTTTAGAAACGAAAGGCGGTAGAAACAAAAGACAAAAGAGAGAAAATAAAATAGGAATAAAAGTATGAAAATGAACGAAAGTAGAAAGTAGTAGTAATTATAAGTTTAAAATTTTCGATGGATTTTCAAAGTAAAATTTTTAAAGAAAAATACAATAACGAGGGAAATTGGGTTGCCTCCCAGTAAGCGCTGTTTTTAACGTCTAAAGCCAGACGATAGCTTGGTGAGAAGCTATTCGGGTGTTGGAGCTGGAAGCTCAAGCAAAGCTATACTGCTGCTTTGGGGACTGTTGTCGTTCTTATTATAGTGTTTTAGACGTTGCCCGTTTACGATGAACGGTGCATTCGTCTTATCGGTAATTTCGACAGCTCCACTCTGAAGTACTTTAGTCACTTCATAGGGTCCAGACCACCTAGATTTTAGTTTACCTGGGAAGAGTTTTAATCGTAAATTAAAGAGCAATACGATGTCTCCCACACTGAATTGTTTCTTGATTGAACGTTTATCATGCCACTTTTTAGTTCGTTCTTTGTAGATACGGGCATTTTCGTAAGCGTCTAATCGGAGTTCTTCCAATTCGTGTAAGTTCAAGATTCGCTTTTCTCCTGCCTCGGTGTAGTTGAAGTTGAGTGTTTTAATGGCCCAAAAGGCCTTATGCTCTAACTCTACAGGGAGATGGCAGGATTTACCGTAAACCAATTTATAGGGGGTAGTACCTATTGGTGTCTTAAATGCGGTCCTATAAGCCCATAAAGCTTCTTGTAGCTTTGACGACCAATCTTTCCTTGAGGTAGCGACAGTCTTTTCCAAGATCTGTTTTATCTCTCTGTTCGAGACCTCTACTTGTCCGCTAGTTTGCGGATGATAAGGCGTAGCTACTCGGTGTCGGACTCCATATCTAGAGAGAAGTTTATCGAATATTCGCGATATGGTGAGATCCGCCGTCACTAATGACGAGTCTCGGTACACCGAATCTAGGAAAGATTGTGTTTTTGAAGAGTTTGATTACTACTCGTGCATCGTTTGTTGGAGCAGCTATGGCTTCTATCCATTTAGACACGTAATCGACAGCGACGAGTATGTAGTTATTACCAAAAGAAGGTGGAAAAGGTCCCATGAAATCTATTCCCCAGACGTGGAAGATTTCTACCTCTAAGATTCCTTTCTGAGGCATTTCATCGCATCGTGAGATGTTGCCAGTTCGTTGGCATCTATCGCACTTTTGCACAGCGATGTGAACGTCTTTCCAGAGATTAGGCCAGAATAAGCCGGCTTGGAGAATCTTAGCGCACGTCTTGGATGTACTAGCTTGGCCACCATACGGTGCTGAATGGCATTGGGAAATAATATTTTCTATTTCTTCCTCTGGGACACATCGACGATATATGTTGTCGGCCCCTCTCTTGAAGAGTAGAGGTTCGTCCCAATAATAGTGTTTCAGATCGTGGAAGAATTTCTTCTTTTGCTGATAAGTAAGATCCGGTGGAAGCACGCCCGCAGCGAGGTAATTAACGATGTCAGCATACCAAGGTAGTGTGACTTGGGCATAGACGGCTTCTACGGATTTTTCGAATTCTGGATCTTCCGAGATTGAATTGGGTGCGTCACTTTCTAATTTGGCTATCAGACGTTCGTACGGGAAATCGTCATTTATCGGTACTGGTTCATGTTTGATGCCTTCTATTCGGGATAAGTGATCTGCAACAACGTTCTCGGTTCCTTTCTTATCTTTGATTTCTAAGTCAAACTCTTGTAGTAACAGGATCCATCTCAATAGTCTTGGTTTGGCATCCTTTTTTCTTATTAGGTACCTTATGGCAGCGTGGTCTGTGTATATGATAATTTTTGCTCCTACTAAGTAAGAACGAAATTTGTCAAGTGCAAATATAACTGCTAGAAGTTCCTTTTCTGTGGTAGCGTAGTTCATTTGGGCAGGATCTAAGGTTCTACTGGCATAGTAGATAGCATGGAGTTTCTTGTCCTTCCTTTGTCCTAGAACTGCGCCTACAGCGTAATCACTCGCATCGCACATGATTTCGAACGGTAGTCGCCAATCGGGTGGTTGCATGATTGGTGCGGTGATAAGGGCTGATTTCAATATTTCGAATGCTTTTAAACAGTCGTCGTCGAAGACGAACTCAACATCTTTCATCAACAGGCCGGTCAGAGGTTTTGTGATTTTCGAAAAATCTTTTATAAATCTTCTGTAGAAACCGGCATGTCCTAGAAAACTCCGTATTTCTCGTACGGATTTTGGAGGTTGGAGATCTTTTATAATCTCTATTTTAGCTTTGTCTACCTCAATCCCTCTATCTGATATGACGTGTCCTAGAACTATTCCTTGTCGGACCATAAAATGGCATTTCTCCCAATTTAGGACGAGGTTTACTTTTACGCAACGTTCTAATACCATTTCTAAGTTCTCTAGGCATCCTTCGAAACTTTGTCCACATACCGAGAAATCGTCCATAAATACTTCCATAATGTCGTCTATGAAATCTGCGAAGATTGCCATCATGCATCTTTGGAAGGTTGCTGGAGCGTTACAGAGTCCGAACGGCATTCGGCGGTAAGCAAAAGTACCATAAGGACAGATGAATGTAGTCTTTTCTTGGTCATCAGGATGGATGGGAATTTGGAAGAATCCTGAGTAACCATCTAGATAGCAGAAATATGAATGTTTGGCTAATCTTTCCAACATTTGGTCTATGAAGGGTAACGGGAAGTGATCTTTGCGTGTAGCTTTGCTAAGCTTCCTATAATCAATACACATCCTGCTTCCAGTCACGACTCTTTTTGTTATTGATTCACCTTTTTCGTTTTTAACTACTGTGACTCCTCCTTTCTTTGGTACGACGTGAACTGGGCTGACCCATTCACTATCGGAGATCGGATAGATGATTCCTGCATCTAGCAATTTCTTTACTTCATCTCTGACTACAGTTCTCAGGATGGGGTTCAGTCTCCTCTGATGCTCTCGAGAGGTTTTAGAGTCTTCCTCTATTGTAATTCGATGCATACAGATCGAAGGGCTTATACCTTTTAGATCGCTTATGTTATAGCCTAACGCGGTGGGGTATTTCTTTAGGACTTCTAATAGCTTTTCGGTTTCTGGTTGTCCTAAGTCGGCGTTGACTATCACTGGTCTCTTTAGTTCATCGTCTAGAAATTCATATCTGAGGTTTTTGGGTAGTGTTTTGAGTTCTAAAGATGGGTTCTTCGGACCTGGCATGTGGTTTGGGGTCAGTGCTAAGCTTTCGCTTAGGTTGTCGTCTTTATACGGTTTACGCCAATTATCGTCTTCAGAAATATCTGGTATTTGAATCTTTATTATTTCCGAATAAGTGGTCTCTTCATTTTTAAGTTCTCTTATGCATTCGTCAATTTCGTCTCCTAAATAGCAGGTATCGTCTATTGCTGGTGCTTGTAAGAACTTGGTGAGAATGAACTCTATCTTTTCTTCTCCTACTTCGAATGTTAGCCTTCCTTTCTTCACGTCTATAATGGCTCCGGCTGTAGCTAGGAATGGTCTTCCTAGGATAATTGGGGTTACAGTGTCCTCCTTGATGTCCATGATTATGAAGTCGGTTGGAATGTAGAATTGTCCTATGCGTACTGGAACGTTTTCCAGTAATCCGACTGGGTATTTTATTGATCTGTCAGCTAATTGTAAGGACATTTTGGTTGGTCTGAGGTCTCCCATATTCAGCTTTTTGCATATAGATAAGGGCATAACACTGATACTGGCTCCTAAATCGCATAGAGCTTTGTCTATTACGAACTTTCCTATGACGCAGGGTATGGAGAAACTACCTGGGTCTTTTAATTTAGGAGGCATGCGGTTTTGAATAATAGCGCTACACTCTGCAGTAAGTGTAACTGTTTCATTATCCTCGATTTTTCTCTTATTCGACAGGATTTCTTTGAGAAATTTAGCGTATGACGGCATTTGAGTTATCGCTTCTGTAAAAGGAATAGTAATATTCAACTGTTTAAGGAGCTCTACAAATTTCTTAAACTGTCCTGAAGTTTTAGAGTTTATTAGTCTTTGCGGATAAGGGATAGGTGGTTTATATGGCGCTGGAGGTGCTTGAGTTTTTTCACTTGCGGTATCCTCCTTCTCGTTGTCCTCCTTCTTCTCTAACTCGGATTCCTTTTCTGCTTGTTCAGTTGGTTTTTGTTGCATGACTGAGTTTTCGGTCCTCGGATCGATCGGTTCGTCCAATTCTTTTCCACTTCTTAGTATCACAGCATTTGCTTGGCCTTTTGGATTCTGTTCGGGTTGTCCAGGAAATGTGCCAGCAGGTGCGGCAGCAGAGGCTTGCTGTTGAGCCACTTGTGATACCTGAGTTTCTAACATTTTGTTGTGGGTGGCCAACGCGTCTACTTTTCCTGTCAACTGTTTAATTTGCTCGCTAGTGTGTATGTTTTGATTCAGGAATTCTTTGTTTGTTTGAGCTTGAGTAGCTATGAACTTTTCCATCATCAATTCGAGGTTCGATTTCCTAGGTGCATTCTGAGCAGCTGGTTTCTGATATCCTGGCGGAGCAGTAGGCATTTGCAATGCATTTTCGCTTTTGTAAGAAAAGTTTGGATGATTTCGCCAACCTGGGTTGTAGGTATTTGCGTAGGGATTTTCTCGAGCATAATTTACTTGGTCTGGTGGGATTTCGGCTAGCAATGGGCATTCGGGTGCATTATGAGTGGTGCTTCCGCATAACTCGCAATTTGGAGTTACTGCAGCGACAGTTGCAGTGGGGTTAACGGTCAGACTATCGATCTTCTGTGCTAGAGCATCTACTTTAGCATTGAACTTTTCAAGGCTGCTGATCTCGTACATCCCACCTTTCGCTGTGGTTTTCTCTATTGGAGTGCGTTCACCTTCCCATTGGCAATGGTTTTGTGACATGTTTTCTATTAATTGATAGGCTTCATCGTATGGCTTATCCATAAGTGCACCGCCCGCAGCAGCGTCTATTGTCAATCTAGTATTGTATAGAAGCCCATTATAGAAAGTATGGATTGTCACCCAGTCTTCTAGACCGTGGTGAGGACATGTTCTCATCATGTCTTTGAATCGTTCCCATGCTTCGTAAAGAGATTCAGTATCTTTCTGTCAAAATCCGTTGATTTGAGCTCTAAGCATGGCAGTTTTGCTCGGCGGAAAATATCTCGCTAAGAAGACGTTCTTCAATTGCTCCCACGTCGTAACGGAGTTGGATGGTAACGATTGTAACCATGTCCACGCTCTGTCTCTAAGAGAGAATGGGAAAAGACGAAGTCTTATCGCGTCTGGAGTAACTCCATTTGCTTTCACTGTGTCTGCGTATTGTACAAACTTTGTTAGATGTTCGTTCGGATCCTCAGTTGCGTTTCCTGAGAATTGGTTTTGTTGTACAGCCGACAGCAATGATGGTTTCAGCTCAAAATCATTTCGGGTAATAGCTGGGGCAGCAATGCTACTTCTAGGCTCCATCTGAGATGGTGTAGCGTATGCCTTCAGCGGTTTGTTTGGAGGTCCTTCAGCCATCTCTGGTTCTTCTTCTTCTGATTTGGGAATGGGAATGAGAGGTTCGGGAGTGTTATGCTTGAGTTGTTTGAGTTGGTACTCAATGATTCTACTTCTTAAATGTAAGAAGCGTTCTAGTTCTGCGACTGAAGGTTTTACGATATCGCTTTTCGGGCGATTTCTTGGCATACAATCGACAGAACTGGTAAAGGGAAAATGAAAATTTTTAACCTAGTCTATACGGCGTAACAGAAGGTTACACTATTGACTAAATGGGTCCCTGGCAACGGCGCCAAAAACTTGATTGCGACTTTCTATGTCTAATACAACCTAACTGCAAGTGCACAGTCTATCGCGTAGTAATAATAGATATCGATCCCATAGGGACTCGTAATCAAACTAGTGTTCTCGGGAGTTACTATGTTTAGCTAGGTAGAATATGTTTAAGGGAATGAGATTGTCACTAAAAGGGAACTAAGAGTACTATTTAGATTGTAAATGATTAAATCGATACGTAGTAATTGTGTTCTTCAGGGATTTGATAAGTTACTGGTGTACGAAATAATTTTCAAAGTTTATTTAAGCAGAAAATGGTGATTTGAAGACTCTCGCCTCACAATGGTTATTGACGCTAATCATAATCCTAAGGGCCAAACGTACACTTTCGTATCCCGTTCGGGGTTAAAATTATTTTTTGGAAATCTCTAAGTTCTAATTCATTTTAAAGTGCTTTCGCTGTTATTAAAATGAATGACTAGTGTTTACTATCTGACCTTACCGCAGCTTTCGCTTGTTGGTTCGTATCTTAATTAATTTCCCACTTTCGTGGCAAAACTACTTTTAAATAAGTTCTCGCTTTCGCGACGAAGTTTATTCAGTGAATCAATTTTAAACACTCAGACCATAAATTACTTTTTTGGAAAGAAAGTTTTTCAACCAGTTGTTATCAAATCCCATTCGAATTATTACTACATATCGATTACCTAAGTTTAGCTAGACATGGATTTGGGAAAGATAAAACATAAATAAAAATAATAAATAATGATTTGCATTATAATAAAACTGAAATCGATTGAAATGAGAAACCTGTAAATATGCCAATTGGCCTTTGGGCAGATCCTCCACAGATGTTGGCAGGATTCTGGTCTTTAATGCCAATTTGATCGTACAATAAAATAGAAGTTATAGAAGAATGGAAAAAGCAATACAAGAAAGGTAAAGAGAAACAAATAAGAATAAAACTGGAAAATAATGCTCTGGAAAGTAAATTCGGCAGCACTTCGTGGTATGAATGCAGCCCCCTTTCTGAAGTCCCCTGCTTCCCTTTTTATAGAAGTGGAATCCCAACGGTTATCACTGAAGATGATGTACCTTAAGGCAGATAATTTAGGGAGTAGTGGTCCATTCTGTGGGAATTGGAACTGATTCTTTGACGTGTAATCTGAGTGGGGCGTTTTTGCCTGCATGACGGTCGTCACAAGGTGTGACGGTCGTCACCCGTGTGACGGTCGTCATGAAGCTGTGACGGTCGTCACATCAGCAAAAACAGTTTGCTGCGCTTTTCATTGTGTTTTCACTCCTTTTTCGTCCATATTTCATCTGTGATTGCTTCTTTTCTTCATGTTGCCTTGTTTAGACGTGATCGTTGAATACCTGCAAAACATCAGACAAATACACGGAAATAACCCGAAATCGGATCGAAAACGGTTAGACTTTAGTTGAATTATGCATGAAAATATCTATATGATTTCGTGTTATCAGTCACACATCAAACATATAAGAGATACATATTTATAATAGCAAATACCCAACAAACAAAGCCCAAAATCACATGGATCCATGGACCGAATCGAAAAAGTCTGAAAACTCGAAAATACTATTCACCGTACGGACAATACTATTCACCGTATGGACGTTACTATTTATCCGTACGGATAACACTATTCACCGTACGAATGACATTATTCACCGACCGATTTTTTTCTTCGACTTTTCATCTGATTTTTGCGGTAAATATATGCAATCTCCAAAATATATTTTCTTTCTCTTCATCAACAAAGGTTTTAAGGCACGTTTACAATAATCTCCACCTTGACTTTAAACCATGTTGATACCAATTTAATAATCAACAACATTGCTGCTTTCTACCAAGTTGAAACTTTAATCAATAACTTTGATCAAATTCAAGTAACCCTTGAATCTTGATCTCGCAACTTGCATCCACTTGTTCCCAATTACCACTTTCTGCCTAGGTAATTTAATAAGCCTACAAGTGTGATTTTTCAACCACCCTTGACTCCACCTGTTTTCAAATGCCTCCCTGAATGTTTTTCTTCTTTTATTTTGCAGTTTTTCAGCCACATTAAAAACATAATATCCAAGGGTAGCATAACCGTCTCTTTGAGATGCTACAATAACCCTCCTTACCTTATCACGAGTCAAATGATAATTAGAGATCTTTGTACCTGTTCCCTCACTACTGCTAGCATACATAGTAGGAAACTCCACTTCAAACTGAGTTTTCTCCATTATAGTCTCTCCCAGGTTTCTCCCTTGGTTTTCACTATTCTTCTTCTGAAGAAATTCTCTACCAACCAAGTGAGTTGTTTTAACCTCAGCTCTTCCCTAAAAAATCAATAACAACTCAGCGGTAACATGCATTTTTATCCCTTGATTTCTGAAAAATTCATTGTACTCCTCTGAAACTTTCTCAAGGAATTCATAATGCCTTAAACTCAAATCTCATAGCTCTTCCTTGTCATGAAAGTCTCCACTAGTTAGCGATGAATGAATAATAACATTTGAACTTTCTAAAATATATAGACCACATATTTTAGACCCTTTAGCAATAATCAATTCATCACACGAAATCTTCAACACTCCGCGTTCAACTCTAGTACAATAGCCTAGATCATCAAACATACTTATAGATAACAAATTTCGCTTGAGTTCTGAAACATACCTCACACTGTTAATAAGAAGTTCACGATTATTAAACATTTTAAATCTGACCGTACCAATACCATAAACCTTGCACGCCTTATTATTACCAAGGCGAACTACTCCATCTTGCACCCTCTTCAAAGTTTCAAAGTATTCTATTCTTGGACACATGTGATAAGAGCAACCTGAGTCAATGACCCAACTATCTTCAGTTTTCAAACTCGATACTACTAGTGCTTCGACATCCTCATAACTTTCCTCACCCAATGCAACTACAGCTTGAACAAAATCTTCATTGACCTTTCTTTCAGAACAATCCCTTTTAAAGTGATCGATTTTCTGACAGATAAAACATTTTACCTTTGACTTGTCAGACCTCTTTGATTTGGACATCTATGTACGCTCACCTCCTCTTCTTGACACATTTAAGCCTTCATCACTATCTTCAATCTTCAAATCTTTCGACTTTGAAAATTCTTTGGATTTCACCGTTGTCTGGACTTCATCCAAAGTACTAGTACCTTCCTTACCATAAAGAAGAGCATCCTTAAAGTGCTCAAAGAATCTGGGTAATGAACTCAATAGGAGCAAAACCTTGTCCTCATCATCAATCTTCACTTCAATATTCTCAAGATCATCGATAATCTTATGAAATTCTACGAGCTGCTCAACTATGGATTTGTTCTCCACCATTCGAAATGAATATAATTGTTGTTTCAGATACAACCTCTGAGTCAAAGACTTTGTCATATACAATGATTCAAGCTTTTCCCACATAGCAACCACAGTTTGCTCCTTGGCGACTTCTCTTAGAACTTTATCCCCGATGCACAAGATAATGACACTCCTTGCCTTATCCACCATCTCGGTCTTCTGTACCTGTGTAAGCCCTGCAGGCATTAATGCTTCACTCTTCAAAGCATCGATACACTTCTCTTGAATTAAAATTGCTTGCATCTTAATTTTCCACAATCCGAAGTCGTTGTTACCGAAAAATTTCTCGGTTTGCCATCTACTAACCATGTTGCTCACTTGTCAACAATATCTCTTTACTCCATGCTCACTACACCACTTGTTGTGAATCTTGTTATGAATTACGACAAAATTCAATATCAATTTGTGAAGCAAAGAACAATAGCAACCAAAATAAATAGTCTACAATAATAATAATCAGTACACAAATAATATAACAAAATAAGGTAAGAAAAAACTGAAGATTTATTTACCCAGTTCGATCAAATGATCTACTATGGGGGAGAGAGCAACTCTACAATTCACTATACTCAGAAAGTTGTTACAAGAGATTACAAATGAGTTACAAGAAAACAACCTTCGCTTTCAAGTTCCTAAGAACAATACTGAAGGCGCCAAAGAACAACTATGTTTTCTACCCAAGTATTTCCCTATCTCTCTAACTCTCAATATATGAATCACTCAAATCCAAGATGTAATCCAAGGTTTTCTTTGTGCATAGTTGAAACTCTATGCTATACCTTTAAACCCTTGGTCTCATTTGTTGGTGAAAACTCTAAGATTGTCACACACCAAGTATATAAGAGATACATATTTATAATAGCAAATATCCAACAAACAAAGCTCAAAATCACATGGATACATGGACCGAATCGAAAAATCCCGAAAACTTGAAAATACTATTCACCATACGGACAACACTATTCATCCGTATGGATAGCACTATTCACTGTACGTACGACACTATTCACTGACCGGATTTTTTTCTCGAATTTTCGTTCGACTTTCTAAAACTTCCGATTTTTGCGGTAAATACAATCTCCCAAATATATTTTCTTTCTCTTCATCAACAAAAATTTTAAAGCACATTTACAACATTTATTAGGGGTTAATAAGATGGACCTTGTTAGTTAGACATGCTCATTTTTTTGTGACCCAAAATTATACGATTTTAGACTCACACCTTCTACCATATCCATCTCACCACTTTCCATTTTTTATAAATGCATACATTAACATTAACTTTTACAAATTTTAAATTTTAAGAGTGTAAGGTCTGAAATGTCAAACCTTCTTCACCCCGACATCATTTTTTTAAGGAAGGATGAAGACTTTAGTTATACATCCTTTATTATATTTTTCCAAGGCTATTTTTTTTAAACCAAGTTTAACAGAGCAAATATGACTTTTTATATGCATCTTAAGAATACATATAAAAACTAAATAACATTATATTTAACATTTTAACTTTAATTTAAATATATAATTTATCTTTAAGTAACAACAACAATAGTATATTTTATTGTCATAAAATAAATAAAAATAATTGTTTTTTATTTTATGTTAATTTAAACAATACTAATTTTAGATTAAATCAATGTATCATAAACATGTATTTTAAAATTATAAATTGATAAATATAGCTAAAATATGATTATGTTGAAAAGATTTTAATTGGCATGTGTTTTATTTTATACTTGTTCGTCTATCTCAAAATCTAATCATTTATAAATATTTTTTACTAGGGTTTAAAGTAAACCACACCTCTCTAGTTTTATTAATTAAAGCATTTAAATGATAATGTTCCAGTACCTCCCACTCTGGCCGCAGAAATTCATTCTTTTCACACTTGTTTTCTCGTTCCATAGAAAAACAATTACATTGGATCACCTCAACCTTATTTTATTAATACAGATTTATACCATGAATAAGAATATTCGGAAATTTTTGTTGACAACTATTGTAACTTTTTTGGATATGGGAATATCGTAATTTTGGTAAGTAGACTCGTGTTGCATGCTATATTATTTAATATCCGTCACGTGACTAATTGCTTTATTAGGTATATATACTACCCACTCTACTTTCTTTTTTCTGTAAACTTAAGTGAAATAAACGTTTGCCAAATTAAAAGTCAGCAATATAGTGAAATAAACTAAAATATTCATTCAGGCGTGGATGGGTAATCTACTAGTCAAATCCAAACTAACTTTCGAAGGGTGTTGAAAAATTATGGATTAATTTATTTTTTATAAATAACTTAGTAATTTTAAGCTTAAGAAACTAATCATGTCAGAGTACGTTTTGTTTATTATAATTTAATAGCACACGTCTATGATTTTGTCGTATTGTGAAAATTTCTTAGTTGATCTGAGTCAAATAGATATATTTTAAGATTATATTGTTAGATGAATCCTACCTAATATTCTTGGTTTGATCAATCTTATTGTTGTTGTTTAATCAGATGATAATTCTGATTGTTTTTGTTAAGGAACTAATCATCATATGTTATTGCAATTTTTTATTATTATTATTTGATATATTGAGTGATTTAAATCGTATTATTATGATCTCAATAATTGTGTTACGATCGTACTATTCAGTAATTGAATTGGTTAATCTTGATTTGTAATTTGAATTATTGAATTATTAAACTTTGATTAATCCATAATCTTTGAATATCAACTTATTAGCTATTGTTTCACAAAACCAATATTTTGCGGTGTTTTTTAGTTGACATTTTTTATCTAATTTTTTTTTAAAGCAAAGAAAGGAGTGCAGATGTGTTGCAGATTCCTAAATAGAATTAAAAAATAAATACAAAGATGAGGATTAATATTGATAAGGATTTTAACCTACCAAATGTTATACAAAATATCTAAATTGTTATTAATTACCATATGCATATTGGTTCCTTTTTAAAATATATGAGAAATAATGAAATTTATGGAAAGAATTGTTGGAATTAATTCAAATTTTAGAGATAATTTCAATCAATCTTGATTGAAGGAGAATTATTTTTTTTTTTATTCATTGTTCTTTTTGTTCTTTACTTTTCATTTAAATGATTTAGCCACTTCTTAGTTGTAAGACGATTCTCGTGCAAAATAATCTGAGAAGAAAAGAAATTTGTAAAAGTGTATCGGGGAAGAAAAGAGAAATTAGGATTTTAAAAAAGAGAGAAGAAGATAGATCAAATTTTGCATAGTTCTTCTCTATATTTATTCTAACTGAACTTTCCTTATACAACAACTTACAATAGTAGACTACATCCTTATTTATAGATGAGATTACTTGCACACCAAGTAATCTCTAACTAATTCAACTAACAAATGCTAAGTTTTAACTCTGTCGAGGTTAACTCTTTCGACAATTATATGGTTCAACTAAAATTGTATTCAACTACTCTATCGAATACATTCGAATTTGACTCTGTCGAATCTTACAACATGCATAACACATAGAATTACATATTTATCACACTACCCAATTCATTATATCTAAGCTATCTACATTCATCATAGTTCTCAATCTCTTAAACAATTCGACTTGCACAACCTTCGTCATGATGTCTGACATCTGTTTCTCAGTTCTGCAATGTTGCAAGTTCCACTTCCCACTTGCTACTTGCTCCTGAAGATAATGGAACCTCATTTAGATGTGTTTTCTTATTCAATGTGCTATCGGGTTCTTGGCCAGGTTGATAACAGGCATGTCGATCTTCATGATCATTGGTCCATGGTCTTCTCATGAAATCTCTTCGATCTGGTTCACCATCCACGTTGCTTGACATGCATAAAGGGAGACAACTACGTACTCAACCTCACGCGATGACATCACTACTATTGGTTATTTTCTTAAGCTTCAAGCAACTGGTACACCATCTAGCATAAACATATAACCAATTGTGAATTTTCTATCCTCAGCATCACCACACCAACTTGAGTAAACCTAATCGACTAGTTTGCATTATTTTTCTTCATCTGCTGCAGGAAACAAAAATCTATAGTCGGCAGTTCTTTTGAGATACCTTAGTATCATTTTTATGGCTATTAGGTGTGATACCATTTGGCTTCTACATGAATCTACTCACCATACTTACACTGTATGCTAGATCAGGCCTCATGTGGCAAAGGTATCTAGTGATTCAATGAGTCTTTTATACTGAGTTCGAATGACATCATCTTCATCCGAGTCCTTCGACAATTGCGGTATTGGTCCAGCAGGTGCCGAAGTTTCATTTCAGTCTTCCATCTCAAATCTTTTAAATATTTCACTTGCATATCTTCTTTGATGCATCATCGGGCCTTAATTACTCTCTAGAAGTGTTTTTTTCTTTCTTGAACCCTTTTCAACTACTGGATGTAAGAAGAATCATCATTAGTCGGAGGAGATGAACGAAATACTCTATTTTGGAAGAAACTAAAATCAAAGGGCTCATCTTGGAGCACCAAGGGCTCAAAAGAATGGCAGCTGGTGAAGAAATCTTTTAGAAAGTAAGGCTTCTTAACACACCTAGGAAGGGGACCCATAAAAGCAAAAATGGTACTTGAAATAGAGTAAGGGATTAATGCATCTGAATACTAGACGTTTCCTCTCCCATCTTCCATGGGAGGCTCAGGGACGTAGGCGCGATCATCAATGAAAAGACATTTGTTAATGGTAGCAAGATAGGGAGCACTTGAACTAGGTTTGAATGCGTTTTGTTGGAGCCATGGTCGATTTCTCAAAAATTTGGAACAAAAATATGAGAAAGAAGATAACAGAAGTTGCAAATGGCTCTTTAGGGTTTTCGTTTTTCTTTTTCAAAGAAGGAATGGTGAAAGAGAAGAAAGCCGAGGAAGAAAAATTTAAATAGCCAAAAGTGGAAGAAATATTTCAATTTTCACTCCAATAATTTTGGACAATTGGCACATTATGGTCGACACATGGCACCAAGAGGTAATGGGGAAAGATAAAAATAAATAAATTAAATGATATTCTTTTTTATTTTCATTTAAGTTAATGGTGTGTAAATCTTCAAGGAAATAAGGGATGATCAGCCGCACACACGTTTGTGAAGTGAAAGTTTGGTAGAATATGGTCATGATGACCCATGAATAAAAATAAATAATAATAAAACGTCTAGTTGATATAACATGTATAGGCTAGTTGAGTAGTGTTTAGGATTTACAAAAAATGTCACCTTTCTTCCATTTGACACATGATCGAAAGTGGCATTTTTCGGGGGGCATCCGTTAGTTTGTAATTTCTAGTAGGGAAAAAGTCAACAAAGAATGATACATTGAGAACATGCCAAGTGTTAGCATTTAATGACAAGCTTCGACAGGAATGACACATCGACTGTAGCACTTCGACTTGCATGGTGAAAATGGTTTGGAAAAGTCTCAAGAACAAATCTTGAACAAGATTTGGAAGGATCTAAAGAGAAATTCTAGCTGATCTTTTGATACCATGTCGAGGTCGAAGCTTTCGACAGATACCAAATACTTGGGATATTTTTGATTCCAAAGACTTTAAAGGTTATCTCAACACTAGTATGTCACAAACTACCTTTGACAAACATGTAGTTATATGCTTAGAACAGTTACAAACGCGGGATAATGGCTTTTAGCACTTTGCAAGTTCTGACAATGTGGTAGTGCTTCAGAAAACTAAAGTGCATGTTCTTAATACGTGTCCACTTCCTAGGAATAAACTATCGAGACAATTATATTTACTTTAGTATAAATAATAGGCTCATTCATTGTAATTAAGGTCGCAAAATTCATATACTTCTCTATAGAACTAGAGTATCCGAGTCAAAGAACATGCACTTTAGTTTTCATAGAAGTATTCATAGAGAAGAACTTTCACATCGGGTTTTAGAAAAAACTAAGGGAATATATTATTTTAAAATTAAAAAATAGAAAATCGCCATATTCTGGGAAATTCGTGCAAATGATACTACTTTCATGTTCCCTAAGTAAAATAAATAAAAAGAAAATGCTAACACAAATTTAAAATTTTTTTAAAAAATTAATACAAAAATAAGGGCATTTGAAAATATTAATTTTTGTAATTCAAAATAAATAAAAGGGAAAGGGAAAGGCGCCGACTGAGAAAATGAAATTTTGGCTCACAGATACCAGATGTCAAGACAGATGTCAGGACACTGGGATCAAGACAACAATTAACACTTCTATAGGAAAAGATAAGAGCTTGAATGTAAAAAATAACACACTCAATTGTTAACCCAGTTTGGTACTATCTCACCTTCAACTGGGGGCATCCAAGCCAGGAAGGAAATCCACTATAATAGTATTAGTTTGAAGCCACAACAAACAACCTCTGATTTACAAGCCTCTCACCTAATCACCACCCGTGCTATTTCTACTTAGGAACTCCTAGATATGAGACCCCTCTCACTTCCCATAAGTCACACAACAGTGACAAACTCAAAAACAATGAAAAATAGAAGTCACACTTCCAATGACACAAAATTTTCTATTTGCTTAAAAGCTTAGGAGTGATTACAACTCAAAACTCAGTCCAATTCAAGTACCTAAGGGGTACATAAATAGCTCACAAATGTACAAACAAAACAGTCCAACTCAAATGTCAAAAGACATTAGAGAGGATCACAAATAACAAAGAACACATTAAACCCTAAAATCTCCTTGCCACAAACAACTTAGTTACATATTTTAGTTTTAGAAACCCTCTTCAAATAGCCTTCAGATCAGCATGGGTTGGGATCTTCAATTAAATAAAACTCAAATCACAAAATAACAACTTCAAATCTTCTGCAAGATCTTCTGCACAAAAATAGGAACTGAATTGAAAGTTTCATAAAAAGAATCCAAGATCCTTTTCATGAAAAACATGCAAATTTGTCAAGACAGAAGTTACTAAAATATCCCTCCTTGGATGGCGACACTGTGAATTAAAATATAATCAAATCTCACACTTTAAATACCAAATCGTCCCAGTCCTAATCTTTTGTATAACGTGTCTTGACATCTTATCTGACATCACAGAAACGGCAACAGAACTCCCCCAACACAACTCTCCCTTTCACAAAGGTCCCCCTTGAGAACACAACCACACAATTCTCATACAAAATGTCAAGACATCAGGTATGACATCAGCAACAAAATCATCTCCAGTCAGGATGTCAGCAACAAAACATTGTTTTCCCCTAAAACACCAGATCAGGAGAAAAAGAAAATACTCTCCCTAAAGTAATACTCAGAGTAACAAACATCTACCAAGAAATCATACTAATTACTCCCTTTTTTTTGCCACAAATTAGTTAAAACAACCATACATTCACTAAGAGAAAAAAACCTTTGTAGCAGATAAAAACACAAAAAAGGGCACAACAGATGTCAGCAGTGCTATCTATTTCCTCATCTTCATCACCACCTCACTAGATGTGACAACATTGTTTGGGACATGTGTCCCTCCAAACAACTTATAGTGCAAATAACGAGAAGATTTCCTCTTACATGCAACATCAGGATTGACCAAAATACCAAGGTGCTAACAGAGAATAACACCATTATCAGTCACTTCCATCTCAACTTGCTTCTCCTTGCTCCTACCCATAAACCTGTTGATAATTTTAAGAGAAAAATCCACACATTTACCTCTATCATAAACCTTCATGTACCTCTTGCTCATCTTACAATCCTCAGAAATGTGTATAATGAATTTCTTCACCAGCATCCCATAACAGTCACTAACACCAGAAAAAAGCTTCATCAAACCAACATCCTCAATAAGATTCACCACTAAATGGAGGGAAGAGAAAACATTCTTTGCACTTCTCCACACCTGTAATTTCTATAACTCTTGAAGCGTGCAAATTCCCAATTAGCCCCTTAACTTTTCAAACTGATTTGCATCCAAAGCCTTAATAAATATGTCTACCAGTTGCTTCTCAATGGCCACATGCTCAAGAGTAACAATTTTATCATGAACAAGATCCCTAATAAAATGATAATGAATATCATCATGCTTTGTTCTGCTATGTTGGATGGGATTCTTGAATAAATTGATTGCACACGGGTTGTCACAATATAATTCCAGGACATCATGTTTGACATTATATTCCTTTAGCATTTATTTTATCCAAATAAATTGAGAGCAAATGCATCCTACAACAATATAATCATCCTCAGCTGCCCGATTTGCATCACAATTCCCTACAAGCTTGGAACTTGGAATATGAGAACACAACATTCCATACTCACTAGTACCATTGATGTATTTCAAGATCCTCTTCACTTGATTAATGTGGCTCATTTTAGGCTCGGGCTGATATCTAGCACAAACTCCTACAACAAAAGTGATGTCTGGTCTGCTAGCTGTAAGATACAATAGACTACCAATCATACTCCTTAGAGGAAGGTACGATGTCTTTAACATCTTGTTCGACATTATACTCAGAGTCACTTAAAGGCACTTGCTTTCTTGTCAATGACTTTTTCTTGGTAGCAGGGGCCACACTTTGACTCCATCCTTTGTCAGGTCCAACCTTAGTACTTTTCTTGGATGCCTTAGAAGGCTTACTTGTAGACACAACAACCTTCCCCATTTGTTCCTCAATATTTTAACAATACCAGGAGCCAGTTTCTTTCCTATAGGCTCATCATCAAAATCTAGACCAACTACACTGACAATGTCAGTAAACTAATCCTTCTTCATACAAGCACTCTCTTCTTTATCTTCAGCAGACATACTATTATCATAAAAATCATCTCTTTTACCATTAACAGAACCATCTTCAGCCACATTCTCATGAGATATTTTCAGGAGACTCACTCTAAAAGTTTTCTTGTTTGGTTTCAATAGGATGATCAGGTCAGGCCAAGGATGTTGCGACATCCGACACAACATCAGACTCAGGATCAGTAACCAAGATCTTAGAGAGACATATGAGCACGTGTATCAACAATTCCATTAACAAAAACATTCAAACTAGACTGACTTAGAGTTTCTTCTGCTTTAGGGTTATCTAGGCTCACAGTTTCAGAGGTAACAACATTTGAAACAATAACATTCAAACCAGAAGTATCAATAACACGCACAAATACATACCTCTTTACACCAAGTCTTTCAACTTGCATCTGCCCCATTAAGTCCATATGAAGAAGTTCTAAAACTCTGGTCGCAACCTGATGTTGTGACTTTGGGTTTCTCATCCTGAATTGCTTCTCAATTTTATACTTACTACAAATTTTGCCTTCTTTAATTTTGAACTTGGGTAGACCTCTAATAGCTTCTTCAGACATAATCTTCTTCGTACCTTTGAGATTCAGACGTCCAAGCTTCTGGTGCCATAACTTTACTTCATCATCCTTGGACATTAAACACATGGAAGAATAAGTAGTTTCTTAAGATACCCACAAATAACAATTGTCTTTATTCCTAACTTCCTTGATCAGAACATCACTCTTCTCATTTGAAACCAAGCATTCAAACTTGGTGAATTTTACATTTAAACCTTGATCATATAATTGACTGATACTGATCATATTAGAAGTCAACCATTTCACAAGTAGAACATAATCTAGTCTAGGAAGTCCAGTACACCCTAACTTTCCTACTCCCTTAATTTTTCCTTTAGCTCCATCACCAAACGTGACAAAACTTATGGAATAAGACTTTATGTCCACCAAATACTTCTTGACTTCAGTCATATGTCTAGAACACCCATTATCAAAGTACCAGTCTCCTCTAAATGAAGCCCTAGAGGAAGTATACGCTATAAGACTAGAATTACCAACCTTAGGTTTCCAATCCTTTCTAGTTTTAGTAATCACATGATTAGTCCTAGGTTGTGTTGGATGTTTTTAATAGCCATACATCTTTTAACACAAAGGCTTTATGTGACCATATTTACCATAATAATGACATTTCCAAGGCAATAACTTGCGTTTGGTCTGAGTTTTTGAATTCTGGCAGAATGTTGTAACGTTTGGTCAGACATTATGAGCTCACCCTTTACTTCAGCAAGAACAAACTTTGTCACAAGGGTTTTTCTTTGATTATTTAAAGATTGATAATTAACCATATACTAGTAAGTATTTTACCTCCTTTCATAACTTGAAGAATCTCATCCAACATATCAGATCCATTGTTCACCATTCTTATAGATTTGGTCGTGTTTTCAAGTTTAAAATTCAACAGGGCTACCTCATCTTGAAGACCAGAGGCAATAGATAAAAGCTTCTCTTTTTCATCTTGCAGTTAAGTTATAAGACTCTTATGCTTTTCTCCTATCTTGCATACTTATTCACTTTTGATACAAAGTTCCTTGTAGAAAGAAACTAATTCTTCATAAGTGACCTCTTCATCACAAGAATCTTCATCAGAATCACATCTTCTAGTGAGTGTTGTAGCATGCTTAGCAGTTTCTTTATCAGGTTCACTTTCAGAATCATCATCAGACAAGCCCCTATTTTGTTTCTTGAGGTACGTGGGACATTCTACTCTAACGTGACCAAATCCCTTACATTCATGACACTAAATACCTTTTCCTTTATTTAGCCTTTCCTCTATTCTTGCTTCTATCTGAAAATTATTGTTCTTCCTAATGTCGAATGACATGCCCTCGACATCTGGTCTTGTCTTCCTATCCATACTCTTCAACACCTTATTGAATTTCCTCCTAAAAAGCACAATAGCATTAGAAATTCCTTCATCAGTCTCCATGTCACATTTAACCTCTTCATTATTAGTGTTAGAGATAAAAGTTATGCTTTTGTTCTTTTTTTCAGATCTTTCATCTATAGCCAATTCAAAAGTTTGAATTAACCGAACAAGCTCATCCACTCTTAATTTGCTTATGTCTTGGGCTTCTTCAATGAATGTGACCTTCATGTCAAATCTCTTACGTAGAGACCTGCGAATTTTTCTAACCAGCTTTTCTCTCAAGGCACTAAAAGAATTTTCTATTTGAAGAACTTTCATGTGAAAGTCATGAATGATATCATCATCTTTCATCTTTAAATTTTCAAATCTGGTAGTGAGTAGTTGAAGTCTAGATATTTTACCCTTAGATGTGCCTTCATGAGTGGTTTTAAGAATTTTCTAAGCATCTTTGGCTACAGTACAAGTGTTTATTAATCTGAATATGTTTTTGTCAACTCCATTGAATAGGACATTCAAAGATTTGGAGTTTCCAAGAGAAATTTCATCTTCTTTCTTAGACCAGTCCTCTTCTAGATTCAAAGTCTCCTTCCCCTCTTTATCCTTACTAATAGGATGTTCCCAACCCTAGATGATAGCTTTCCAAGTTTTCCTATCCATAGATTTTAGGAAAGCCACCATACGTGCCTTCCAATAGTCATAGTTGATGCCATCTAAAACAGGGGGTCTGTTAACATTTCCTCCTCCTTCCTTATCCATAATACCAAAAAATATATCCATGGAGCTCACCCAAAACAGAACAGGGTTCCTACTCTAATGCCAATTGAAATTTTGGCACACAGATACCAGATGTCAAGACAAATGTCAGGATATTGGGATCAAGACAATAACCAGAAAAAAAATAAGAGCTTGAATGTAAACAATAACATGGTCAATTATTAACCCAGTTTGGTGCAACCTCACCTACATCTGGAGGCATCCAAGCCAGGAAGGAAATTCACTATAATAATATTAGTTTGAAGCCACATCAAATAACCTCCAGTTTACAAACCTATCACCTAATCACTACTTGTTCTATTTCTACCTAGGAATTCATATATATGAGACCCCTCTCACTTTCCACCTGTCACACAATAGTGACAAACTCAACAACAATGAACAATAGAAGTCACACTTCCAATGACACAAAATCCACTTTTTGCTTAAAAGTTTATGAGTGATTACAACTCAAAACTCAGTCTAATTCAAGTACCTAAGTGGTACATGAATGTCTGACAAATGCACAAACAAAACAATTCAACACAAATGTCGAAAGACATAAGAGAGGATCAAAATAACAAAGAACGCACTAAACCCTAAAATCTCCTTGCACACACACAAATTAGTTACATATTTTAGTTTTAGAAACCCTCTTTAAATGGCCTTCAGCTCAGCATGGGCTTCGACTCTTCAATTAAATAAAATGCAAATCACAAAATAACAGCTTCAATTCATTTGCAAGATCTTCTGCGAAAAATAGGAATTGAATTGAAAGTTTCATAAAAAGGCTCCAAGATCCTTTTTATGAAAAACATGCAAAACACGCAAATCCTAAAATATCCCTCTTTGGATTGCAACACTGTGTGAATTAAAATACAATTAAATCTCACACTTGAAATACCAAAGCGTCCCATCCCTAATATTCTGGTATTAAATGTTCTGCCACATGTCTCAACATCATGCTAAACATGTTGTCTAACTGACTTGTCAAGACATTTGTCTCAACATCTTGCTGTGAACTTGTTTTAACAAAATTGTTGCCCAACTAAAACCATAGAACTTACAGAAAATGTAACGCTTAGTCCCTAAGCTAATTGAAAACTAAATAAAAAACAGAAAATGCAGTAATTAGGATTCAAAGCGAGGTACCTGGTAGACCTATTCCCTCAGTTTTTTCTAAAACCGAAAGAATATGTTGTATATATTTAAAAAATAATAACCATGGTACTCCAAGGACATATATATTGGTTATTTGTTGGTTAAGGTGAAATCTTTTTCATATAATGTATTATTTGTAGTAGTGATTTTGATAAAGCTTATGACTCATTTAGTTGGAGCTTTCTTAATTATATGTTTATAAGATTTGGTTTTAATGATAAACAAAAGTATTGGGTTAAAGCTTATGTGTTTGCTGGAAATCTTGTAGTGTTGGTTAATGGTTGTCCAACTCAAGAGATTAAGATTCAAAGGGTTCTGAAATAAGATGACCCTCAAGCCCCTTTCCTTTTCCTACTTGTTGCAGAAAAACTTGGTGGTTTCATCAATAGGGCTACTGAGTTAAGTCTTTTATCAGACTTTAGAGTCGGTTTCACTCATTTGATGGTTTTACATGTTTAGTATGTATATGATACCTTAATCTTGGTTGATCTTTCAGCTGATAAATTATGCTACATAAGGAATTTTCTTAGGGGATTTGATTTAGCTTTGGGTCTACGAGTTAATTTTTTTAAGAGTAGTCTGATTGGGATTAATGTAGACCTAGTGTTTCTTGAATTAGTTGGAGGCCTTCTTCATTGTAGGATTCGGTCCTTTCCGTTTATATATTTGGGGTTGAAGGTGGGGGTCAATTTGTCCTTATTGGACAAATTAAGGTGTAGATTTATATCAAATGTCTCTAGTCTTTAGTGTAACATTCTTGGTGTTAGGTACAATGACTTAGTCGTTTCTTCCTTGATTAAGAGAATTTTTTTTAAGCTATATTTTATTTCCTCTTGGTGGAAAGGAGTATCCCTTTTAGAATCCAAAAAAGACGATACTTCTAGTTGGTTTGAACATGAGATCAACAAGAAAGTGGGATCAAATCTTCAGACCTCCTTTTTCTAGAGGACCCCTAGATTGGGAATGTACCCCAAAAGATCATGCTTCATATTCTTTTTACATTATTTAAATATCAAAAAGAAGTATGGGTGAGATTGGTTGTTGGGTTGACAAGAGGGTTTCTTGGGATCTGAGTGGAGGACACCTTTCTTCCTCCAAGAAGAACCTTTGGTTTCTAATTTCTTCAGGGTCCTTCTAGATGTTAATTTGTTTGAAGATATAGATATGTGGATTCAGAAGCATGCTAGATATGGTAAATTCAATGTTGCCTATGTTTATCAAATCTAACTGGATCATAATAATTTCTCTACCCCTATCTTTTTTTGGGAAAGTTGGACTCCTTCAAAGGTGGTTGTCTTTTCTTGATAGCTCTGTAAGTTATGTTTCTTACTAGAAAGAGTCTTTTTAAGCAGAATGTAATTGTTAGCCCAACTGGTGTCTCTTGTATTATGCATGAAGATTTGTTAAAATATGTTTCTCATTTGTTCGTTACATGTGATAAAACATTGACGGTGTGATATAAGAATTATAAGTGGTTGAGGGTGATTAGTAGTTCTCCCTTGAGATCCTAGGGTTAGCTATAATTTGGCATGCAATTGTTTGAGCTATTTAGAATGTGTGCAACTATGTGATTTTTTTTTGGTGCTGCATCAAACGTGGAAGAGCAGGAGGAAAATAACATTTTTTTGCTTGAAACTGATTTCTTGGTAGATCAAGGGACAAACTCATCACTACAAGAAATATTGCATTTTCCCAAGTGATTTTCACATCACTAACATAAAAATCACTTCACTAACCAATATTTGCGACGTGGGTAAAACACGTCGGAAATGCAATGGTGGGAACTTTTTCCCACGTGGAAAACACGTCACAAAGTTGTGACATAGTTCCCACGTTGCAAATAACAAAAAAAAAAGTTTCCACGTGAAAACCAAGTCACTAATTAGTGACGTGAAAATCATGTGGGAACTTATCTTTACCAATTTGCCCAGCACGCTTCTCTGACACAAGTGAATTTATTTTCCATGTGACTCCCACGTCACTAATTTGTGGCCTTGTTTTCACGTGGGAAACCACACTGAATAAATATTTTTCCCATGTGATTCCCACGTCACTAATTAGTGACATGGGATCCACTTTACTATTAAATTTAATAATAAAAAAATATTAACTGAAAACAACTATAAAATTAAAATAAATATTAAATATTAAATATAAATTTAAAATTAAAATAATATACATTAAAAATATATAAATATTTAGTCACATGAAATTCACGTCACAAATACAAATAATAATAATAAAAGTTGTCACGTAATATTCACGTCACAAATATAAATAATAAAAAAAATTTATTCTTCGTCACTAAATAATGCATCTTCGTCTTGTTCATCATCTTCGGTAGAATAATTCGATTTCGAGGCAAAAAAAATTCGCATTTGTGCCTCCATGTCTGATTGCCGCTTCCTCATTTCCTCTATTTCAGCATTTTGTCTATTTCTCATATCATCCATTTCGGCCTTTAGGGCCGCCTCACGTGTCTCCGCCTCTCGTCTCGCCTCAGATAGAGCTAATTGTCTCACTATTGCCAACATTTCTGGTGTTAATTCTGCCGGACGCGATCCTCCTTCCCCATCATCGAGTCTTTGAAATAAAGTTCGGCCCTCTTTTCTATAATCGCCAGCCAAAGACCCCAGACCAAAAAAACATCCATTGACTCCCTTCCCGCCTATTGTTAAATTCCAAATATAAAGATCAACGCGTGGATCAAGCAGTGCATCCCCAACCGACGTATATTGAGGATTTTCAGTTAGAAATTGGACAAGCAAGGTCTGGTAAAACTCCTACACACACATTAAAAAAATTAAATTAAATATAATTTAAACAATTTAATTATATAGTAATTATGAAATTAAAAGAATTCAACTATAATAAACAAGTTACCAAGGTTGATTTGAAACGACCGTCAACAAAGTCCCCCGATTTTTTGGTTCGGGTCTTCACAAATAGCTCATTAATTCGTGGCTCCCTCCCCAAGTCCTTTTTCTAATTAAAATAATGAAGCTTAATTAAATATATAATAATACAAAATAAAACTTAAAAAAATAGTTATAATTACCATTCGTCGACGATGTTCGCCGATACTGATACTTCCAACTGTACTAAGACAGCCACCTGCTTCAGATGCCCTCATCTTTTTAGCATGTTCAGATCTTCTCAGAAAATCTTCTGTCTTCCACCACTCAACAAGTTCCCCAAATATTTCCTCGCCTATCCAGTTAGGACGAGTTTGATCTCTTTCCCAACGTTGTCTAGCATTCCTAAGCATGTCAGATAATCTGCTAGATACCTTACTTTTGATTTTTTTTTTAATTTTGAACTCGTCAAATTTCTGCCAAGTACACCTTTCCTGCAAGTTATATGTCAATCAAATAAAATGTTAGATATATATAACAAAAAATTGTTATAAAATAACATAACTATAATAAAAATACAATTTACCTTGAATTTATCAAACCATATATCTTTCTCAGTATCTGGGAGCTCTCTGAAAGACTTAATGAGTTTTGTATACATCAATTGAATGACCCAGTTTACAGCTTTAGCAGCAGGACGACACAGAACATAATAAACTTGTTTAACGATATGTGACATTATGAAAGGGTCATACTCTTTGTACCTTCTGTCCATTCGAATATCAACAGTGTTATATTTCTTATCTATTTTTGTGCCCCTGGCAGATGGATCATACCAATCACAATAAAACAAGACAACTCTATTTTCCGAGTCCAAGTAATTGTATACCAACTCGTAAATATGCGTAACAACGCCATAGAAGTCATCTTCACCACCATCTGTAACTCCTTTAACAAATACACCACTATTTATGGTTTTTTCCATTCTGTCCACGCCTGGGTGTGAAATTTATAGTCGTCCACAAAGTATGTGTACCATTCAATTGCTCTTTGAACAGGCCCTCTAGATAAGTTACGCAAATGAAGTATTTTTTGAGTCGGTGCAACAATGCATGACAATTGATCCTTGAACCATGCTGGAAAAGATGCATGTATTTGACCGGTAGTTGCTTGTTCACCGGTGCTTTGAAAATAGGAGGCGTTAAATGCCCTATAAAAAAACAAATTTTTAGTTAGAATGTAATAATTTAATTTGTAAAGCCATATAAGTAGTTACATTAGGGGTATACTTACTCAAGATATGGCCTAACTTCAATACAGTTAATAAGAACATGAACGTGTGCAGATTGCAATTCTTTTTGGGTCAGCCAATGCACATTCTCCTTTCCAGAGGGGCGACCGGGAAGACCGAAGATTGACAAGGTAAACTGACTTCTTTTGTTAACATCAAATTCATTCCTTATGATTCTTGGAGTTAGCATCAAATGATTGAAATAATGACTGCAAAAATGTGATGTTTCCCGATGCAAATAATGTGCACATATTGATCCTTCAACTTTAGCTTTATTTTTCACTGATCACTTTGAATCACCCATGAATCTTTCAAAGGGATACATCCACCTGTATTAAACAGGGACACCAAGATAGGCTTCATATGCAAGATGCACATGTAGATGCTCCATAGAATCGAAAAAACCAGGTGGAAAAACGTGTTCCAACTTGCATAGAATAACTGGAATTTTTTAGTCCAACTTAATGATGTTATCGACTCTTAAAGTTGACGCAAAAATATCTCTAAAAAATTGACTTATTTCAGTTAGCGGATATAGCACATGGTTGGGTAGTGAACTGAACACAATTGGAAGCAATCGTTCCATGAAAACATGACAATCATGACTTTTCATTCCATGCAACTTCCCAGTTTTGGTGTCAGCACACCTTGCTAAATTTGAAGCATAACCATCAAGAATTCTCAATTCATTTAACCATCGACAAGCCGCTTTAGCATCTTGGGAAGTTAGACTGTAACATGCCTTAGGTTTTAATAATTTTCCATTAGGCCGAGGCTTCAACTCCAACTCTTTTCTATCACACAAAATTTCCATGTCCCTTCTAGCCTTCTCACTATCCTTTGTTTTGCCTTGAACATCCATCACTGTGTTAAATATATTATCGAATAAATTCTTTTCAATATGCATAACATCAAGATTATGTCGCAATAAATTATCTTTCCAATATGGGAGGTCCCAAAATATACTTCTTTTTGTCCAATTGTGTTTGACCCCATATCCTTCAATTTTGCATGCTTCACCGTAATCTGTAAATTTTGGCAGTTCAGAAACTCGATTCCATATTTCCTCTGGTGACAATCGCGGAGGAGGCAAATCTTTTACTCGTACATCTTTTTTGAAATCAATCTTGTTTCTTCTAAATACATGGTCTCGTGGTAGGAATCTGCGGTGAGAGTCAAACCACGAACTTTTCCCTCCAAATTCCAAAGTAAAAGCCTTTGTAAATTCCATGCAATGTGGACATCCCATTTTGCCATGCGTACCCCAACCAGATAACATTCCATAAGCGGGAAAGTCATTAATAGTCCACATCAAGGCAACTCGCAAATTAAAGTTTTGTTTGCGAGATATATCATAGGTCCATTCTCCAATCCACAACCTCTTCAAATCATCTATTAAAGGTTGCAAATAAACGTCGATTCCGGATTTAGGACTTGACGGTCCTGGAATGAGGCAAGTCAAAAACATGTATGGTTTTGTCATGCACATCTCTGGAGGGAGGTTGTAAGGGGTTACGATAACTGGCCAACAAGAATATGCAATTGCAGATGCTTGGACGTATGGAGTAAAACCATCAGAGCACAGTCCGAGCCTGACATTTCTAGGTTCTGCAGCAAAATCAGAATGCACCCTATCAAAATGTTTCCATGCCTCACCGTCAGATGGATGCCGCATAATTCCTAAACATGTTTTGTTTGTATGATGCCATGTCATTTGACTTGCACTATGCTTTGAAGCAAACAATCTTTTTAACCTTGGTATTATCGGCAAATAAAACATGGACTTCACTGCTACACGTTTTTGTTTACGGTTAATGGCTTTACTACGAACTTGATATCTCGGACTCTTACAGAACTTACATTCCTCCAGCGCCTCATCATTAATACCAAACTCATTGTCATAAAACAACACACATCCATTTATGCAACCATCAATCTTTCGTACTTCTAAACCCAACTTCGACACCAACCTCTTTGCATCATAATAGCTTATAGACAAGTTGTCTTTCGTAGTAGTCGCATCCAACATCATTTTTGCAAAGTATTCCAAACACTGATCAGGAACATTCCAATTTGACTTTGCGGCCAATAATCTCACACACATTGATAATTTTGAATCTACTGACCCCTCAAACAACGGTGTATTCATTTCTTTCAACAATTGATAAAATCTTTGTGCTTCCTCATTCGACAACTCTTCCCCATCAAAATCCTGAGGTTCATCATATGTCACATTTACTCCAAATGCATTTCCAACCATTTCATCGATCAGATTAAATTGTTCATCAGATTCCATATATGATCGACTGCTTGATGCGTGTGTATTAGTTGTCTTTGCATATACGTTACTCGGCAGTTGTTCTCCATTATATGTCCAAACCCAATAATTTTTAATGAAACCCTTCCTCTTCAAATGACGTTCTACTTCCTCTGGGTCACTAATTATAGATCTACATTCACATTTAAGACAAGAACATCTCACTCCTCCTTCACGTCGACAACATTCTTCTACAAATGCCCACGTGATAAACCCCTTAACTCCTTCCTCAAAATTTGGTGTAAGTCCACGTCTGCCTGGTAACGTTCTATCGTACATCCAACTACGATAGTAACGAAAATATTCCATACTGCACATTTGTATTATCATTATATATCATTTTAATAAAATATGTAATTTAAATCTATTTTTTCTATTTCGACACCAACCTAATAAAATATGTTCACTAAAATAATATAAATTATGTTTACTAAAATATACAACATATTCTCAAAATATAATATTCTAAAATATAATATATAATTTTTTATTAAGAATAACATATTTAACATATAATATATATTCATTATTTTTAAAAATCTATTTTCTAAAATAATATATATTATGTTTACTAAAATATAATAACTATTCAATAATATAATATTCTATAATATATATAATTGGTTTACTAAAAATAACACATTTAAAATATATATAATACATATTCATTATTTTTTAATAAACATACTTTTTGAAAAAATAATACATTTTAAATATAATACATATTCTTTATGTTTTGTAAAAAATATCTTTTAATTTTTTCTATTTACAATATTGTTTACTAAATTTTTTTTTTAAAAATTCTACTTTTTCTAACATAATAAATATTCTGTTTTTAAAAAATTAAAAATATATTACATATTTAATTTGTTTCTAATAAATATTCTGTTTATATATATTTTTAATTCGAAATATATATATTCTAAAAATATATATTTTACTACAAATTATTTTTATTTTTTTCTTTCAACAACAACACAATAAACAAAAATAATATTTATAAAATATCAACAAAAACAGAAATATAAATATTCTAAAATTTTATAATATATCAACAAAATAATATATCAACAACAACACAACACAATAATATATCAACAAAAAATCTAAAATTTTCTTCTAAAATAATATTTCATATATCACCAAAATCTCAAAAATAAACTAATTGAAATGCATAAATACCTCAATGTGCTAACTCTATCAAAGCTTCCAATTGAATTTCTTAAATCCTAGATCTGAAAAAAAAAATCAACAATTAATAATTAGATAAACATAAAATAAACGGTAAAATATCTACAAAAATAACATAATTAAATTTTTTGTGAAATTTTCGTTAAAAATGAAGTTGTGATGGAGGCCGTGGTAATGGAAGAAGGAAGAAAATTGGGGAAGAAGGAAGAAGAAAGCAATGAAGGAATGAAACGAGATGTTGCTGAAGGAAAATTTTGTGAATTAATATATAGGGAGTCTTGCGACATGGTGATCACGTGGGAAATAACAATCATCTTGAGAATTTGCGAGGTGCATTCCATGTGGAAAGTTACCCACGTGATTCCCAAGTTGGAACATTGCAATTATGGCAGTGGCTTGTGACGTGGTAATCCTTTCACAAACCTGTCCCATTCAATTCCAACATTCAATGTGTTTGAAAAGTTAATGGAAAAGCTGAGACATTTTTTATTTATAGTTTTGCGACGTGCTTTACATGTGGGAAACTTGTGACATATTACTCCTCACCTGGGAAATAAAAGGACTTTTTTGAATTTTCAGTTCTCATGTGTTTTACACGCCACAACTGAATTTTTTAAAATTTCAAACTTTCCTCTCGCTTAAAATTCTAATTTTTGATCGAAGATTTTAGGTCTGAATAATTTATTATTTAAATAGTTTAGTGACGTGAGAATCATTTGGCAACCTGTTTTTTTTCAAGTGATTAGCATGCCACTAAATCACTAGTCAAAATTGACTTTTTCTTATAGTGCACGGTCTTTCTTTGACTAATTTCAAAACGTTATCATGTATTTAAACCAATAGCAATCAAGAGTTCAAGTTTTGTTAAGAGGTAATTAATGGTTTTGGTTCTTATATTAGGAATCCCTGTTCTGTTGATGACAGTTTGAAATTTGACTCTAGTCCCATAATAAGCAAGGTTCACTTGTTTGACTTTTTTCCTCTAGTGTTGGTTCTACCTCTATAGTATCTACTCTTAAATTTTTAGTTTGATTATTTGTTGTTTCTTAGTCTCTTCGTTTTCTTTTACTTTAGTGTAATACATTTTCAATATGAATACTTATTGTAGCATTTTCACAGTCTCTTTATTTTCTTCGTTTTTTTTACTTTAGTGTAATACATTTTCTTTAATAACTCTTTATATAAAAACTACCTTTTAATATATCTCAATTGCTGAATTAAATTGTATCGTTAAAATTTGAAATTCCAGAAAATGATTAACAAGGAAATAACTAATAAAGAATGCTGCATTATCCTAAATCTAAAAGTAAAAACCAAATTATTCCAAAGAATATTTATCCTAAAACTAAAACAATTGTGAAAGAAAAAAAACAGTTGGTGAACTATGTGTAGTGCATCATCTCAATTGTAATCTAACAATAGAAGCAACATTGTGTGCCCAGAGTCTAAGACTATTTTTCATATCAGCTTCACTCTTCATAGCAGAGACTTTCCAATTCATCAAAGAGTTCTCTTTTTCTCTCTCCAGAACCTCCCAAGCTTCAGAAAGATAAGGTCTTTTAATCACAGACTCATCACTAACATCATCTTCTTCTTGTTCTCCATCTTTCTTTCCAAGTCTTCGTAATCCAGGAATAATCGAAACCAAGTCTGAATTCTTATCTTCCTCTGAGAAAATAAAACCCAGATCCATGAACCCTTCTAGTTCCTCACATTCAAGTTCTGATAAACTCTTACTTTCCCTTTTCTTCTTAACAACCTTTTTAACGTTGTTCTTTTTCTTTGTTAACAACAACGTTTGTGTTGGTACTAGGTTTTTGTCTTCTGAGTCTGTTACTTCTTTTCCTGATAGATTGGTTTGAAGCTTTGAAGGAATGAGAACAGATTCTGGTGAAAGAGAATCATGGTTGAAACTTGTCATGCTGTTATGAAAGGTTCTACGGCTTTGGAAAGTCAGAAGAATGAAAAACCTTGTGAATTGCATGTTAGCATAATTAGTAGTATATATACACTATTTTACGTGTTAGTCTCAAATAACAAATATTAAAACAAACTTTTCACACTTCACACACGTTTTGAATTTAATTTGATACCCTTTTTCAAGGCGTGTATGTAGCTAACTTTGTTACATTTGTTTTTCAGAATAATTTCAAATATAGTCAAATTATCATTTTTTATATAGTGTAAAATTATATAACTTTTTATTATGTTTAATTGTATATTGTTATTTATTAATCACATCTTCTTGTTATCTATGCTTATCATGTTTTTGACACTTCAAATCCTAACTAGACATGTGTGGAAATATTTTTTTTGTAAATTATTTTCAAGAAAATACAATCAAATTATTATTAATTTTTAATTAAAATTTTAAAAAAGAATTTTTTTAAAAGTCAATAATTTAAATAAAAAAGAGAGATCACCTAAAATAAATAAAATTTTAATCTTTTTAGCATAAGGATAAGTTCAATATAATAATTTATTTTTAAAAAGCATAATTAATTTTGTATGAGAAAAATACTGACCTTATTATTATTATTATTATTATTATTATTATTATTATTATTATTATTATTATTATTATTTATTTGGATATTCATCCTCTGGCCTTCTTAATTACATAGGAAAGAGACATTAAATAAATTGAAACAAATGAGTAATAAATTGTAGAGGGTATATTAGGAAAAAAAAGTCATTAATGTTGTATTGAAATTGTAAATATTTTTTTCCAGAGCAAAACATCGTATACATTGACCTAATTCAAGAATTAATTGCACCTAATAAAATTCGAAGTTGTGATTTTAAGAGGAGCACACTCTCAAGATTCAAGAGAAACACATTGAGACATTGATTTATTATTTAAAGTGACTTATCATTTGGAAGCAGACAATTTTTCTACATTGCTTTTGTAAAATTATAATCATAAGATGTTATAGAGTTTTATCAGCTACAGCCTAGATCAAGTTAAAGCTTGATCTAAATCCAAGATACAATTGAAAAGCATGCTAGATACTTAAACTCGGAAACTAAATATGCAAGAGAAAGGGGGCGATCATGGATCGGAATAAATTAAAAATTTCAAACTCTAAGGGGGTGTTTGGTTCGGAGTAAATGGAGGGGAGGGGAGGAGAAAATTTTAATTAAATATGTTTGGTTCAAATCTTAGGAGGGAAGGGGAAGGGAGAAAAATCCCTTCAAAACACACTTTATGGTTCCCTCCGAATTGGGGGGATTCGTAGGGGAGGGGAGAGAATATGAGTTTTGATATTTAAAAGTTATTATATTTACTAAAATATCCTCAGTTTAATTTCAGTATTTCAAAACTATTCGTTTTCTTTCGTGTTATTACTTTTTCTCGATTGTTTCCATCAACTTATTATAATTGTTCTCTACCTTCAAATTATTTTATAATCTCTATACTTAATATAAATCATAATCATTGTCTTTTTTTTATAAAAAGAAATTATGTTTAGGTATATTCGTTTTTTTTCTTTTAATTTTGTTATGTATTCTATCCTATTTTCTTTTATATCAAATTGTAAACCATTCATTTTATTTATTTTTGTTTATTTATTTTATTAAATATTTTGAACCAATTAATATTTAATAATATGTTATTTTATATATTAGTTTTGTTATATGATTCATAAAAATTTAAACGATGTTATTGGCATATAGTTTAATTTATGTTGGAAAGTTATAAGTCGAATCAATTGTACTCAATTTTTTAATTTTATGTGACAAATAAATACATTTTTAATCACTCAATACTAGAAATTTTATTACCAACAAAAATACGCATGAATTTTTCACATTTTAATATCATATGACTTATATAAGATCATAAGTATAAAAATATAAATTATTAATAAAATCCCTCCCCTTCTGAACTAAACATATTTTTAATTAAAATTCCTCCCTTCCCCTCCCCTCCTCTCCTCTCTTTTGAACAAAACACTTATCTGATTAAAAAAATTACTCACCTCCCCTCCCCTTCATTAAAATCCCTCTCCTTCGGATCCTAAAAAACCAAACATGAACGATACAAAATCACACGCTTGAACTTGGCTACGTTGGAGTAAGCTTGTGGGAAGTTGATCTTAATTGTTCTCAGACCCAAAACTCGGCCCAAAACATAAGAAATCTAGTGTATATAAGTAATTGGAAGATGTGTAAGTGTTGGAACTCCCATTGCCTCTGAAGGTTCATTTGATTATCGTTAACATGATTTTTTTATAAATGATGATGGTTAATCCATATTACAATGATTTTTTTTTCCATATCATAGGTGTATACAACATGCATAGTCTTAACATAATGAATACAAATTTTTAGTGTTTTTTTAGTGTCCCACTAGGTTGCCAAAATTATTGTCAAATTATGAAAGTTTAATCGAGAATTACCTAATAACTCTGAGCTCTGAGTCCCTCTTTCTTTAAGAAATGCGTTGAAGAAGTAATTATATTTGTTAGGTGTCAAACTTATAACTACTTAAAAGAGTGTTAAATATGATAAATAAAGGTGTTGAACTATTAAACTAAAATAATGAATAAAAGTAATGTTAAATGCATAACATAAATTTGATTTATTTACTAAATATCTAGAATAATTTGCAATTTATTGTATTTATAGAAGAAGTTATTCTACTGAACTAAGAATGACAGCCTGTATAAATAGTCTCATTCAATTATTCACGTGGATAATGTGAAAATTATTCTTCTATTTAATGTAAATATGTTATTACTTAACACTTTGTTTATTTTTGTCTTAAACCTAGTAATTTTCAATAAAAACTCTAATAATCTTACTAATGATTGTTCAATTATTGATCAAATTCCGATGCATCCAATATATTCGATATTAATTGAAGTTTATTTTTTGGTTGTTTATTTTTATCTTAAATATATTTCAGTTAAATAAATTTATTAATTATTTGAGTTCAATCACATAAATAATTGTAACTTTATTTAATTATTAAGTTGATAATGGATAGATTAAAATCAATTTATTTTGGCACAATTAGTCAAGCCACAACTTGTAAGAAATAAAAGCTACGCAAGATTATTGAATTAAATAATGTGTCCGTTAAATTATTTTAAAAGTGTTTTACATCATGTGTGGACAACTACAAGACGATAACCCGTTTTGTTTGGCGACCTTTTGACACTATTTCATCGGTGACTTCATTTTAATTCTAATTAAAAGATGTCTGCTATTTTGACACCATTTTCTCTTTCGATATACAATATATAACAATACAATAAAATGAGTTTACACGTAAATCAAAGTAGTGTAGTCCATCAAGTGTGTTGCCACTCACCCCAACCTTAATTATTTTCCTCTTCTGTTGAAGTTGTATATTGAACCCAATTTTTATTTACATACTCATCAGTTCCCATTTGTTGATGAGTATGTTGTTCCTCTTGATCTTCGTCTACATCTTTTTCTTATGCATCTTCCTCACTTTCATCGGATTCTACTTCATTTTGACGAGCAGTTGCTTTCCCGAAGAATTTGTACCTCATTTGCTCTTGTGACCAGAAGTAACCCATCATAGAAAGAGTTTTTTTGATAAAACTCGTTGTCTGAAGGGATTGATGTGTACGGAAAATCTGGGAAGATAACCGCAACACTCGTAAGTATCTCTTGGATGAATGAGCCATACGCGAGAGCGGTCCCCCTACCAGAATATTTTAAAGCATACATCCTACTAGCAATATAGTAGGGCCAGTTGATCTTGATTCTAATTTTCAAAAGATACATTAAATGAACTTCTGCTGACTCTACACGAGAAAATCCTCCTTTCTTGGGCCGTAGAATGCGCGCCACGATCCACTGTAGAATTCTATCTCCTGTTTTCAATTTGCCTGTGGTGACTGTTCTTGGGAATGCGTCACTAGCCACAATGTGAGATGGATATGGCCTTTTCAACATTGAGTTTAAAGCAGTTTTAAAATCATAGCCAGCCATTGTATGTGTATTAGTTACCTCATAAAGAGGTTTATCCTCATCAAGATCCAAATTGAAATACTTTCTCCAAACAGAAGAATTTAGACTAACCTTTGTAGTACCAACTTGAGAGTGGAAATGAGAGCCCCAAAATTTTTCATGAATGCATGTGTAGAAGATATGCACAAGATCTTCACTATACTTCGCATTACATTCCAAGAAATTGTTGATGCCTTGAAAATCCAGAAGAGAGATGATATGAGCAAGATGCATACGCTCCTCCGAGAGCCGATAATATGCATGTTGCTTGACTACAGCCCTTTTACTGAAGTTCTTATTGAAATCCTCGGTGAATGGCGGTGGAACTAACGACACAACTGTCACCGGAATGGAGCCGGATGAGGATGCTCTTGAGGTTCTCTTACCGGTGATTCTTCTAGAAGCCATGAATGATGATTTGGGGAGGATAAATGGAGAGATAGGATGAGAGAATGCAAGAGTTTGAGAGGATTTGAGGTGTGTGGAGAGAATGAGATTTTGCCCCTTTTTATAGATTCTAATTAGGGTTTTGGGAAGAGGAGAGGACAAGATACATAGGCATGAGGTAGATGCAAGTAAATATGTATCTAGATTAATGCACAATTAATGAGAAGACCAAATTTGAATTTAAAAGAGGTTTGAACGATTTTGAACCAAAATATCAGAATTTCCGCGCGATGCGTCGACCGCTTCTCTGTGTGCGTCGACGCATACTGTTTGAAAATTGAGAAATTCAAAAATTTACTTGTGTGCGTCGACCATACCCTGTTGCGGTCGACTCATGCAGGCAAAATTTGCATATTTTCATGTTTATGCACATATGAGCAACAATTTAGACATAAATACAATGCCATACCACTATCAAGCAATCAAACAGACATGATACGGATAATAGGTCATATTGACAATTTTTAACATGTGATATAACTTTGTAAACACGAGAAATTAGAGAGAGAGAGAGAGAGAGAGAGAGAGAGAGAGAGAGAGAGAGAGAGAGAGAGAGAGAGAGAGAGAAAGAGAGAGAAAGAGAGAGAGAGATAAGGAACAACATCACCTTTATGCCAAAGGTAGCTCGATGAATTATACAATTGTACTTACAACACCCTTAATTTGTTAGATGTACAATAATATAATCATAAATGATTAAAAAGATGAGCAAGTAATATTATGAAACACGATCCGAAATATTGAGAATACCAAGTTCTCGTCGGATATGAAAGAAAGGTTCAGTGGCTAACAGTTTTGTGAAAATATCCGCTAGTTGATTTTTAGTGTCAACATGTTCAAAAACAACATCCCCTTTCTCTACATGATCCCTAAGAAAATGTTGTCGAATTTCGATATGTTTGGTGCGTGAATGCAACACCGGATTTTTGGTAAGATTAATGTCACTTGTGTTGTCATAGAAAATAGGAATATGTTCAAGTTTGAGGTTAAAATCCAACAATTGTTGCTTAAGCCACAAGACTTGAGCGCAACAACTGCCGGCGGCAACGTATTCCGCTTCAGCGGTTGACAAGGCAACATAAACTTGTTTCTTGCTATGCCAACTGACCAAAGAGTTTAAAAATAGGTGACAAGTACCACTAGTACTTTTCCTATCCGATTTGCACCCGGCAAAATCGGAATCAGAGAAGCCTACCAACGAACAATCATTTCCTTTGGAATACCATAGCCCATACTTTGGAGTACCGGATAGGTAGCGAAGTATACACTTAACAGCTTTTAAATGGGATTCCTTAGGAACCGATTGATATCGATCACACATGCACACACTAAACATAATGTCGGGTCTAGAGGCGGTAAGATAAAGAAGTGAGCTAATCATACCTCGATATCTCTTTACCTCTACGTCCTTACCGCTTTCATCTTTATTCAAGTTTGCGCATGTCAGCATGGGTGTGTTTATGGATTTGGAATTTTCCATGTCAAATCTCTTGAGAAGTTCCAAACAATACTTCGTTTAACTCACAAACATGCCTTCCTCAAGCTGTTTAATTTGCAATCCGAGAAAGTATGTGAGTTACCCCATCATACTCATCTCGAACTCCCCTTGCATTAGGTTAGAAAACTCTCTCACGAGATTCATGTTAGTTGACCCAAATATGATATCATCAACATAAATTTGTACCAATATCAAATTCTTTGCTTGACGCTTAATGAAAAGGGTTGTGTCCACTTTGCCTCTTGAATACCCTTGATCAAGTAAAAACTTGCTTAGGCGCTCATACCAAGCCCTAGGGGCTTGATTGAGTCCATACAAGGCTCTTTTTAATTTGTAAACATGATTGGGATATTCATGAGACTCAAAACCCGGAGGTTGTGCAACATAAACTTCTTCATTAATGTAACCGTTAAGGATGCACTCTTAACATCCATTTGAAATAGCTTAAAGTTTTTCGCATAAGCGAAGGCAAGCAAAAGACGTATAGCCTCGAGTCGGGAAACCGGCGCATAAGTCTCCTCATAGTCGATTCCTTCCTCTTAGTTATACCCCTGCACGACTAAACGCACCTTGTTTCAGGTTATTACCCCGTTTTTGTCCAACTTGTTCCTAAACACCCATCGGGTGCCGATTACTCGATGACCTCGCGGAGGAGGGACAAGATCCCAAACCTCATTTCTGTTGAACTGATTAAGTTCCTCTTGCATGGATAAGAACCAGTGCTCATCGAGTAAGGCGTCTTTATGGTTTTTAGGTTTCATTTGTGAAACGAAAGCGAAGTGATAACAAAAATGACTTATCTGAGAACGAGTTGTAACACCCTTTGATATATCTCAGAGGATGTTGTCGATTGGATGATCTTTGGAAGACTTCCAAGCTGAAGGGAGATCGTCTTTTGTATACGGATGAACTTCCTCGGTTTTCTCATGGTGGACATCTTTCTCCTCCTCAACTTTGGCTTGGTCGGGTTGATCAATTCCCGGCTCGGCACCTTTGAGTATGTCTTCCGCAGATGTACCTGCACCATGAACAACACTACCTTTTCCGATATTTCTCGGATAAGATTCATCAAATGTTACGTGTACCGATTCTTCAACAGTAAGTAATCTCTTATTATAAATTCTATAAGCTTTACTTGACTGAGAGTATCCAAGGAAGATACCTTTGTTAGCCTTGGAGTAAAATTTACCTAAGTTTTCCTTTCCATTATTCAAAACAAAACATTTACAACCAAAGACATGCAAGTGAGATACATTTGGGTTGCGCCCTTTTAAAAGCTCATACGGTGTTTTGTTTAGAATGGGGCGGATGAGCACCCTATTCAAAACATAACAAGCCGTACTTATGGCGTTGGCCCAAAAATATTTCGGTAATCCACTTTCGTTGATCATTGTTCTTCCCAATTCTTCTAAAATACGATTTTTGCGCTCCACAACCCCATTTTGTTGAGGAGTGTGTGGAGAGGAGAAGTTGTGATCAATTCCATGATTACCACAATATTCTTCAAACAAATGGTTTTCAAACTCACCTCCATGGTAACTTCTAATTGAGACAATGTTTGTGTTTAATTTATTTTGGGAAAGCTTAGCAAACCTTTCAAAGGCGGCGAACGTATCACTCTTGCTAGCCAAAAATATAGTCCAATAGAATCTAGAGAAGTCATCTACTATCACAAAACCGTAATAGTTTCCACCTAAGCTTTTAATTCTAGATGGCCCAAATAAGTCCATATGGAGAAGCTCGAGAGGTCTCGTAGTTGAAACGATATTTTTAGATTTAAAAGAGATCCTCGTTTGCTTTCCCATTTGACAAGCATCACAAAGGTGATCCTTGGTAAATTTTATTTTGGGCAGACCTAGTACTAGATCTTTGAATACTACCTTGTTGAGCAAGTCAAAGTTAACATGTGCTAAACGTCTATGCCATAACCATGAGTCTTCAATCATTGTCATGAGACATTTGTCACTTGATAACGATACTTCATTCAAGTCTAGCATATAGGCATTATTTACTCTTAGGCCATTAAACATACTCTTCTTTTCATCATTATGCACAGTTTTGCAACATTCTTTAGAAAATGATACATTGTATCCTTTGTCGCATAATTTGCTAATGCTAATTAGATTATGTTTAAGACCCTCGACAAGAAATACGTCGGATATAGTAGTGGAAGAAGGGTTACCTACACTACCTTTACCAAGTATTGCACCGCGATTATTGTCTCCATAGGTTACATACCCTTTCTTCTTTGCCACGAAGTTGATGAAGAGGGATATGTCTCCTGACATGTGTCTTGAGCAGCCACTATCGAGAACCCATCTTCTCTCGATGTCCTCAAGACATTGTACCTATGAAAAAGCAATTAACAAGAGGAGGTACCCAATGGCTTATTGGGTCCTAAGTCGTGAGTAACAAAATGGTCGCATTTGGGCAACCATTGATAAACGCCTTTAGGAACTAGAAATCTCCTAAAACAGCACTTAGCAATGGAATGACCTTTCTTGCAACAATATAGACAAGAAAAATTAACTTTTGAATTTCCTTTGCTATCTTGATCCCTTATAACATATTTGTATTTTTGATATGGATTCACCATACTTTTTCTAAAATCAGATTTATCGATAGCAAAAGTAATTTTGGGCTCAAGAGTCTTGTTAAGTTTGACATTTAGGGTTCTAAATTCATTTTGCCAAATGTAACAAGTGTCACACCCAAAGTTAATTATTCTACTTCTAAGATCCTCACAACCTGCTTTAGTACTTTCCGCTATGGAAGCTTTAAGTGCCTCGAGTTTTCTTTCAGAATCATGAATCTTTTGTTCTAAGTGAACAAAAATTTGTTTATTTGAGGCAAGCCTTTTAAAGACTTCTTTAGCTTCACAATGCAAAGTATTAAATGCAGCTTGTAATTCAAAATGAGACATGTTAGAGGAATTTTCATATTTAACATGTCGTACCTGTTTTTTCTTGTTCTTTTGGTGAGCGGAAAGACACAAATTCACGGTTTCCTCTTCATCACTTGAGCTTTCATCCTCGGAGGAGTCACTATCGCTTTCCCAAGCTATATATGCTCTCCTCGGCTTTGATTGCTTTTGGTGTGATTTATTTGATTCTTTTTCTTTGCCTTTTTTGTTTAAAGGACAATCCGGTTTATAGTGTCCAGTCTTTCCGCAGGTGTAACATGATCCTCTTATTTTGTTCCCCTTGGTGTCATCATTTCTCGAGTACCTATATTGCTTTCGGAAGTTGACAAGGTTCTTCTTGGAGTGTTGGATGTCATTCTTTCTCACGTAGCGGTTGTAACGCTTTACGAACACCCCCATGTCCCCACTCTTGTCATCTTCTTCTTCGTCACTCGACGTATAATCACTATGCTCCTTAGATTTAGAGTTTGAGGAGGAAGTCTTGAGAGCAATAGATTTCTTTTCAACTATCTTTGTTTTGTCCTTCTTTTCTTTCTTTTCATGTTGCTCTAGGCTTAGGAGCACTTGTTCGTGCTCTTGCAACTTTCCAAATAATGTTGTTAGTTCCAAAATAGTGAGGTCGTTTGCTTCCTTGATGGCGGTTACCTTCGACTGTCATTCCCTATTAAGACATCTCAAAATTTTGTTAGTAGCAACATCATTGGCCACTGACCTACCTTGTGAATGCAATCTATTGATGAGATGAGTAAATCTCTTTTGCATGTCCGCAATGGTTTCCCCTTGCTCCATGTAAAAGAGATCGAACTCTTGTGTTAGTGTGTTGATTCTAGCTAACTTAACATCATTAATCCCCTCATGGGCGACTTTCAATGAGTCCCACATAGCTTTTTCCGTAAGACAATGAGAAACCCGATAATATTCATCAACCCCTAATGAGGAGATCAAAATATCTTGGCTTTCCAATCATAGTTATATTTCTTTTCATCATCATCAGTCCATTGTACTTTGGGCTTAGGCACAATCTCATTATTCGCATTGGTCATAGTTATTTCTATTGGACCATTGAGAATAACGTTCCATACTTTTCTATCTATGGAATTAATGTGCACCCACATACAGTCCTTCCAATAACTGTAATTTTCTCCATTAAAAACGGGAGCTCTATTATAAGCCCCTTTAGGTTCGTTAGCCATTTTCTATCAAAGTTATATTTGAAGCACGGAGTGAACCGGTGCTCCTAATACCACTTGTTAGACGATGACATAGATCTAGAAGGGGGGTTGAATAGATCCCAATTAAAAAATCAGTCGGCGCTACCAATTAAAAATTGGTTTTAAAAATATTTGATTTGCGGAAGCGACCGAGGAAAAATACCGTCTATAACAAACCGTTATTAGAAGACCGGATATGCGTCTAGCCTTATGGAAATGATAATAAGCGAATAGAATCACCACACTAGTCACACTATCAATTGATTAATATCACTAATTAGTAAGACTAGTTCCAATGCTACATAATGCCAACCAAAATATGTAAACAATACAAGTGGATTTTGGTGTAGGCAATTTATCAAACACTTGGCGTGCGAGGCACTCCAAGTGAGTTTTGTCTTGAGTAAGTGACTCTAGCTTCCTTGTACAATACACTATTGTACTAGAGTTAAAAACAATGTTAATCACTTACTCAAACCAATGCTAACTTGATAAAATTGCTTATACTAAAATTACTCAATTATCAAGCAAAAATGAAAGTGTTGAAAAATAAAGGAGACAAAGATTTGTTGAAGTAGCTCCCCCACCGTCCTCGCTTCGGGTACGTCTGCCCTCAATTCTAAAACTAGAATTGAGCTCGATATAATATAGATTTCACTTGTTGAGTTAAAACGTTTATACAAGGATAGACAAGCAAAATATACAAACAAAATTTCTGGTTGTTGATGATGCTTTCTCTTCTTGTTCCTTGATTCAAGTTGAATCAAGACCTTCGATTGTTGTGGATAGACCTCCGATTACAGCCCCTTTGTTGAATAACCTTGCGTTCTTCAAACCCCAGCCCGGCTGATCTCAAACACCAACAAATCGAACCTGAATCTCTCCTACGTAATTCACTGATTGCCGCTACTAGATTGACCAAACCCACCGTTCCTCAATCACCTTCGTTCAGCTGAATGTTGTAGAGACGATTCGTACCAAAAAACCCCAAATTCGACGAATCTTGGAGGACAAAACCTTCAAGGTTTTATTCAAGAAAAACCTTCCCCAAACTCAACCCGAACTGGATTTCCAATCGTCGGCTTCAGACGTTGTCACCTTGAACAGACCACAATGCACAGCAAGAATTGTTGTGTTGTGAAATATTGAGGATGAAGATGAAGAGAATTAGGGCACCTATTTCACTTTTCTTGTTCTTGTGAAATTGACTTAATGTTTCAATTGTTATTGAAGAAATGAACAAAAACTTCTATTTATAGTAACCCAAAAACCAACAGACTTAACCACTTTTTAAACAAAGTGGAAAGTCTTCAGAAACTGCAGAAACGAGCGAACGGTCGACCATAGCAGGACTATGCGTCGATGCATAGCCTGCAATTTTAGATAAATTCAAAATCTTAACAGCATGCGTCGACCATAGGTCAGCGTGCGCCGACCCGTGGAAATTCGCACTCTTCCATGCGCTGACCATGCGTCGACCTGTGGTCGACTCAAAACCTGTAGATTTGCAAAAATACTTATTTTTGTGGATTTTGTGCTTCTAGACATAACTAATGATCTTCCACAAATATTGGACTCAATATGGCAAGTAGATAGACATGGCATTCATTCAAGAGAGATATTTGAGAGGTATGATGCACGTTTTCCTTGTGGTGGTAGAGCCGAAAAACCGATTCTTCCATAGACTGCATTTTGACATCATCGAAACCCAAGTATGTATGGTAATGAGAATTTTCCATCACATTTTCCACACCTGTAATTGCTATAACTCTTGAAGCGTGCAAATTCTCAATTAGCCCCTTAACTTTTCAAACTGATTTTCATCCAAAACCTTAGTAAATATGTCTGCCAGTTGCTTCTCAATGGCCACATGCTCAAGAGTAACAATTTTATCATGAAAAAGATCCCTAATAAAGTGATAACGAATGTCATCATGCTTTGTTCTGCTATGTTGGATGAGATTCTTGAATAAATTGATTGCACACAGGTTGTCACAATATAATTCCATGACATCTTGTTTGACATTATATTCCTTTAGCATTTATTTTATCCAAATAAATTGAGAGCAAATGCATCCTACAACAATATAATCATCCTCAGCTGCTCGATCTGCATCACAATTCCATACAAACAAAAATGATAAGATGCAAGCATGATTAAAATGTTCAAAATGCCACCTTTTTAGACGTAGATGATCAATTTTCATAGAGAATATGAGACGGTTGGTGATGGAGATAAATTGTTTAGAGACGAGAGATAGGGATTTGAAGTTGTTTTTCTTTATGTCGTCGACTAGATTGATGATGAATGAGAAGACATACTCCCAGCAATCATCTGGTAAGTAAAAATCAGATTTGATACAAGTTCTCTTTTTCTTCTTTTTCATAGATTTGAGGCAAGTTCTCTTCTTCTTCTTCATCTTCATTTTCATCATGTTAAGGAACAAGTGTGATTTGTGAAAAAATAACTTATTACTTTTCATATTCACGATTTCACGTTGATGGATCAAGGAGAATAATAATCAAATAGGGGCGGCACTCACTAATTTAACGGGTCAAGATTTTATGTTACAAAGGAATATATTTATACACCCTTAAAAGCGATTACCGCAACCACTAATTTTTCTTTTAATAGAATAATAACCTTTTTTTATATCTCTAACCCACGTGCCAAACCCCCTAAATTCTCATTTGTTTTATTTTTAGTTATATTTTATATATTACAAATAATAAAATACAAATTAATTATTGAACCATTTTAATAAATTATTTCATTTTAACAATTGTCTATGGAATTCCCTTTGAACCATTTCAATAAATTATTTCATTTTAATAATTGTCTCTGGAATTCCCTTTTCACTTGGTGTGTTAAATTACTTTAAAAAATATATTTTATGATACCTTAATCTTTGTTGATCCTTCCGTTGATAAATTATGCTACATAAGGACTTTTCTTAGGGGATTTGATCTAGCTTTGGGTCTACGAGTTAATTTTTTTTAAGAGTAGTCTGATTGGGATTAATGTAGACCTACTGTTTCTTGAATTAGTTGGAGGCCTTCTTCATTGTAGGATTGGGTCCTTTCCGTTTAGGTATTTGGGGTTGAAGGTAGGGGTCAATTTGTCCCTACGGGATAAATTAAGGTGGAGATTTATATCAATCGTCTCTAGTCTTTAGTGTGACATTCTTGGTGTTAGATACAATGACTTAGTCGTTTCTTCCTTGATTAAGAGAATTTTTTTAGTTTATATTTTATTTCCTCTTGGTGGAAAGGAATATCCCTTTTTGAATCCAAAAAAGACGATACTCCTAATTGGTTTTAACATTAGATCAACAAGAAAGTGAGATCAGATCCTCAAACCTCCTTTTTATAGAGGACCCCTAGATTGGGAATGTACCCTTAAAGATCATGTTTCATATTCTTTTTACATTCTTCAAATATGAAAAGGAAGTATGGGTAAGATTGGTTGTTGGGTTGACAAGAGGATTTCTTGGGATATGAGTGGAGGAGGCCTTTCTTCCTCCAAGAAGAACTTTTGGTTTCTAATTTCTTCTAAGTCCTTCTAGATGTTAATTTGTTTGAAGATATAGATATGTGGATTCAAAAGCATGCTAGATATGGTAAATTCAATGTTGCCTTTGTTTATCAAATCTAACTGGATCATAGTAATTTCTCTACCCTTTTTTTGGGAAAGTTGGACTCCTTCAAAGGTGGTTGTCTTTTCTTGATAGCTCTATAAGTTATATTTCTTACTAGAGAGAGTCTTTTTAAGCAGAAGGTAATTGTTAGCCTAACTGGTGTTTATGCATAGAGATTTGTTAAAATATGTTTCTCATTTGTTCGTTACATGTGATAAAACATTGACCGTGTGATATAAGAATTAAAAGTGGTTGAGGGTGATTAGTAGTTCTCCCTTGAAATCCTAGGGTTAGCTATAATTTGGCATGCAATTGTTTGAGCTATTTAGAATGTGTGTAAATATGTGATTTTTTTTTGGTACTGCATCAAACGTGGAAGAGCAGGAGGAAAATAACAATTTTTTTTTTTTGCTTGAAACTGATTTCTTGGTAGATCAAGTGACAAACTCATGGTCTTTCTCTAACTAATTTCAAAACGTTATCATGTATTTAAACCAATAGCAATCAAGAGTTCAAGTTTTGTTAAGAGGTGATTAATGGTTTTGGTTCTTATATTAGGAATCCATGTTCTGGTGATGACAGTTTGAAATTTGACCCTAGTCCCATAATAAGCAAGGTTCACTTGTTTGACTTTTTTTCCTCTAGTGTTGGTTCTACCTCTAGCATCTATTCTTAAATTTTTAGTTTGATTATTTGTTGTTTCTTAGTCTCTTTATTTTCTTCGTTTTTTTTTACTTTAGTGTAATACATTTTCTTTAATAACTCTTTTTATAAAAACTACCTTTTAATATATCTCAATTGCAGAATTAAATTGTATCGTTAAAATTTGAAATTCCAGAAAATGATTAACAAGGAAATAACTAAGAAAGAATGCTGCATTATCCTAAATCTAAAAGTAAAAACCAAATTATTCCAAATAATATTTATCCTAAAACTAAAACAATTGTGAAAGGAAAAAAACAGTTGGTGAACTATGTGTACTGCATCATCTCAATTGTAATCTAACAATAGAAGCAACATTGTGTGCCCAGAGTCTAAGACTATTTTTCATATCAGCTTCACTCTTCATAGCAGAGACTTTCCAATTCATCAAAGAGTTCTCTTTTTCTCTCTCCAGAACCTCCCAAGCTTCAGAAAGATAAGGCCTTTTAATCACAGACTCATCATCACTAACATCTTCTTTTTGTTCTTCATCTTTCATCCCAAGTCTTCGTAATCCAGGAATAATCGAAACCACGTAGTAATGATAATAGTGATAATATATGTACATTGCATTGGATAGTTATTTTATTTTAAGACATGCTGCAAAATAGTATATTAAATAATATAAAAAATCTTTTAATGTGTTTGATATTTTTATATCATCTTTATGAAAGTATGTTTTTGGAATTAAAGAAAAAATAATAATGTATGAAGTATCAAATTTTTTGGTGAAGATAAAATATTATGTATATTTATAAATAGAAAATAAGAAAATTGATAGCTTATAACTTATATAGTTGATGATTGATGATTAATAGCTGGTAAATTAATTGAAGTATTTGATAAAATTAGCAGTCAACTAGCTGATAAACATAAAATGACAAAATTGTTTGATTTTTTTGCATTTAATATATAATTATTTTATTTTAAATTAAAATCAATTATTAAGGAAAAAATTAGATTTTAGTTATAAACTATAAACTAAATCGCTACTTGAAATAATGTATGAAAAATAAGTTATAAGCTCATAATAAAAAAAGACCATTATATAAAAGATCTTTTATTGTCATATAAGTTTATATGTTATAAATTCAAAAATATATCATATCAAGTATAGTATAATATTTTTAAAATATTAAAAGTTATAAAAAAATTATAATATTTATTAATAAATAATATGTTATATTTTTAGTATAAAATTTGCTCCCACATTGGCTTCGTCCCTGTCTCTTGTTATTTATTAATCACATCTTCTTGTTATCTATGCTAACAGGATTCGAAGCTGAGTTTTTGAAAGGCACACTCTCAAGATCCAAGAGGAGCACAATGAGACATTGGTTTATAGTTTAAGACAAATTTATTACTTAAAATGACTTATAATTTGGGAGTAGACGATTTTTCTATATTATTTTTGTAAAATTATAATTATAAGATGCTAAGAGTCTTAACAACTAGTAGTCTAGATTAAGTTAAAGCTTGTTCAAAATCCAAGTTAAAATTGAAAGCATGTTAGATACTCAAAATTGGAAACTAAAAACCACAATTCAACGCGAGAGAAAGGGGCAATAAGGGATAAGAAGAAATTAAAAATTCCAAGCTCTAAAGAACCAAGCATGAATGATACAAAATCACAAGCTCCAACTCGGTTACGCCGGAGTAGGTTTGGGGGAAATTGATTTTATTTGGTCTCAGACCCAAAAATCGGCCCAAAACATAAGGAATCTAGTGTATATGAATAACTGGAAGATGTGTAAGTGTTGGAATTTCCATTGTTTGTGAAGGTTCATTTGATTGTTGTTAACATGATTTCTTATAAATGATGATAATGGTTGATCCATATTACGGTGATTTTTTTTCATATCATAGGTGTATAAGCATAGTCTTATCATAATGAATGTAAATTTTTAGTGTTTTTTGTTGTAGTGTCCAACTAAGTTGCCAAAATTATTGTTAAATTATGAAAGTTTAGTCAGGTGATTGACTAATAGTTCTGAGCTATAATTCCCTTTTTTCAAGGAATGTGTTGAAGAAGTAATTATGTTTCTTAGGTGTCAAACTTATAATTAACTACTCCAAAGAGTGTTAAGTATGATGTATAAAAGTGTTGAACTATTAGCCTAAAAGTAATGTTAAATGCATATAAAGAGTGTTATTAATAAAAATAATGTTAAATGTATAAAATAAACTTGATCGATTTATTAAATGTTTAGAATGATTTATAATTTATTGTATTTATAGAAAAAATTATCCTACTGAACTAAGAAAGACGAACTGAATAAATATTGTTTCATTCAAATATTTCTATAGATAATGTGAAAATTATTCTTTTCTTTAGGATACGTGGCATCCCACATTCGGCTTATTAGAGCATGAATGTCGGTAGTGTTGTACCGTTCTTTCACAAATTTCAAAGTCACCTTGTCAGAAGATGATGGATATTTAGGAGATTTTTTCATTTGTTAGTTTGCAAATGTTCTTCTGCCCACAAACTCTCCTAAACTTAAATTGGGATAGAAATATATATATAAAAATTAAATTAGGGGTATATTGTAGTGTTTAATGGAATTCATTTTAAAATTGTTAATAGATTATATGGATATTTAAAAAATTTTAATCATATAAAGTCTCTTAAATTTTGTGAGACTTTATATGATTAAAAGTTTCATTATGTTAATCACATTATGTTAATCACATTGGTCATATAAAGTCTCTTAAATTTTGTGAGACTTTATATTTATAAAATGGGAAGAATTTTAAGAGACTTTATATGATTAAAATTTTCATTATATTAATCACATTGGTCATTTATGTTAAATTTTGTGAAAATTTGTTATGTTGTGTATACATGGCATCCCAACAAATATTATTTTAGTTTACATGAAGTTATTTTATTTGACATGGAATATTTTGTTATTAACAATTTATTAAGCATCAATTTATAATTAAAAAAACAAGAGAAGACTTATCATTTCTTTGAATAAGCTGAAACATTTCTAGCTCTAACTCTTTTCATGTTTCTTTCTAAATACAAGAGAAGACGAATTGCGTTGGAAGAGAAGCTGAAACTCAAAATATGAAGACTTGAAGAAAAATGAGGTGCATTCAAAGTGAAGACTTTTATTATTCATCTTCCTCATGTTTGAAGACGATATCATATTTTCATTTCTTCAAAAGAGACGAATACTCACCTCTAAGTTACTAAAAATGTAAAGTTTTTTTGTTTATCCATCTTCCTCACTACTTTTTCTACCTTATTTAGTTTGAATAGATTTTGGATATGAGGTTTGAGTATATTGTGCATCATGAGGGTATGTTTTCTAAGTTTAAGGAATTAGGTTACAAAGGGTTATATGAAGTTTTAGAAATTGATTCTGATTACTAGAGTTAGTTTCAAATGTTAAGTGGTTTAAAGGATTTAGGGTACCCAACTGTGGAGATCCTTTGGTATTATGATGAAATGGACTTTAATAAGATTCTTTTGTTGAAAGATGATTTGGGAACTAGGAAGATGAAAACTATTGTAATGTTGAGTGGGGCTGTCCATTTACATGTGATCCATCCCCTATTACGACCTGACATTATTGAGGAGCCAATACTATCTCTAGAATATAATGTTATAGGACCCAATGATAAATTCAACGATGTCAAATGTGTAGGAATTTAAAATTCAAGAAAAATAAAAACAAGAGGATGATAATGATTTGAAAGAAATGTTATTCGTCAGAGGTTTATTGTGTAAAAGTACCACGAAAAGAGACTTGGTAGCTCATAAAATAGTTGATAATCATACATGTAGTAAGGATTACAATGTTAGTTTCCTCACTTCCTAGTGGTTGAATAGTAAGGTACAAACTAATGTGAGGGAGAATAAAAATTTAAATTTGACAGATATCATGAAGAAGACACAACAAAAATGAAATGTGAGGATCAACAAAACACTTGCTTACAAAGCAAAGACAATGACTATTGATATTGTGGATTGTTCATTTAGAGAGAAATATAAAAGAATTCATGATTATACCTATGAATTGCTATGGTTAAATCCAAGGTCAACTATGAAAGTGACAAGTCAAGCATTTTAAGATGGATAGAACATCATTGAACATTCTGATTGATCATTGAGCCCACACTTTCAAAGGATGTATATATGTTTTAAAAATTGTAGAGACAATTTTTTCAAGTGCAGGCCCATAATAGGATTAGATGGCTGCTTCTTAAAGGGTTATTATGATAGACAAGTAATTGCAACAATTAGAAGGTGTAACACCCTGATTTTTGATATTTATTTTAATCGAGTTTTGGAGTATTTTTAGTTTAATTATTTAAGTTGGTGAACTTTTGGTGTAGAGTTTTATTATATTTAAATTAGTGTATAAGTAAGGAATACTAGTTTAATATTAAAATTTGAATTTAATCATATTTTTAATAATTTAATTAATTATAAAATAAGAGACATTGAGGCTTTGGGGAGAAAAGTAGATTTTTTTTTAATAAAATATGAGAGTGGGTGGAATTAGTAAGAGTTGAGGGAAGTTATAGAATTAATTAACATGGAAATAAAAAATAGGATTTTTATTTAAATATTGAAGGGAAAGGATATAGTTGTTAGTACGTAGAATTTTGGGAGAAAAGGTTAAGGAGAGAAAGGTGCAACCCTATGAGAGCGTTTGAAAGAGAAGAGAAAATCTATAGCTAAAGCTTCAAGTTTTATGTGAATTCGAGATAAGGGAAAAACTATTCATGATATGAGTGTTTAGGTGTGAAGGATAAAGATTATACCTTCTCCTTTTTCCCTTTCTTTATCTTTTATTTTTCTCCATTGATGAATGAATTGAACCTTGAAGGGCTTTGTGAAAAATCTGTTTAGGTAGTTGTTGTTAATCCTAATTTTCTTGCTCTATTAATGACTAAATTCATACGATATGTGTTTAAATATTAAGATTGATACCATTGAGTCCATGGTTGATATGTGTTGCAACTGCGAAAAATATCTGGCGGAAAAAACAGAAGAGTCACTACCGAATGTTATTTATCCCTACGGGGGAAAGAAAACGATCGAAGAAAACCTCAAAAAAGGGAGAAGACATGGTCATCACAACCAAATCCTGGGTTCGGGAGTCGGTTACATGAGAGGAAGGTATTAGCACCCCCTCGCGTCCGTTGTACTCAACAGGATCCACACTTGTTGTCTAATCAAAGAGTGTGTTATCTAAATCCTACCGCTAAACGGAAACGAGAACGAAAAAAGAAAAGAAAAAAAAGACTCGATAGGACAACGTCGCCCTATGCCTACGTATTCTCTCGTGCAATGGGAAAGTCAGAGTCAACGTAGTTCGGAAAACTATGGGTGAAAGAGGGGAGGTTGCTCGCCAAGACATCGTTGTCTTGTGCCTACGTATCCTCATCTGGAATGAGAAATCAAAGCAATCGTAGTTCGGCTCACCACGGGTTGCTTAGTGTTTTTTATGAGCGACGTCAAGTTCTCATTCCAGCAATTAGGGTCGATACCTGTTTGCGGTAGAACGGAAAAATAACGTACCCTTTCTGAAAATGGTTTGACAAATGATCCTGAAGGATGAAAATGATTTGAATTTGTTCATGAGTTTTAGAGAAGTGAATTGATTTGATTTGAGATTCATATTACACTAAAGTCTATGATATAGAAGCGAATGCTTCGCATGGTCACCCCTAGACGGAATGTACACTAAACACTTTAGACGAAGCAAGGAGAGACCCCTCACTCATTATTTTCCATATACTTAAGGCCCATGGCCCACAATGTTCATCGTATTTATTATGTGTTTTGAAGTTGTCTTGAGAGATAAGGAGAGAAAATACGCACGGAAGGTCTAAGGGAAACTCAGTCCTAACGTTGTTATACAAAATGGTCCTAAGGTCGGGATGCGAGAGGAAATTCTATCCTAATGTTAGCATGCAAGAGATGGACCTAAGGTTGAGGTTAAAAGGGACCAACCTAATGTTATCATGCATGGATTAAACTCCTAATGTCTATCATACTCCAAGCTTAATAAAAAATTAAGTTGGACTAGGAGGCTCTAAGGGAGCATGCAAGAGCAAGCCGAAACAAGGAAAACAAAACAAAAAACAGCAGCTACAACAGTGCTTCCTGCACAAGACAACAATAAAATCCAGCACACATGCAAAACAACTTTTAACAACACATGTTTTTAGGCAGAAACATGCGTAAAAGGCAGCAAATCCAACAAGACAGCATATAACAGCTACTAATCTTCACAACATACATGTATTCACCAAGGCAACATGTTATGCATCAAGACAAATTCTCATGGATATGCATTAAACATGTACAACCATGCAATGATATGATGTCAAATAATGCATCCAAGATTGATCAATCAAATAATGAACATGTGCAAACATCAAGCATACATGCATAGAAAAGAGAAAGATCAAAAACAAGCTTTCACATTTAAGCAAACATACATGCATTGCAGACATAAGCAAGCACCAAGCAAGAGCCATTAATTCATATGTGTAAACAATTAAACACCAAACAATTAAGCATCAAGAAGTTTCAATGGCATGCATACTTAAGCATTCATCACAAGCAACACAGATAATTCAACAATTATTTGAAACAAACACGCAATCATGGAATAAAAAACAAACATGAACATGAATCACATTTCCAGCAATGTAAACATCAAGAACAAGCAATCACAGTGGCACAAAGGACTATGCAACATGATCATCACATTAAGAACGCAAAATAAACAAATCATGCACATGCGTTACGAAAATGAAAAATCGTGTGTCGAAGAAACTCAAACATACTGTAATGTGATGTGAAACAGGTCCAAAATAATACACAAATATATATATATATATATATATATATATATATATATATATATATATATATATATATATATATATATATATATATATATATATATATATATATATATATATATATATATATATATATATATATATATATATATATATATATATATATATATATATATATATATATATATATATATATATATATATATATATATATATATATATATCATCAATCCATGAAGGTTAAGAATAAAAATGAATTCAAACAAGCAAGAAAAAACTAGAAAATCACATTCTGTCGTAGTGGTAATCTGTTACCAGTAAATGGGTAACCGATTACCCCTTTGAAAAGTTGAAAAATCACGTTTAAAATGAACAGGGTAATCGGTTACCCTGATAGTGGTAATCGATTACCACTGAGTTAGTGGCAGAAAATTAACTTCCAAAAAACACTTTCAGCTGCAAATGACTTATTCAAACATCCAAATGATCAACCAATCAATTATGCACGAAAATTACATCATATTACAGCAATCAAACTCCAATTCCAGCAATGAAACCACAAAATCAAAGATCAAAGCAAGCAATGGATCAAATATCGACAACAAACCAATGGTCTACATTGCATAAGTTAAAATTAAGCTAGATCAAGTATGGATATGAGATTTACCAACCTATAAAGCTGAGATTTGCTTTGGTGAGTATTGCAAACGAAAATGGACAGATATAACACAAGAAATCCAATATCCTAGCAAGAAACCTCAAGATCCAAGCAATGTGATGAACTTGCTCCAAAGCTCCTTCAAAAATGGCTTCCAAAATTCAGAACCTAGATTCAAACAAGCTTCAAATGCAAAATTGAATAAAAAATAGTGATGTAGTGGAGGCTTAGCTCAAGAATTCACAAATTGCAATGCATAATTTGTGAATCTATAAATATGGAACTTTGGTGAAAGGTTGAAAATGAAGGTAGAGAATGAAAAAAGTGAGAGAGAATTGAGAGCAAATTCTGAAATTGAGGTAAAAAAATGAGAGTGAATTAGTGAGGTTTGGAGTAAATTTTGTTAAATAATCCCTAGGTTAGAAATTAAGTTTGGTTTGGAGTGTGGGTTAGTGAGAGGAATAGAAATTAGGAGTGGAATTAGGAATGGAATGTTTGAATTTTTGGAGGGAATTAGTGAAAATGAATCAATTCTATATCCTTCCACTGATGCACATGTGAAATCAAGGGGTGAAAATGAATGAAAATTTTGCAGTGCTGAAATTTGAAGCATTTTTGCAAATTTCGTCTGAGGTAATTGATTATCCCAATTGTGGTAACCGATTACCACATTCAAAATTTAAAATTTTTGGCGCCATGTGGAGTGAAACTTGGATAATCACCTGTTGCCACCCGTTCTGAACCACGTTAAGCCTCTGAAACTTGTCTTTTGATATTGCACCTGTAAAATACCTGTAATAACCTGCGAACTGCCTCATGCGCTTCAAATAACCTGCCAAAAAATAAAATTGGGTGCTAAATTACTGAACAAAATAACTCTTGAAACCTTTAAGCTTGCTGCTTAAAATCTTGCAATAAAAGAAAATCTCAAGCCATAGAAACACCTTGATCACATGTCTCGGGAGTCAATGCCATGATATGCATAAAATGAAAAATGCAGAAACAAAACATAAGCCAGTACGGTTAAAATGAAAGGGAAAATTTTGGAGTGCTACAATATGGAAGTTATATGAATGAATATTTTGTGTTGATGAGTTATGAGTTGTGATGAGCAAGTGTTAATTTTTGAGTTTAAACCTCAATGAGATCGAAAATATGGAAGTTTGTAACTGTTACGGTGAGCAGAGGTGTTCGCAGTTCAGTTTGGATCGATTTTGAAGCAAAATATCATCTGATCCAAATGTAAACTTACTTACGGTTTGGTTGGATTTTGGATGATTGATTAAAAAAATCTGATTTGATCCAATTTAATACGTTTTAATTTGGATCGATTTTTTTTTTATATCCAAATTACAAATTATAGCTTTTATTAATATTTTAAAAGTCCTAATAAAGAATAAGTTTGACAACATATATAATATACTATATCAAAAGATAATATTATAATATGAAAATAATAAAAATAAATTGATTAAATCAAACTAATAAATATTATTTAAAAAGATAAGTATCATCTAATATTAAAGTAATACAATATACTAATAAAAAATAAATAAGTATAAAAATCATATACATGCGCTTTGGTTTGATTTGGATCGGTTTTGAAAAATCAATCCGAAATCCGATTCGAACTAATCGGTTTCTATAAAGTGACACCAAATACATAAAAAAAATCGGTTGTTTTACAGTTTTTGATTTTTTTGGACCGGTTTGCAATTTTTATTTGGATTGGTTTAGATTTGAACACTCCTAACGGTGGCCGTAAAACTGCAGAAAATCGCAGATAGATATAGAAGGGGATTGATCGCCTTATTTCACACGTAACTTGAGTTTGCTAAGTCCGTTTGAGGTGAGATCAATGACATTAGAAAGCTAACGCAATAATTTTTTAAGTGTGGAAATTGGATCTGGGAGCACTACAACAGTAGCGGTTATCTGATTTTTATACCAAAAGGATAGTCATATTGCAGTCCTGCGTTGGTTTTCTTGTTTCATGTATAACTTGATTTTCGTAACTTAAGAGTAAACTTTATATCATAATAAAATAGACAAAAGTTATTACATATTAGACTCAATAAAGATCTCATTTCATTAAATTTAGTAGGAGAAATATTAGTTACAAATTTGAAGAAACATTCTTCTTGGTGTTAGTGTCTGTTTCTATTGTTCGATTCAACCGTGTCAATTGGGACCTTAAGTCCAAAAGTAAAAATAATATTATGATAATAAACATTATAATCTTTCCAAAACATATTCATTTACTTTATTTCGGCTCTAGTTTATATTTTAAAGAATATTTCGAAATTGAGGTATGACTAGTAGCAAACATTATGTTCGGTGTCTGCACTAATTTCTATTATTTGATTGTACCGATTGAGATCTTAAGTCTTAAAATAAAAATGATAGTATTGAAATAGACTCTCTAAACTTTTTGAAACATATTTATTTGCTTGATTCCTACTCAATTTGATATTTTAAATAATTATTTGAATATGATGTATGACTAACATGAAACATGATTTTGGGGTTGTTTTGATAAAATGTTAAATGGAATAACTTTTAATGTTTTATGACACAAACCCAATATTTTGATGATATATTTGTGAGAAATAAGATGTGAATATGTTTAGAGTTAAGTTTGAGAATTAAATGAGTTGAGTTTTGAGTTATTTGATATGTTTAGAGGAGTTTAGTATGTTTAGAGTTGTGTTAAATTAAATGAATTGAGTTTGAGTCATCTGATATTTCAGAGTTGAGTTAAGGAGTAATTGATTTAAGGTTAGAATATGTCTGATGACTCTTAACCTATGAGTAAAAGTTGTTCGAGTTAGTTGTGAGCTCTGTTGTGTTATTAATATGTTTTGTTGAATGTTGATGGTTGTTTGATGATGTTGATGAGATATTATATAATTTAATTATTATGATGAATTATATTAAAAATGTTGAGTTCTGCTGAGATGTTTAGTTCAGAGGAACCAATGCGTGACTTTATGTTGGCGATGTTTATGTTGAGTTTTAGTGACAAGTGGATTCATGCATCATGTATATCAGAGATATGTGGCTGACTTTGGTCCAGTGACGAGAGTCAGGTTCAGAGATGGAACCTGTGACGAGTTTGATTGTGACAGACTTCGGTCTAGTGACGAGTCTTAGGTTCAGAGATGAAACATGTAATGAGCCCGATGGTTTAGATATGGAACTAGGTTTAGAGATGAACGTGTGACGAGCGGATTAATCAACAACGTTTCTATGATATCCAAAAACCTTGGTATCACATGCATTGGAATAGAGGATATGAATATATTACATACATAACCACATTTGTGATTGATTATATGTGTGAATAATTTATGTAAATGATGAGTGATATATTTATACTATCCTTATTGTTTTATATATGCAGCGCTAACATATATGAATATATTTTTCAGCTCAGTTTATTTGTCTGTGTTGTTCTAAAGATCAACAATATTTGGTCTAATCATCACCGTTCAAATATACAAATGTTAGAGTATACTTCATTTTATTTGTCTGTGTTGTTTGGTCTAATCATCACCGTTCCGATATACAAATGTTAAAATATACTTCGTTTTATTATCATATTGTATCACT